>OY759214.1:26475656-27075656 GCA_963662175.1 Aradus depressus
AACGACCCATTAACTACAAATTGTATTCTGAATATATTACGTATTGTATATATGTATTAATTTAATTAATTTTACATATCAAAAAAAGTGAAATAAATTGAAAACAATTTGGCCTCAATTTATTTATATAACAAATTTTTTGTACGACTCGAGAAGTGCTATCACTCCATAAAAAATGTCACATTGACTACCATTCATCCTGTATGTGCTGTTGAAGATGGCAATGGGACATTGGAAGCTTTTGGCTATTTTAATAAAAATCTGTGAATAGGTATTTTTTTTTATTTTTCCGCCTAAAACGTGAAGCGCTTTCTTCGAAGTCAATTTACAGAGTTTCTTCGAGCCAACTTTGCCAATAAGCAAAAAAATTGAGACTTTGCTTTCCAATAAATCAAGTGTGCTGATGCCCACATTTTTAAGGGTTTTGTATCAACTGCTTTGATTAATCGCGACGGGTTGCCATCCTATTCCCAACAGGAAATAAATTTAAACTTATATTGATGGTGGCCCTCGGATCCAAGGACTCTGTGTACACAAATATAACAACATAAACATAAGATTATGAACGTGGAGTATAAAGTACAACTAAAAATTCTAAATAAAATATTTAATTTAAGCACACTATCTTAAAAACGTATTTGACCACGCGTACAATCTTCCTACATGTAGATTTTACATGTTCTTGACCATTCGTGGATGTTTTTAGTAGTGTCAATCTACAGAATTTTGCGTGGTCGTCATGCAGTCTTTTGTGCAAAGGCATTGGATAAATAAAACGAACTTGATTCTTTTTAAATATTGTCTATTCCACAAGAAATTTAAACATAAAGTACAGATTTCGGCATTACACCTTCGTCAGGTTTAATTATAAGTTAAGACAAGTTTGCTGAGTGCGAATCATTCACATAGGTTCATCAGGTAAGTAAATAAAAGGTTGGTATTTCATCTAGGAAATCTCCGTGTCTTTACATGCAGGAATTTGTTTATAAATAAATATTTCCTGTTTTCAATGACCCTTAAATGTTTAGAGTTAAAAGCGAACGATAACAAACATTTTCAGAACACTAAACTCATCTCTTTCTTTTTTCCTCTATTTTTGATGAATTATTTTTATTATATAGAAAGTAGGGGGACCTTCTACCTAAGACGAGTTACAAATATTAAATGAGGCTCGCTGTCTACTTAGGATTCTGGGAGTATCCAAGTAGAAGTACTGTCTCTTCTATAACATGTATGTTGGACGGCTCACTCCAACCTACGCATCTTTTTTTTTTGTCCTCACATTATCTCCCCTTAGCTTTTAAAATGTATGGGCTTGTAATTATCTGCAAAGTATATTAAATCGATTCGACAAGTAAATAATATGAGTTGTCAAGTATATAATACAATCATGCAATATAAAAAAATATATAATGTTCAAATATTTTCATTTCCTTGCCCGGTAAAAGTAATGGTTCAGTGGAGTTAGTTTATAGTGATATGTTTAAATATTTAGTTAAAACCTCATAGGAACAAATTCAATACTCGATACGTTCTCTACTATTATGAACTTTATATAACTATTAAACATTTGTGCATAGATTTCCAAAAATGCAAAAAATAAACAAAAGTTACAGTTACTAAGGATGATAAACAAAACAAGACAATATATCTGTAGGAAGGAAAAGGAAAAAAATGATTTCTTGGAGATTACTCATTGAAGAATTAGGCAACAAAAAAGGCTTTCTTCTCACACCTAACACCGACGTATCTTCTGAATGTGGCTACCGGAGGGGTAAAAGAGAGTAAAAAAAAAAAATTGTTGGATTATCATACGGTTTAAGTAAACCAAAATTTATTATTAAGCAAAACGTCTTGAGCATGCCATCCTTCGGAAAGGACGATAAACGTCGATACTGACTCTAGGCGATCAGGTACTCGAGAGATTACAAGACCCCCTACCCTAACTAAACCTGGGTAGACAAAATTTAGGACTCCGACAGTAGAGTCGGACTTATATATCAAACAGAGCGACGAAAGAACGTTCTAATAGTAGGCGATACTTATGGTGTCGAAAAAAAAAAAATATAAGAAACAAGTAAGATAATTTCTAAGCTATTAGAGGAGGATTATAAGCAGAAGAAATAAACAATACAAGGTTATGAGGAGAATTAGGCAACTGAAGTGATAAGCCGTTATATAAGATAAGAATTATAACCATATTGGTACATCTAATAAAATGGCTTATAATATTATTAAAACTGTTTAATTTTGAGATATTTCTGTGGCAATATACCATCCTTCAATGAAGTATTAATATTTTTAATGTCTTGGCAGAGGTAATATGGGTTCAAATCCTCCCAGCGTTAAGAAAACACTTCAAAGTCAGTTATATCAAGAAATCGCAGTTTAAGAAAACACAGAAATCGTGAAAAATGGACAGACGTAGTGCAGTCATACTGGCAAGCACAAATAATGACCCATAGACCACAGATAGCTATGTCATTACTGTAGAGGTAGATGGATGCAGTGCCTGACGTATATAATGCTTCTGCCTTCTGGACCCCCGTCCTCACTTCGCCCGCAAGGATTCAAGAAGATGTATAGAAACGAGACTAATGTATTAAATCGAAACAGTGAGTATTGTGTAACCATATTTTTTCACTTGTAGCCAGGAACTCCATTACTCGATAGAGATGATTTTCAGTTTCTTTGGTTGTAAAGCCCGCAGTATGATTATCAGTGTTGAAGGAACTATTAAATTGTTACGATGTGTCCCCGTACCTAAGGAATCCTTCAATGTGTCTCCGTATATACGGAACCCTTCAATGTGTCTCCGTATCTACGGAACTCTTCATGTGTCTTTGCACCTACTAGTTGTCTATCCTACGTCAAAGAGAGAAGGTTGTAGAGTGTCATCAAGCAAGTAGAGAGATGCGCACGCATCTATTATCTCCACCTGCCTCCGTCTTAACCAAATGAAATTACTATATAAGGTAGATTTTGCTTACCGTAGCGTCACTACCGCGACGAACCGCACCAATGGCTTTATAAATGTCTCTGACCACGGACTCGTGCCCGTAAATAGCAGATGTCCCTGTATCAGCCATCGCCTGACAATTCTTACACAGTTCCGTGCTTTTATTGGCTGAAATGCTAATAATTATTTTAATTATTTCATGTTTGTCATTTGTGTTAGTGCTTTATATTACACAGATGCCGACCTTTTGGCTAATAATATCAAAATATTGTGATATGACAAAAGTACTTTATACAAACAACAACCTGGTAAATAGACAACTCACTGGTCCATTTCAAAAATCCAGTAGGTGTTATCAGAGAGGTTGATGAAACTTAAAGAGCTTTGATCAAATTTATCCGCATCCACACCTCCAAAAATGATTTCACCTCCACTTGTTTCTGTAGGATTGAAGTCATTGCTGAAACATATCCAATACAACAGTACAGAGAACTACTGGGGCAAAGAAATTTATTGAAAACTGTATGTCTAATAAATATTATAGCAGAGGGGCACTTTACTCTCTTGCACCCTTTAAAATGATAAAAAGTCACCTTTGGAGATGAACAGAGAATACATCTCTTTCCAGTATCCGCTGTTCCAAAATGTTGCTTATTGGTGGACTGCCTGTTTTAGAAAGACTAGGAAACGCCAAACCCATAATACCATCAAATTTGGCAAATACAAAAGTCAATCCTGGTTGACTCACAGCTTCGCCGAAGGTTTGATTCTCCACAACCATATCTCCTACCTGAAATAAATGAAACAATTACTAATATTGATCTGGTGAATATTTGAGGGAATTGTTAACAATGGTGTTTCACTTAGTGACTTTATATCTAGTCTAGCCTTGTTAGTAATTATATCTCATGCCCGGGCTTTAACTAAAATCATATCGCCTACTACCAGAGCGCTCTTTCGTCACTCTGGTGAACATGAGCCCGACTCTACTAAGGGAGTGCTAAATTTTTTAAAATCTAGGGTAGGGTTCTTTAATGAGTATTTGACATCATGCAAGCTCGGGACAATCGCTTAACGTCTCATCCGAAGGACGGCGTGCTTAAGTTTATTTTACCTCACATCTAAAATAAACTAAGGGCTTCGGCCGGGTTCCAAACCCGTGATCTTGAGCTCAGTAAGCAAGCATGCATACCATTGAGCTACCGACGCCCTCTGTGTTCTGGCACACAGATTTTTATAGATTTCTCCAAATTTTCGATACACAAAATGGCCTTTATTGCCTTAATCAATGCGCTATATTGCCTGGAATATCCATACGAACATTCACTTTACTTGTATGCATGCCCTGAGAGGCTAATTGTCTTTTGGACGCTTAAGAAAACATACTTGTCTTGAAGAAAGCCTGTTTTAGACTATGGATGGTAAGGGGTCTGCTTAGACCGTAGTTTAAAGTCCATCAAGATGCGGTGTTCCATTACTTTTGCAGGTTGTTCTCAGGCCAGGTTTGCTCCTGCTTCTTGGCAGATGGTAATTTTCTTTGAAATGTATCAGCATATGGCCGTTAGAACAACTGTTCGCCAATTCTCTCCCCACAAATCAACAAGACTTCTTGAAGCATCAGAGTAGCCCAGGAATAGTTTGAATTCCTCACCGGTCACATAGGTTGAAATTATGATGATGGAAGAAAATTGATATCCAGGAATCCTATCTCTTAGGCCGTTCATAAATTATGCAACGCAATTTTCGAACATTTTTGGACCCGGGAGAGACTTTTTATCTATGTATGAAATAAAATTCTCCCCCGAACGGGATTCGAACTCACACCCGTGGTGAGTACATGCAACCAAAGTCTCACACTCTAGCTCACACGGCCCCATGTCAAACAATATCTTCATATCACTACACTAGAAATAAACTAAGGTAATTGTGAGCTATTACTTGATTATGATTACTATTTTTTACTTCACGTATTCGTATTCTGTGAAAATGTGTCGTAATAATATACTGTATATATTAAACCAGGTCCACACTAAGAGCAGAATAACTCGAGCGACTTGTTGCGGGCAAAGAAAGAAAAAAAAAATATATAGAACATGTCAACAAGTACCATCAAGTGTCTGTAAAAATCAAATGATGAAATGAAACGTGAAGACGAGTCCACACTACGAAACTTGAACTGCTGGTGACATGTCCTGAAATTTCTCACAAAAAGAATACGATCCAGACATGTCGCGCGACAATTTGCAAATCAAGTTTCATATTGTGGACTCAGCTTAAGACTCTATAAAGAAGCCTTAACGTGTAGAGTTTATTGTTATAATACAAACACTTAAGTTTAAAAAAATCAATCATGATCAATTAATTAATGATCAAGTAATATCCCACAATTACCGAAACTTAAATCTGCTTACTCTTAGGGTATCCTTAGAAGTAAATCCTGTCATTGTCCCTTTAACATACGCAATGGAAAATCGTTTTCCTTGCTTTTCATATGTTGAAGACTGAGAACTATCGAAGGTTTTATGGTTCCCTGAAAAAAAAAAAAATGGAATTGTAATAAAAAATAAATATTAGGAGACGTGAAAAAGAAAGTCTAAATTATACGTTGCAACCTCTATTTGGTACACCAGAAGTTTAATGGAAGTTGGGGATTATTTGCTGATGTTTTTTATTTGTTCTACAATCTGTTCAAAAACAATAAACAGAAAGGTTGACTTAATAATAAATACAATGATGAAATAATAAGTACAAATATTTAAATAAATAATTAAAAGTAAGAAGCATCCTGGATCTCCAGTACATTCTGACAAAAGGTCTTAGTAGAGAAATGATTGCAAATAGGTCAAAAAATATATTTTTAGTTTTAATGTAGTCCAATTGCTAAGTGGTAAAAGATTATATAATTTTAATTTTTCTGTAGGTATGAAGAACTGCAGGTAAAACGCTGTTTATTAATGTAAACATACAACTAATTACAAAAATGACTGGTTAATTATATGGAAAAAGTATGAAAAAAAAAATCTTTCTTAAAATAGTACTTGGAGTATGGCTTAACAATAATAAAAGAAGAAAAAAATCGACGGTGAATCACCGGAAATGTACTTCCCCAGAGCACAAATTAATCAATTAAGTTTTCGCTTGTCGTTGTGTTCATTACAGCGGCAGTTATTGGGGTTTTGAGTTGAGTCCCCTCTCCTGAACCGATTTCGCTGAAAATTAAGGAGTATCGTGCTTACGGGAATTTGAATTTAAATATAAAATTTCATGTTGATACTTTCGTTAGATCGGCAGTTATTAGAATGTTTGTCTTAAGCCTCTCCCTAATCCTCTTTACCCCCTTTGCCGATTTAGGGGATATATCATCAAATATTAATTGATGTCGTCCTTATGGAGTTCTGGATACACAAATACAATTTTGTGCTGATGCATACATTCTATCAGGAGTTAACGTGATCACATTCACACACACAGACTTTCTTTTTTTCATTTTTGGAATCAGGGCGTTGAATTTCTTGTGAAAACTCAACTTCAAATTTCTGTCCGATTACATAATTTCCCCTCTACTTCGTGTACCTGGGCAAGTAGAAGAGCAGCTACAGTTAAATTAGAGGATAACAATAAAAAATAAAAATTATAAAACCCTAATGTTGATTTATGGAATTTTAAAGATTGGTTGATAGGACCTTTTTCTACTCAGCTAAAAATATATTTTCGTGTTTGAGTATCTAAGAAAGTGGGGATTTCTCGAGAGAGAGAGAGATCGCTAAAGTCAGGCAAGGCTAGGAGATAACCGGTCCTTGAAACTTGGAATAGTCGTTACGTCAACCTTTCTACCAGTCCTGCTCCACTTGACTCGATAAACCCCTCTGATCATGATCATGAAAAACACTATACAGTGGCTGAAAATAAGGATAGGAAAACTCAAACGTTATGTAGGTCAAACTAAATAGAAAATAACACTGACAATTTTTTTCGTATTACAAAAAAATAATTAATATTGTCATTAAGAAATTTAGCAATCATGAAACACATGATTCATGTTTATGGCTGATTTATGCAGAACGTATTGGTGTAAAATCATGAGATTGTTATCAAATGTAAAATCACGACATTGTTATCAGAATAAAAGGTTATAATTTTTAGTAAAGAGCCGATAAAATGCAGCTTTTCGCGATTTTTAATGACGCAACAAAATTAGACAATACTCGGCAGTAACAAAACAAACTACCCCGTCACCTACAGCAAGGTAAGTCGAAGAAGCTGCATTTCTTGGAAGGAACCCAGAGATCTGATGATCCTGTATCGAACACCACGTCAAAGGGCTGAGGAGGAGTTCCTAGGGAGATTCTGCCATAATATTGAACCTGAAATAATTATAATAATCATTATTAAATATAAAAACAAAAAGTCAAATAAAACAGACCAAAAAGAGGATTAAAGCCGCTTAACTAAGCCGCGTTCAACTAATAGTTCTGCTAAGCCCTCTCTCACCAAAACAATTCAAACCTTTCAAAAAAAAAATCCTTCGAACAATAACACAATGCCCATACTACGTTTAACATAACATTAAACCAATCTCAACATAACATTTTTACACGAAGTCATACAACAACTTCATCACATATCCGAACATACTAGTGGAACCTATGTCGGTTCGGTCCTTGCCGAGCAACCCACCTCGACGTCTAAATCGTCGTTGGCCTCGTGACCTCCTTTCCGAGGACTAGGAGGACCCCTGAAGAGGCGGTGGTGCCGACCAGCCGCTTTATCAAGAGATTCATGAGATGTTTGTTTTTAGTATATTTACAATACAATATTTCTTTATTGTGATGTATATAGTTGGAAATGACATTATAAATGTGAAAAAAGAAAAGTATATATATTTACATGAAATGTAATATTGAAAAATTACAAACTATGATTTTTCAAACGAATTAGTTGGAAAGACATTCCAACATATTTTTTTGGCAATTTCATAACAACGGACATGAAAGTAGATTTTCAAAAAAAAAAAAACGATGAGTGTGGAACCACTTTAAAAATAAATAATAATAGATACGGAGGGGGAGAGGAAGACATCTTAGAATAAGTGGATGAATGCAGACATTTAGTCTTCCACATATTAACCTTTTAGTGAACGTTTCGAGCCATCATGAAGCCCATTCTGTACATCATATATAAAGGAGTGCTGCTTCGCCAGGGTGAGAATTTTATCCCAACACACATAGATTTTTTTTTTTTTTTAGAGTGAAGGCAAACTGGAAATGAATGGCGGAAATGAAAGATCGGAAGCTTGGTGAAAACTATATATATTTTGGGTCAAATGAAAGTAAAATATTGTAAGTATTGCTTGACTTATGAAATAGTACCCTCTGTGGACGCAATTTTAAATAATGAATTCACAATGGGGCAAGGGAGGGAGTTTTCGCGTTGCCTCCCTCGCAGGATAATCTCGTAAAGCAAAGTATACCTCCATGCATATTTCTTCTAAATAGCCCGTCAACCATCCTAACAATACCAGGTTGAATATCTGTGTTTTTATAATGCCACGCGTTGGATTTTTGACAAAATGTATATAATAGCACCTATTTCCATGTGACTCCCTGAGTATTATCTTCAAACTATCTGGAACCAACTAGCATAGGAGTTATTTAATTTATATGAAACTATCTGTAGTATTCGGCGTTGCCCAGGAGACTCACGTACAGGAAATTTCAACAATATCTGAAGATTTGTAGAAATTGTGCCTCTTATCCTGGGACCTCTATCAACTAACTTATTTTCAGAAACTATCTCATATCAGCGATCGGCAACTCATAGCTTCCATTGCAACTGCGGCCCGCGAGCAAACTGAAAAAATATTATTTTAAACAAAAAGTTGGATGTATCTGTGAAAAGATGAAAAAAGGCAGACTGCGGATGCAACATATGAAATTTTCTTGTAATTCATACATTTTCTTATACTTTTATTGCTAATTTAGTTTTGATATGCCGCACAAACCTAAAGGTTGCCGACCCCTGGTCTACATTGTTTTTGATTTGGGAGATGGGAATACATGAAAATGCGGTAAAAATTCAACATAATTTCTCTCCCGAAGATGAAACTCCGCATATAACAATGGCCAAAACTTCAAGTTAAGTAAGCCACAACGTCAAACAGCTAGGTAGGTGGATACATACAAATACGCCAGTGATTAGGGTTCTTGAGTATTTTACTTTTTTTTTTTTTTTTTACATTCTTATACCTTAGTATAAGAATGTATTGTAATCGTGCGAAAATCCGAAAGTTTTCAACGGATTTTCACGTTTCGGTCCCCTGAAAACGTTTTGACCATTTTCGAAATGATGTCTGGGTGGTGATGTGATTGGAACTTTGTGAGCGGTCCAATGCAGAAACTATGTCTCTAAAATTTATATTTATGAATGATAATTGGAATATATTATTGCATAAAAGTTTGAAAAATCTAAAAATAAAATGTATGGGACAAACATTTTCCCACAAGAATAAATGTATAGATTAAAAAAATATAAATCTTGAAGATTGAAAACTGCTGTACAGCCAAAACAAACTAATTTCCCTTTCTTCGCTTTTACGGTGGCCCTGCTGAGGACAAAAACAATAACCGGCTTTCTATGGGTCGCCATCCTTAACAAAACCACCACAAAGAGGATTCATCACTCCGGTTAGTAGCCAATCACTCTAACCACTCTGTTATCTAGACTTCCTAATTTGAAATGATCAAAATTCAGTTACTTACGTCGTCGAAGTTTTTAAGACTTTCATGAAATTTTCCACCACTCCTGCCTTTTGAGTACTTGTTATACCATTCTCGACTTAACTTCAAATGTTTCTCATAACTTATATTTGACCGTGATGGTTGCGTTCTATAAAGTGGAACTCTGTAAAAATTAATGGTAGTTGAAATAAAATAAATAAAATTGTTAACTTTTGTCAAATTAACCTATGGCTAAATGTTTTTTTTTTTTTTTTTCAGCTGATAAAAAGATTGATACATTTTAAAAAAAATCAAGACCTGTAGAGAGCTTCATTGTAAACGAATAACACAAAGAAAATTTTAATTGAAATATCTACACTTCTCATACTTGTTATTGACAATAGCTATTAAATATATATTTTTTTTGTTCCAAAAATTTTGTTCAAATACCACTTCAAGCAATCGAGATAAACGAAAGCAAACAAAAGATAAAAATTAACTGGTTAAAATGTTATGTTTAATGAATGTAGGTGACAATTATTTTTCTATAGTTAATCTTAAGTATGCTTTAAATTTTAAAAAAAGTCAAGGATAACTAAAGTAAGCAAACATGCACATTTTGTACAGTGCAACATTTCAAGTATGCTTTTAAGTCAGGTACAAAAAAAAAGTTTTTATTAAAATTAAAAAAAAAAAAAAACGTCTTTCACTTTATGGAAATAAATTGTAACTATTTAATGTAAATAATTTATTACATTTTGTTACCATCAGTGGCGTAAACTATACCTTTTATTTCTATTCCGAGGTGTTCAACTAGACCCAGGGGCCGGCAACCTTTTTACAACTACGAGCTGCATCATTTTATTTTTTTAAACGTAATTATCAATTTTTTTACTGTCACATATGTTTTTATTCACAAAACAAGCACATTTAAACGTCAGAGATGCATAATTAGGCCTTGAAGATCAATAACTTTCAATAGACTTGCTATTTAATATCCAAAAGAATAAAGTATTGATTCTCTTGTCGGTCCTTTTGGTTAGTTAGTTATTGTGATTCGGGTTTTAACTAGGTCATATCGCCCACTACCAGAGCGTTCTTTCTTCGCTGTGGTGGACATGAGCCCAACTCAACTACTGGAATCCTAAATTTCGCCTACCTAGGTATTTATTCATCTAGGGTAGGGGTTGTTTCAACGTGTACCAGGCACGGGACCATCTGTTAACGTCCCATCCGAAGGACTGCGTGCTCAAGTTTATTTTCCCTCCCAGATAAAAAAAAATCTAAGTGTCTCGATCGGGTTTTGAACCCTTGATCTTGAGGTCTTTTTGGTGAAGCAGTTCATGTTCTCTTGTCGTAAGAGGCTACACTCTAAATTTCCACGAACGTACCATTAATTCCTATTGGTCAAAATAATATTTAAGATGAGTAACAACATTAAAACAACTTTAAAAAATCAAAAAAACTACCTTTAAACACAAAACAAATGGCTGGTTAGTTGAATATAAATTAAACTCCAAAGGTTCTTGTAAATTTATTATAAACACATAAAAAATTAAGAATTAACTCACATCTGTCGTAAATGCGAAAAAAACTCATCTACATAAATATATATTTACCGTATGTTCCAGCGGATCTTCTAAACAATAAGTATTACTTTTATTTCATCTATGAGGGCGCCGATAGCTCAGTGGTATGCATGCTTGCTTATTGAACTCAAGTTCGCGGCTTCGAAACCCGGCCGAGGCCCTTAGTTTATTTTATCTGGGAGGTGAAATAAACATAAGCACGCCGCCCTTCGGATGGGACGTTAAGCGATGGTCTCGACCCTGTACGATGTCAGGTACACCCTAGGTGAATAGAAATGTAGGGTAGGCAAAATTCAGGACTCCCATAGTAGAATTGGGCTCATGTCCACCAGAGTGACGAAAGACTGGTTGTAGGCGATATAACCACGTAGTTAAAGCCCGGGCAAGAGTCATAATAACTAACTATTCAAATATATATATATATATATATATATATATATATATATATATATATATATATATATATATATATATATATATATATATAGAGAGAGAGAGAGAGAGAGAGAGAGAACTTTATGTATTCATTTTTTGTTTAATTCCTTAAATAATTCTCTCGTTTGTCCGTCTATCGTTAGCTTAAGAGTTCACCTGTTGAGCATCTAGCAAAATTTAGTCTTTCTGACTGTTTGTATTTCTACCTCTGGATCCGCGCCGGCAATATTATACAGTAGATGTGTTATACTGAAGTAACGTTATGTTTCGTTACATCGAGATTTTGTTCTGTAGAATTTAGAACAATGCTGTGAGTACACAAACTGGAGATGCAGGTCTAAGGAATGAGGACTCAATATGTCACATTGTGTATGACTGAAGGAAGGACTGACAACTAAACATCCTGTCTGGAGGCTGTGGCTCTGGATATCCTTCTTACATAACCTCCGTCTAACGTCTTTCCGACACTCATTATACAAGTCCAGTTCCAGGATTAACCACCTCCGCTCCTTCCTCATCCTGTTTTGATTTGTTTTTTCTTTTTTCTATTATTAATAACTTTTACTTATTTTAACAAACTTCACTCTCTCTCTCTTCTTGAATTAAGGATAGTTCTGTATGCATTTCCTACATCTGATAAATTTGCTTCAGAGCAGATGAAGTTCTTTATTGCAAAAACATACTTATGAATGATACTGTGGGATTATGCTATTAATGTTATTAATAACATTTCACTGTTTTTTTTGTTAAATCTACTTTTTTTGGTAAAAAATAAGACATGAGGGGTGTACAATGTTGGGATTTGTTGACAGTAGAACACTTATGAGTTCTGAAAATGTTGAACCGTTTTTTGGTTATCTTTTTCTTCACGTGCATGGCCCTTTTCATATATGTTTCTATTATATATTACTTTGCTATACTTTCTATAATAAAATGAAATAACCCACTCTAATATCTCGCGGGATCGGCTGTTTTGTTGTATTGTTAATTCAGATATCTTGTGAACAACCGACAGCTGCAGATTAACCTAGGTTGGTTTTTACAACTTCATCTTTCAGTAAGTCAACAATCTGTCAGCCGGAATTGATATAGTTTATTATGGAGTGGCGGAGCCAGGATGTCAAAGGATATGGAGGGGAGTCTAGCAGAGAAAACTTGTCGTTTTACTTTCTCTATATGTGTATTGGGGAGGACGGGTCTGGTCTGTTGCAGTCATGAAAGTGCTGACCGTGTTGATGGTGGTACTGGCCATGGGAGAGTCCCTGTCCCTGGCCTTCCTCCTCAAGAGCCTGGCACTGTCCCACTCCAAGGGGGGCTCCTCGCACCACAAGGGTTCCAAGGCGGAGGATGATCACCACTCAGAGGCCTCCTCAGGACATGGAAAGCAGTTCGCCATCAGGATAGCGGGAGAGCACGTCAAGTCGGTCCTCATCAAGATCTCGGGGGACGATGTGAAGCTGGCCCGGACCAAGGACGGCTACACCATCGGAATCGGGAACGAGAAGCCCAAGGCCAGCATCAAGATAGAGCTGCCGGATGAGGATCTGCACTCATTGCCCTACCCTCCACCTAAGGACTATTCGGACGACGAGATACCTCACCACTTCCCGGGACCCTACAAGATCCATGAGGACGTTCATGAGGAGCACGATGACGACGGACCACCCAAGAAGCCAGTGTTTCACGTGCACAGAGAGCCAGCGCACCATGACGCTCCCCCTGACTCGGAGCACCACTTTCCACCCTACTTCTATAATTACAAGAGCTCCAAGCACCATTCCAAGAGGCCAGACCATGTCTTTTACGGGCACAAAGAGACAGCGCACCATGACGCTCCCCCTGACTCGCATAAGGAGGAGCACCCCTTTCCACCTTATGACTACCACCACAAGGACACCGAACACTCTCCCAAGGAGCCACCTTCACACAAGAGTGTACCAAACTTGGAAAGTTTTGAATCTTTTTTGAAACTTTGGCATAGTTTGCAGTACCCGGCGGAGAAGAGAATAGGAGGCCCGACCGAGAACGGTACCAGTACCACTCCCTCGCCGCCACCACAGAAGAGACAAACTCGACAACGAAGGCTGTACTAAGTGAGTCACTCTTTGTTAGCAAAGAAAGACAGTCATTAAATTATGAATAATTATTTTATTTTTTGTAAAGAGTCATTCTATGCAAGCGACCAATGTCTGAACCTTAATACACCTCTCAGATGTGCATGTCTTTCTGTGAATAACCCGATATATAGGATAGATTATGTAATTGGTCAGAAATTCGATGTTGATTTTCTACCGGCTTCTGAAGTTTATCGACACATCCTCAAATCAAAAATTAAAAAAAAAAAAAAAATCCTGACAACTGATAACTTCTGATAGAATGAATGTATCAACACGAAATTTTATATGTGTATCCAGAACCGTCTAAGGATGACACCTATTTATTTTCAGCCAACTCGACAGAAGGGAAGAGAGAGATTAGGGGTGGACTCATATCGTAACGAAATTTAGGAAGAGAATTCAGAATTCCCCGAGGTTAAGGCCCCCACCTCTGATTTTGAGTCACTCGATTGGTGGGGGAGCAAAAACTTGGTTAATTAACTTGAACTTGGAAACTGCCAATGATTGACTTATTTTTTTTTCTTTTCATTTTTCGACTCAGGGGGTTGGAAAAGATGAAATTCCGGTGAAAACTCAGTATCCAGACGGATTACGTAACTTCTATCTAAGTTGTGTCTAAGTTGTACTTAGTTATAACGTCATCGGAGTTTTTGGATACAATTTTTTTTCACATGTACTATTGTTGATCACATTTTGAAATGTTGCACGTATTGAGACGAAAGGAATGACGACTTTTGAGATTGTTCCATATATTTATAAGTTCGTATTTCTGAAACTATTTATTGCTCAACAAAATATGGAAATCTTTACCTTTCGTTTTCTGACTCGGTACTTGTATAGAGAAATTCATACAAACCCGAGAGGTCGAGGTTCAGTCAGACATATTGGTTGATTTGACATGAAATTACCCTAAACAACAAAACGTTTAGTTATTTATGTCGTTTCCATATTTTAATTTATTTTTATTATGATAATTTTTGAAGCCTCAAAGCAATTTTCATGGATGTCTTATTGTGTGCTCTTCTGTTAGTCAATTTAGATTGTTTGTGAAAAGGGAGAAGTTTTAATATGTAAATATATAATTAAATTTCATTTATACATTTTTATAATAAAATAAAAATCAAAAAATAAAGACAATCAACCACAAAATTTTAAAATATTTTTTTCTTGTATATTTATTTTTTACACTTAATGACACTTCTTTCTCAACTTCCTTTGATGGGTTTTTGAAATATAAACCTACATCTAGTCGACCATTACACTGTTTGTTACCCTTCTCTATTTTTTTACAAGCAACCCAAATATTCTAATAATTTACTTTGTACTAATAATAAACTTTTGTCAGACTAGACTTATTTCAATATATTTCGGTTGTTAACAAAATATTTGTGAATATAATAGGTCTTCTATTATTCGGTTTGCGCCGGACTGGACCCCTGGGCGGATAACCGGTACAGCTAGAAATATATGTATATGAGACAAGAAATATAATAAAGATCGAGAACAATTATTTTATTTAAATAAGGAAGCATTAATTGTATAAATCACATTTTTATTCTTCCCGTTCTTTTCTAGTGCCTCGAATCTTTTCTACATAGTAAGAAATAATAATTTTACTTGAACTAGCAGTCATGATCACATAATATTTGGCAAGAAATAAAAAAATGAAGCAAATATGACTAGATAAAATGTCTACTCAGAGAATAAAATAAGAAACAAATAAAATGCAATTATATTTATAGGTGAGGACTTGCTTTCCCTATTCTAAGAGTCCTCCCTCCACCTACACTAATTTAAGGTGGCCGGTTAAAGCGGAGGCCGGTTTAGAGAGAGCATACTGTAAGTGGTTACTTTCTAGTATGGAAATTACTTCCAACATCTTTTCCGCACATGCAGGCTACATTATGCCGAGGCGATACAAAATAATATACTTCGAGCTATTCCATATGGTCTTTCGCTGTTCCGGAAAAGCAATGATAATAGTTATTTTCAGCAAAAAACAAACATTAATTATTCATAATTGTAATTAAAAAAATGTTGATATCAATAGAAAGAAAGTAAAGTATTAGAATATTTTGATTACTTGTAAAGAAATACTAATCACAAAAAGTTGTTCTTCTTCAATTGTTCTCCCAAAACTGAGAATTAAAATTCAAGATTTGTGTCAACATTTTGATCTAACTACCAGGAGTTGTACTATAATTATTTCATTGTTCTAGTAGAAGGATTCTATATTTCTGAAACCAGTGACACATATAACCACAATTTTACTGTTGTTGATATTGATCTTCCAGAATAGCGTTATTATGTAGGTATGTGTCGTCGCCTGATCGTAGAATTAGGCAGATCATGATGTGCCTAGGCATTTCGTAAAATGCCGCCTTTCAATGAAATAACCAACTAATATCCGCCATATCGTTCATTGCAAATTGACGATTTGGCCAGCAATAGTTGGGCATATCGATTCTATCTATAGAGTGTCCAAAGTATTAATAAATAACAATAAAAAAAATATATATATAAAATCGTTTATGTTATGAAATTTTACAAATTGATTCTTAAAATTCTAAAAAATGGTCCGAAGATTCCCGTTGCATGGGAATGCGACCTCCTGCAATAGAAGAACCATGTGGAGGATGATGGTGCTGACCCCATTTATTTATTTATAATAACCCATTTGTTATTATGAAGATGTAAACACTGCTAGAAGGTTGTAGAGTAAGTAACATTGCATTGGTTAGTAACTTTAGGTTACATAACAAAATGTTGAGTTGTTGACTTTGATCTTTTCTCATCGAAACCTTGGTACACAATTCATTAACTTATTATACAGAATTTGTAATTTAATAAATATACAGTAACTTATTGATTCGCTGAGTTTGTTTGTAATTGTTTCAACATAACATATACAATAATAATATTTACAATCACATGGACTGGTTAAGCCATAACTGGTTGTCTGCAGATATAAAGTAACTATTCTTTTCAGTTTAGTTAATATAACATAAGATAATATTAAAATATATTTAAACAATACTTTAGGATCTACTTAATAAATTAATAATACAATAATGCCGAAACCTGTAGTTATTTACTTTACTTTCCCTGGCGCTACGGTCCTTGTAGAACCTGGGCCTCCGCAACGATCTTCTGCCATTCTTCTCTAGCCTGCCGTCTCCATCTTCTCACCCCCATCGTTCTGAGGTCGTCCTCCACCTCTTCCAGCCAACGTAAGCGGGGTGTACCTCTTCTTCTCTGTCCTCCCGGGTGTCCCTCCAGTATCCTCCTCGGCTCCATCCTCTATAAATGCCCCAGTCATCTCAGCCGCCCCTGCTTTACCTAGGCCACCGGGCTCTTGTACAGGTCCCTCAGCTCCCTATGGGTCCGTATCCTCCATATATCCCCCTCTGGAGTAGGGCCGTATATCTTCCTCAATACCTTCCTCTCCCACGTATTGAGCAAGACTTCGTCCCTCCTAGTCAGGACCCGAAACCTATAGTTGAGATATAATTTCTTTGTGCAATAGAAAATATTAAAAAAAAATAGTTTCTTTTATTTATTTATTATAATATATGTAGAGTACACTCTTACAGTAGTACACAGTAGAGTCGGGCTCATGTCCACCAGAGTGACGAAAGAGCGCTCTGGTAGTAGGCGATATGACGCCCGGACCATTAAAGCCCGGACATGAGTCATAAAACCTAACCATTATAATATAATAATATATATTATATGTTCCATAATATGTCCGTGTTTCTCAACTTAGTAAATAAATTATCAACAGTTTTCCATTTTTTCTGCTGATTATTGTTCCGCATGGTCTATGTTTATGAGGGGCTTATAAGGATTATACATGTGAAGTTTCCTGAAAATCCATTGTAGACCTATCACTAATTTCATATTTAGGCCACCTGCAACTTTTATCATGTCCACTGTTATGAAATTTTGATTCCCGATGTTCCATATTCATAAGAACTTTCAATCAATGTCTAAACAGTTAAAATCAGTTGAGTGATAAACTTCGAACACAATCTCTCACTGCCAACGGTTCAATAATATAGACACCTTATGAGCCGGGATGGTAGTGAGGACTATAGCGTAGGGCTTAAGTTGCATGAACCCACCACCACGGGCGTGGGTACGAATCTCGCCCGGGGGAGAGTTTTATTTCATAGATAAAACGACTCTCCCGAGTCCATGGATGTTTGTAAATAGACTCGGTAATGAATTTGGTCCCTGTGGTGCTAAAATAAAAAAGACTACACCCGTCGCCCTCTTTCAGACCAAAGTAAAAAATTTCCAAAAGGTTGGAGGTTGGGAAAAAAAATCAATAATAATATAAATATTTACTCTCAAAGAGGTGGACCACAGTCATGAAGAGACACTTCGGAATTATGTGGGTATGCATTAAGTTTAACAGTTATTTAAATAGATAATTAAAATACACAATTTTGTTCGTCAAACTTCACTATATTCTTGAATACTCGACTAGTTTCGCCGTGTTAAGGCATTATCAAGAGTCACAACTGACAGAGACCCAGGCACTACCTCACCACCCCCTCCATAACTCTACCTTCTACCCCGTCAACCAATTCTTCAGTTGTAAGTGACTCTTGATAATGCCTTAACACGGCGAAACTAGTCAAGTATGTAAGAATATAGTGAAGTTGGACGAACAAAATTGTGTATTTTAATTATCTATTCCTAGAATGGAGCTTCACAAAGTAAATCTGGAAAACATAAATTATTTATTATTTAAATAAATCAGTGAGATCGTTCTTTATTAGTATTCAATATTATATAATAATTCGAATAGAGTATTGATTAAAATGTATTCTAGCTTTTCTTCAGGTTTGCAAATCCAATTCTGTTTCTCTTTGCATCATAGACAGAGTAAAGTGATCCCAAGAAAACATCTCCAAGAATCCAACTGATGTTATCCAGATCCATTCCTTGAAAACCTGAGATACAACTCTCCATGAAGAAGAGGGATACCTGGGAAAGTAATTATAATAGTTGTATTAGAAAAGATGATATTCAAAGTAGAGGCTTTAAATCGAAGGGAGCTACACAGAAACTTTAATTAGGCTCAAAGAAATCATAAAAGCAAAAGGCATACACACAAATATTTATCTATTTAATAGATTTAGGGAGTGTCACCACTGGGTGATTTCTCCCCTCATGACATTTTGACATTGCCATTACCTCTTTATCAGCACATTTGCTTGTTGTATTCATGTGTATACAGTTGTAAATAGCTATTTGTAAATAAAAAAAAAAAAAAAAAATTTAATAGACAATTAACATCGATTGTAAATACTTTTTGTGTAACTAAATTTGTATTAAATTATATTACTTTTTGGGTTGTGTAAGGAGCTTCTTAATTTATAGATAATTTATTATTACAACATCACTTCTTAAATTTATTTTTTGTCTTCCCAAAAAAATAGCAATTACAAACATTTCGGAAATTCGGGAAGCACTCCCATCATCAGTACCTATCTATAATACATCTGTTCTTTAGGTTAACTATTCCTTCTGTCGATCAGAATCTTCGTTTTATAGATCAGATTTATTGATTCGACTTCTATATATTATATATATTTTTGACTAAGTGTTTAAATATAGAAGTCGACTATACTCCAAGCGGCCTATCATTCCCTTCCACTTCCAACCGGCCTGCAGGTCTGAGGGACATGATTCACCGGCCTTACTATATTGACCATTACTACTATACATTCTATAAAATTACCTTCAAGACATAGTCCTTTCCTTCCAAAGTGTATTGCCTGCCATTGATGGTGAAGGTTATGGGGGGTAGAGAATCAATTTTTTTGCAGTCAATCTAAAAATAGTATATATATATATATATATATATATATATATATATATATATATATATATATATATATATATATATATATAGAGTAATCAATATGTATATATATATATAAACACATCAGAGAAATATATATATATCTTAATATATATAAATTACGTGTCACGTTGTTTGTCCGCGATGGACTCCTAAACTACTTAACCGATTTTAATGAAATTTGGCTTACTGTGTGTAATTTGGTCCAACTTGAAAGATAGGATAGTTTTCATCTCGATTTCTCGGCTTCTAACAGATGGCGGTGTAATTTAATTTAACGACAACACTTCAACATCTTTTGCTATCTAGGTTGTGTAAACAACCAGTAGATGGCACCGAGTTTAGATTTCTTGACGCTACAATCTATTCCACATCATATGTGTTTATGTTTACGACATAACCATTGTGTTTTTAATCCTTCGTATATCCGTTTTATAATTGTGCTGTGTATTATTATTTTTAATAATTCTATGTTAAAAATTCTAAAACGCGTAAAAACACTCGCGGTCCGTTAGTGATACACGGCTACGGTTGACCGGGCTAGACATGCCACTGGATGACGGGCTGATAATGATCCGAAGTTTCTCCAAATCTATTTTATGGGTAGTTGTGAAGAACGCATGACAACTCGGTGCCAGTATAATTTCATCGAACAAGCAGAAGATAGAGCAATTGTGTTATTGTTGGAAGATTTTTTGGAAAATCGTAATCAACTTATTCAATTGTTTAAAAGAGTGTTACCACAATTAAGAAATGACAACTGTCAAATCGTCATCAAAGCGGACAACGGTTGTATGTATCAACATCTTTTGCTATCTAGGTTGTGTAAACAACCAGTAGATGGCACCGAGTTTAGATTTCTTGACGCTATAATCTATTCCACATCATATGTGTTTATGTTTACGAAATGACCATTGTGTTTTTAATCCTTCGTATATCCGTTTCATAATTGTGCTGTGTATTATTATTTTTAATAATTCTAATTTTAATAATTCTAAAATTATTTAAAATTCTAAAACGCGTAAAAACACACGCGGTCCGTTAGTGATACACGGCTACGGTTGACCGGGCTAGACATGCCACTGGATGACGGGCTGATAATGATCGGAAGTTTCTCCAAATCTATTTTATGGGTAGTTGTGAAGAAGTTTGCTTACTCCAAAAAAATGAATAGAACCATTTATGTAGAGAATTGTATGCTCTTTCATTTTGATAAGAGCACTTTGTTTCGCAAAGGTCATCCCCCAGGTGGCAGGCATGCGTTTTTGACCTCATCTCAATGGATCAAATAAATTACTATAAAAGTTTTAATAAAATGAACCAGGAAGATCATGCACTATAAGGTATGGTCTCGCGTACTACTCGTACTTAGAATACAAAAAATAATACTATATTAAAACAAAACTTCAGCTCCTAGACCCCATGGAGCGACCCCTCAATAATGCCATCCTCATACTTTCAACTAAATGGATATAAAGGAGAGAGTATCCCTCAGCTCTTGAGCCTCCGACAGGCAGTGGGGGCAGACTGAGAGGGTCAAGAAGTACTGAAGAGACGAAACAATGAGGGAAAACACTGGTCACTGTCAGCATTTCCTAGGCACTAGCTATCATACCAAGGAAAATCTACTGGCCAGCACCACCTCAGTGGGTGGATTGTCTAGATGGCAGGTTATACAAGAGAATTTTTAGGGAAGCATACCATGCCGATTCCGCCAGGCCCAACATCTGCTCCTATCTTTTTATTGATCTTCTCCACCATCGATGCAGGTCCAATAATGAGGGAGGTGCCTGTATCTGCCACAGCTTCCATTGGGAACGGGAACTCTAGGTCTTCCACTGTTATTCTGCAAAAAGCAAATTTTATATTAATTACCTGTAAAGGGTTATACAAGTTTTTTTATAGTGAATTCAAAAATAAATAAATAAAACAGGCCGTCTTATCGTTCTACTATTGCCATAAACAGAACAATGAGAACAAGAAATAAATTTCTATTTCAGGTCATGGTAAAGGGTCTCAATAGGAACTTTTCTATTTGATATCGCAGTTTTTTATTTAATTTTTTCTTTGTTGACTACCATTTCAAAAAATTACGAAATAACACGAGAATTGAACACGAAAAATTTTAGCGATATGTTAATGAACAATTTTAGAGGATTTCTCACCCGGTTGGTAAGGCTTATGGAAACTACCACCTTATATTTATCGAACATCAATGGCGGGTTTATAGGGGGGCGGGGCCTGTGGGTCCCAAACTGAAAAGACCAATGGATATTGTCCAAAGAAGCTCACACAGCCAACCCTCTTCCTCCCTTCCCTGAGTCGACGAATCAGCAAACGCCAAGGTCATTCAATTTCTTACTTTATACTTATTATTCATTCAAATTCTTACTTTATATTTATTATTCATTCAAATTCTTACCCTATGCCTAAAAAATGTTAATAGTTGAGGTTTCCTTATGATCTGTATTTTTGATCATGCCTTTAAGTAGACTCTTTAACGTAGAAACCGATTGCAAAACTCGAAACTCTATATTTCATATTTTTAATGAGCAGAAATCATAGTTTTGCTAGTTAATATTATCTGCATTGTTTAATTTTATTTTATTCCTTATTATTCAGAAATGGTTGTATTTATGTTTATGTGTCGAACTCCTTGCTGTAAGATAATTCTTTATGAGCAATAAAGTTATTCATTCATATTTATATAGGCCGCTACCATGCGCCTCCTGCTCATTCTCAGCAACCCTGGTAGTTCGCCCGAGGTGTCTGCAACATTGGATACCCCTATAGATATCTCCTTGCTGAGAGTTTAACATGGCAATCTCATAAGACTACTCTAATGTCAGAAATTTGAGAGATAAAAAATAAATGATGTCAAAAATAAATGGAGAACCGAAATAAGGGTGCCTGTCGTCACCACGGTACCCCAACAGAGAGGCCGCTTATTTCTTCTGCAAATGCCATCTCAATGAATATAACATGTGTTTCTATTGGTTTTGTATTTTATATTTAGCTTCCTTTTATATATTTGTGTTTGTTTTTTTATTTATGTTTTTATAATTATAATAATATATATAGTGTATTATTCGTATTATAATTTTATATTTTTCGTATTATAATTTTTTAAACCTTCCAATGCATAAATCCTGCGTATGGCGCTGGTCTACCAGACACAAGGCAACACCATTCATACCAAAGTAGAATATACCACATTCGGAAGAAAGTATCGAAGTTGAGGAACGACGTACCTACATACATATAAAAAAATACGAAATTGGTTTTTATGTTACGGAGTTCACTAGCTGGGGTTCTACCTGGACAGTAGAGTTCCCTGGAACCCTCACACGAGATTTACGAGAATATAACTTAATGGACGATATGGGCTGTTACTTGGACCCAAAACTAGCTTAACAATCCAAAACAAAATAAATATTTATAAAACAGTTATACGATCCAATTGTACATACGGACTTAAACTCTCGGGCTCTGCTAAAAATTCTATCAATAGAATCCAATCCTTTCAATCCAAAGTCTTCAGACGCAAACGATCCTTTCTATGTCTCTAACAAAATCATTCATACAGATATCAACATCCCTTATGTAAAAGATTTAATCCAGACCCTTTTCAAAAAATCCATACGAACCTTAACAACCATTCTAATCCTCTCGCTTATCCTCACACACTGATAATCCCCCTTGGCCGCAGGATCTTCTGACTTGAATTTCGCCCATCTCATGTATTCATGTTTGATATTATATGTAGTCGCTCTAGCTATTGTATATATTGTACAAATTGCACATTAAAAAATAAAACATTTGTTAAAAACCTGGAGCAATTTACAAGCAAAAAGCTGGAGCGATTTGACAAATATGCATTGTTGTTTACAGAGCTTTCTCTCTCTCCCCCTCCCCCTTCTCAAAATCATTTCATACTAACTACAAAAAAGCACTTACCAGAAATGGTCTCGTTCTGTTCCTCAGGTCCTAAAATATGATAAAACCACAAAAACCGAACTTCGAATATTGTCAATTGATTACATAACTATTCCTAAGGAAATATGTAATTTTAGGAGAGCGCAGTTTGAAAAAATATATATATATATATAATTTACCCATCTAGTTTGAATTGCCAGTATTTCGGATTGGTGAGAGGGACATATTGTAAAGTGTCGGGGACAAATAAGTCTTCATCAACTCCTCCAAAAATAAGTTCACCGCCTTCATCAGCTTTTGGGTCTCTAAAACAGAAAAGGAAGGTTCATTACTCAAACAAGTTATTGCTAATTTTTAACTAAACAATTTCTTAATTGCTAAAAAAAGAGTAATCCTCATTGAAATTCATTTGCAATATTTGAATGATAAGTTTCATATAATGAAATGACAGATTTATGTCCCCAGATGTTAACATTAAAGTTAGCAGTTTCGCGAATCTTAAAAGGATATAAAATTAGTTCTAATTAAGGTAAATAAAATACATTTATAATGTCATAAACTAGATAAGTAATAGCTTAAGACTAATGCGGATTTTTTTTATCATAGTTTACAATTAATGTGAATGTTTTTTTGGAGAATGGACGAGTTAGAAATATTAAAAATGAAAATATAATGTACAAATGAAAGGTCAAACATTTTTCTAGATATCCGTTCAAACAGGAAGCTGATAGCTTCATTATACTTATATAAATTTTAGTAAAAAATTGTTGTGTTCTTAAGAAAACGAAAAAAATGTTATTGAAAAATGTCAGAATACATATGTGATAGTAAGATGTTGTGGGACGAGATTTTTTAAAGAAATAAAAGACGCTGTCTTCCCACTGTTTTATTATTGACCAGAACCGGGTTTCAACGCAACAGCGTCATCATCAGTGGTAAATCCAATCGTTCTGTTCAATAATAAAACAGTGGGAAGACAACGTCTTTTATTTCTATGAAACGTCAGAATACACTTCTGTGATCTGTGTCGCTAAAGTGGAAGCTAATAAAATAAATAAAAACAAATAATTCTTTGTTTTTTTACATTTTATTGAAACCCCCTTAGGTGATGGAGTAAAAAGGATTTTAGTTTCGGATTCAGGTCAAAATTAGTTGAATACAAGGAAATCATTGCAATGTGATTGAGTTGTAAATGTACATTGGTGATGATTCATCGAACAATTGGTTAGTCACTTATTGTGACTCATATCCGGGCTTTAACTATGAGGTCTTATCGCCTTTTGTCGCTCTGGCGGGCATGAGCTACTACTACTATGGGAGTCCTAATTTTTTCTTACTCTACATTTGTATTCAGCTAGGGTTGGGGGGTATTTAACGATTATCTGACATCGTACATGCTCGGTAAATCATTTAACGTCCCAACCGAAGGACGGCGGGCTCAAGGTGTTTCTAACTCCCAGATAAAAAACCTAAGGACTTCGGCCGGGTTTCGAACCTGCGATCATGTGCCCAGAAGGCTAGCAGGCTACCTCTGAGCTACCGGTGCCCCTTCTAAATGATATTTGATATTTTAACTTTTTTTTTTTTTTTTTTTTTCAAATCAGAACATACCGTTTAATTACCTGTTAAGATAGAAAGAGAAGACTGGCTCGATGAGTTTCTGAGTGACCATATTCTGAAGAGGAGGAACGACATCTTCTTTGGCGAGGTTAGGGAACCCCATCCCTACGATCCCGTCGAACTTGGCCAGCAAGAAGGCCCAACTGTGCTCTGAGAGTACCTCCGCGAACGTCTGATTGTGGATCTGCAGCCCTGCCACCTGCACTCAGAAATAAATAGCTTGTAGCCTACGCCTGTACTTATTTTTTTTCAAAATCAAAAACGCTCTCTAAAAATTGCTTAACATCCCATCCGAAGGACGGCGTGCTCAAGGTTTCTTCAGCTCCTAGATAAGAAGCCTAAGGACTTTGGCCGTGTTTCGAATCCACGTTCTTGATCTCAGTAGGCTAGCGTGCTAACTCCGAGCTACCTGGCGCCCTCATTTTTTAGAATTGATACATTGTATAATAATTAGATATATATTTGATAATTATAACTATTGAATAGTTCCATATTTGGAATATATGTATAGGAGACGTAATGGAATACTCTTTAGTCAAATATAGGCATTTTTTTTTTTTTTTAAATTATAAATAGATAATCACAACTGTATAAAAGTACATACAACAAGCAAATGTGCTAATAAAGAGATATCTAATGGCAATGTCAAAATGTCAAGAGGGGAGAAATCACCTAGTGGTGACACTCCCTAGTAACTGATTTACTCTCATTTGTAAACTATTCACTGACTAAGAAGGTCACTAGGCCATTGACGCTTAAGCCGTCGTTGGGGAATTATGGCAGAATGGAGGGCACGGACTAGAAGATTATTGTGGGAACTAAGAAGGGAAAATAATTTTTTATACTTGGATTTAGCGACTTTGGTGACAAAGGGTATGTCAAGGTCAGTGTGAAACGTTTTGTTCGAGACGTAATAAGGAGCATTGGCTATTTTACGAAGGAGGAAGCCTTGGCAGAACAACAGAGTTGGAGTCCGTAAGTCCACATAGGTTTGAGTACTGCATTGTATATAAGTCGTTTTGTTTTCAAAGTTAATTTGTATCTTTTGTCTAGTAGTCTTAGTAAAAGTTTATAACGTCTGTTCATTTCTTGTCTTTTCAGTCTCATGTGAGAATTCCAAGTTAGTCGTTTGTCGAGTATGAGGCCTAGATAGCGGACTTCGTTTTTTTAAAGGGATGGGATTTTTGTTAAGGTACACTGGAGGGCAGGTATATTTTCGACGAAGGGTGAAGACGATGTGAACTGATTTACCAGGTAAATATGTGACCATCATCCCCTTTGAAAATTGTGTTCGATTAGTTTAAAATAATTACCCCCATAACATCGGTGGACAGAACGCCATCTAGACCCCCTGAGACGTACCTCAGCTCCAGCTTGGTACCATTCGGCTGGTAGGTGAGGGATTTTGAGGCATCGTAATTTCTGTGAGTCCCTGCAATGAAGATAAATATTTATGCTGCTCTTAAATTATAAACGTGGCCTAATATTAACTAGGCTAACAAAAAAAATTATTTTAATAATACGTATAGTTGTAAGCATATGTGACCTCTTCATTCCAAATTTCGTAGCAACAATCGTTTTTGCTGTAGAGAGCTCACAACTTTTCTATCACGTACACACACATAGGTACGCATAGACATCATCGCGAAAATGGTCAAAAGGTATTCAGAAGACCTTGAAACGTTAAAATACGTTGAAAACTCGATCTCGGATTTTCGCAAGATTACAATAATTCCTAATACTATAGGTAAGGATGTAAAAATAATTAATGATAAGTATATCTAATCCAGGCCCGTGCGCAAGGGGGGGGTTTTGGGGGTTCGAACCCCCCCCATTAGGACTCTCTTGTACTTTATGACTATCATCATTAAAGTTTTTTTCCACGAAAATTTCATGTATTTTCAAAAGTTATATTTTGGATTCTTAAATTAACTGTACAGTTAACATTGTGACACATTTACAGGACCGGTTTCTGAATCATCGCAATATTTTATCGAATTTCGCTTGCCTTTTTCCGAACAAAATGAAAAAATTTGATGAAGAGTCATGTGAAAAATTATTCGAACCCTACTCTTCAATTTTGCACGATGATTCGCGTGACGCATGGGTGAATGAAGTCATACTCTGGAGACGACGCATTATTGAAAAGGACATCAAAAATTCTCTCGAAGCCCTTGAAATTTGCAATGCAGACGCGTTCCCGAAAGTACACCAAATGCTTCGCATTATGGCCATTTTACCCGTGACGACAGCGAAAAATGAACGCTCCTTTTCAACATTGCGTCGTCTGAAAACGTACATTAGATCGACAATGTCTGAAGATCGGCTCAACGGCTTAGCCTCCCTCAATATACACCGTGAAATGGAGATAAATGTGCAAAAAATTCTGGAAGAATTTTTTTCGTTACCTCGAAGAATTAATCTGTTAAGTAATGAGAAATAAATATGAAGTTTTTACATGCAAACGTCTTTAAAAAATAAAATAACAGTTTGTGTGTTTTTACATATTATTGAAAAAAAACTTTTATTTCAAAACCCCCCCCTTAATTGATTTCTGCGCACGGGCCTGATCTAATCTATTGTAACAGACTCCAGGTCGAGTGGTCAGGCTGTACCCAAGTAGAGTCGAGGCATACCATGGTGTTGCCATTTTCCCATTCAAAAGTTATCTGTCGCAAAGCTAATGTTTACATGCACTTTTTTTTTTTTTTTTTTCTAAATTTTAAACTTACAACATGGTAGATTGAAAAATCCGCATTTTTTCGAGGTAACCCAAACATTTGATGAGCCCGTATCAAATAAAACTCTAAATTCTTGAGGTGGGGTGCCAAGAGTCATCAATCCATAGTATTGAGCCTAAAAACAGATTTTAAAAAACGACAAAAATTACTTAGTGATCGGAAATAAAAACATTGTGTTTCCAATTTTTCACGTCGCGTCAAAAATGAAACATTCGTCTACATTCTCAAGTGGGATATCACTTTAAAGTATGTGGAGAGTACATTATGAAAATTCAATTTTTCGAATTTTCACTTGATTCTAATGCTAGTAATGGCGCAGGGAAAATGAAGGATCTACCTGAAACAAGTCTGAACTTAACCGAATAGTGCGTGACCTTTTTTTTTTTTTTTTTTCTTTTTTTTCACAACTATATATAATAAGAAAATGTGATAGGTATATAATAAATAAATGTCTTGGATGTTGAAAGAGAATCATTCATCAATGACACTCCATTATCTTGTTATTGTGGATGAGAAAGAGCAATTAAAATATATGGAATGGGCTGTAAAATTCACATGATAAATATTTTTTTAAATATTAGAGTAAATATTTAGCGCGTCTTCTTTGTTGGCACTTTTTCATCGTAGCCAACTGAGTAAGTCAAGTCAAACCCTCCCTTTGATTTATTTATTTTCGTACTTACCGCTCGCTAAATTAAATTTTTAGTTTACTAAACTTGTATTAGTTTTTTTAAAATCCCGTCTGGATTAACAGGATGTCCGGATTAGCGGGACTCTACTGTATAAAGAAACATAAAACGTTTAGATGATTAGTCCTCAATCCACTAGTAGATCTCGAGGCCATTGCCGCCTCAGTCTCCGAACATGAACATTAGGAAGGGTTATTGTGGCAAGTCTGCGGACTAAAGGGTTAGGGTGAAAGGAAAGGGTAGAATGGAATAAGTGACCTAATTTATTTATTTAAAGATGTTTAGCGGTACTATACACTTTACATTCACATGTAAATACATAACAAACCTGATGACGGGATCTCAGTGGAGGGGTGGATAACAATTCTGCCAGAACATTCCATGAGTTTGTCAGATTTCAAATGAACTCGGGTCGTCTGGAAGGTCTACCAGTGGCGACTTGATCAAAACAATCTTTTAAATTAATAATATGAAAAAAAAAATCAGTAAGTCACCAACTATGTACTTCCCCAGTATGAATTAATCAATTAAGTTTTCGCTCTCCCTCCAAACCCAATCGACCGTTAAGGCTAAAACTCAGTTTTTGATTTACATAGTGGCTTCTGAATCGTCCTACATCGGCAGTTATTAAGGTGCTGGAGTCGAACCCATTTCTCTGGTCCCTACCTTCGACCCAATTCGCAGAAAATAATAAGTGTCATCCTTATGGGGTTTTGAATTTAAATATACAATTTCATATCGATAGATTCATTACATCGGCAGTTATTAGAATTTTTGAGTTGAGCCCAATCTCTGATCTCACCTCCCTTCGGCTGACTCCGCTGAAAATTAATAAGTATCGACTTAATAGTGCTTTGATTTTACATAAGAAATTTCGTGTCAATGCATTCATTACAACGACAATTATTACAGTTTTTGTGTTAAGCCTCCTTCCTAATCCCCCCTTCCCTTTGGCCGATTTGAAAATCTATAGAAATAAAACTCTCTTCCGGATGGGATTTGAATCCGCCACCGTAGTAAGACCATGCGGCCAAAGCCCTTCACTCTAGCTCACACGGCTCCTAACCAAAGTAGTTAAAGCGTCAAAAAATGAAAATGAAATAGAATAAATCTGAAATTGGCCTGCAAAATCCTTCAACGTATGAGCATTGAGTACAATCGATTGCAATATTTGTTAGGACCAACAGTCTTTGAGAAGAATGTCTAGTTCATTTCTCTTGGAACACCCTCTATCTGTATATAATTCTCAGTAAGTAGATACATTAAGTATGGTCTCACATTTAAATAGTTGCTGAGCGCTTCCACTCCAGGTGATGATGTTCCTCCGTATTTGAGGGATATTAAATTCATTCCAGGACCTCTGTTATAATAAAACTTCTCTTTGTCTTGGAGAAGGTTTGAAATACTGGAGGGTGGAAGTCTTTTCAGTGCAACCCTACACCAAAGTAAAATACAAAATTATTTTTTTATACATTTATATATAGCAAGAGGACGCAAATTGGATTTGGAGAAGAAAGGCCATCCGATAAAAAAATATATTTTTTGCTTAATATAACCTATATCATGAATTACTTATTGTGACTCATGCCCTGGCTTCAACTACAAGGTCATATCGCCTACTATTAGAGTGCTCTTTCGTCGCTCTGGTGGACATGGGCCCAACTCAACTACGGGAGTCCTAAATTTTGCCTACTCAGGTTTTGTTACCTAAGGTGGGGTCTTTAATGAGTACCTGACATCATACAGGCTCGGGACCATCACTTTACGTCCCATCCAAAGGTCGGCTTGCTTAAGTGTATTTTATCTCCCAGATAAAATAAACTAAGGGCCTCGACCGGGTTTCGAACCCATGTCCTTGAGCTCAACAAGTACGCTACCTCTGAGCTACCGGCACCCTCTCTTGAGAGAGGATAAATTATCCCTATGCAGAAACTTTTTAAAAAAATAAATACAATTGTGTGAGCCTGAAGTATGTCATTTTTGTAGAAGATATTTCTTTCTTAGATCCAGCGAACATAACCAAGTTTCTTGTAGAAAACTTAATATAAATGTATGAATTTTATTCCCCCTTGAGCGGAAATATTTACCCGCATATTTTTAATTTAAAAGAAGGCATACACATAAATACCAAGTTATAAAACTAATAATGTAGCAATTAATTAATACCTGTGCAGGGCACTGCATTGTGCCAAAGCTATGGCAAGAACTAAACAAACGCTCCTCATAACTTCAACTGTTTTTTTTCCGAACGGAAATTCTTATTTATATAAGTGTTCTTTTTCTTTTTTGTTTATTTACAGTGATAAGAAGATGAAAAGAAATGATAATTTCATTATATTATAAGCCATTAAAGATAATTAGAAATACTTGGAAGGTTTGGAGTGCCTCGGAGAGACACCGAATAATGACTCATCCCTCAACGACCCTGATTCATTCCAAAAAGTCCATTCTAATCCTCAGATTCCACTCTACGTCAGGGGCGTAGCGCCGGAGTATGTCGAGTATGACGTTTGATTTTGTGAAGAATGCTGACAATTTTAATAATTCGTTAACTGGTTCTATAGCGGAACAGTCCGTTTTCATTTTTGATGTTGTTCATGTCTGTTGCCTCTGCGAGACAATTTAAAAATAATAAACTCTGTGATTATAATTGAACTATTATCATTGATTTCTTCTCCTACTTCCGCGCTATAAGCATCAAGGACCCGGGCGTCCTCTAGGAACTTTTTGCATCTGTCTCCATCCAGAGCCACCGTCCACCAGTTCCACATCCCACTCCCCTGGTATCCCCTCCAACCTTCTGTCTCTGCTTCGCTCTTGCTCTTCCATTCTTCTCCTACCTCGGCGCTACTACAATCAAACATCCTGACCTCCTCTAGGAACTCTTTCATTTCTCTAGTCTGAGCTTTCGTCTAACCCATACCCCTCTCCTCCGATATCCCTTCCAACCTTCAGTCTCCACCTCGCTTTGACTCTTCCCCTCGTCTCCTACTTCAGCGCTATAACCATCAAACATCTTCCATCGTCCACCAGCTCCACAACCGACTCCCCTGGTATCCCTTCCAACCTCTTGCCTCCACTTCGCTCTTGCTCTTCTACTGCATCGGCGCTATAACCATTTGGACCAATCGTGTTACATAGGTTAAAAATTGTTATTCTTTCTTGTTAACTGAAAAACAGTTCAATATTCTGTAAACTAGAAGTTTAAAGTTTTAAATAAAAACATATTGGCAAAATTGTTCAAGTTACTATGTGTCATAACGCTAAAACATCACATAATACTTCGTGAATAATTAATTAAAAATTACAGTTTGGGGGTCCATAAACTACATAACGTAAGTAAAGGGAGAGGCGGTTTCAAACTTTGTGACAGTTCGTGACAGGGAGGAATTAAAAATGTTCGAAAATAGTGTTACGTAGTTTAGGGAGGGCCGCTTATCCGGGCCAAGCGGGGGGCAACTCTGAAGTTTGCCATGACAACACCAATAAACAGACTGCAGACAGAGAAGAAGTGTGTCAATAGGTGAAGTAGCATGGAGGAGCGGGCCTCGATGAACGGTACCTCACACTACTACACAACGTGGAACCTTCCTGAGCGCTTCGAATATCCACGTAATTATTTACGTTTTGCAATATAATATTCTAGCAGATCACCCAGGAGTAAGTTGGTGTCTTATTACTTAGTAGGTCTTATCAAGAATATGCATAGAAGGTTGCATTATATATATAAATCGCGTATAACGACCGTGAAGGGAGACGAAAATTGGATCGTTATAAGCGGTCATTTTATCCGATACGGGAGAAAAAATTTAATCAAAAGTAGTATATGTACATTCATTATAATTTTTTATTTGCATTTAAAAAAAAAAAAATGTTTCATAGGAATTTATATGATACGTAGGTATATCCTATTTTATAAAATACATGCACATATATGTACTTATTAAGTATAAAGTCAATATTTTGTACGCTGGCGAAAACACTTAATCCATCCTTTCGATATTTCGACTGAGGGATTTGCCGAAGAACTATCCGGAATAATCTTTATAAGGGTCATTTTCACAGAAAGGGCAAATCCGAACCTTATGTTTTTTCAAAACTAAAAGTTGAAATCAAGTTCTGCCAAAAATCAGGATATATCCTTACACCATGATGATTGAATTTCAAAGGTTGGCCACGCATGAGGGTTCTTAGTTAATCAATTAAAATTTCAATTTCAATTCATCTGACACATTAAAGACAGGTGCTTGCAGATTAAGGACGTGATCAACTTTTTCAAAACCTTCCTAAAATATATATAAATCGTTGTAGTTCATTTATTATAATAATTTTGTCTAAACGTCTAAATTCAACATAACATTCATAAATAAAAAGTTCTTTACTAGTTAGTCGAACTTTTTGGTTATTTATATAACTCGTCGTCGTGACTATCCTTTCTCCAATACACTTTTCCCGTGCATTTCAATCAGTTTTAGGTACATATTATAGCAACTAGATTTAATTTTCAATAAAATTTTAATGTCAAAACAATCCAAATATAAATTAATAAGAAACATAACATATTCTTCAATCATATCGTATTGAATAATCAATTACTTGAGGTCATGTAAATTCCATCACAATATTCAAAATATATCCATTTTATTTTATTACAATATTTATTTCTCTCACTATTAATACAATGTATCACAATTTATTTAGTTACGTGAGATCACATATTTTTCATACCATCAGTCTTATTATTACTCAGTCAGCACAGTTTAACCTCTGGTTTTGGTCAGTTTTCGTCCTATTGTAAGAAAGCTTCCACATCTGCCCAAACATTGTTGGAAATAATTTTGATCCGACGGTTGTAAGCTCCGTTGCTCACCTTCCTTCTGAGGGAGTTTCTAAGCAATTTAGTTGGGATGAATTTGCATGCTTGGAGAAGCCCGTACTTGCGTAACCATTTAGCATCACCTATAACAGTGTTGACTTTCTTTTCTCTTCTCTTGAGCTTCAGCTTGGAGAAGAGGGCCGGATATTGGGATGTTACGATTTCGTTGCATTTTGAACCATTCCAAAAGTGGTTTTTCAAGGTCACCGTGAGTGGCTTTTCGGTTTTTTTTACTTAAACGATTTGCCATAGCCGATAGCCGCTTCAATTTCATCTTTGCTTTTCCAAATCGTAGATATTGACGTATAATTCACTCTGTATTCCTTGGCTAGTTGTGAATTTGTCTCCCCACTCTCAATTCGCATACAAATTACGAATTTGTCTTCTAGTGAAAAAAAAACTTCCTTTTAGATATTTTTTTGTTTAATAAATAACGAACGTCAGCCTGTGTTGTTCGTGTTTGAAAGTTAAACAGAACTAGTCAAATCTAAAGTGTTAATTAAATTGTATTCGATTTTAAGAAAGGGAAGGGGGTTTATTTTCTTAGAACAGTATGTTTTTATGTTTACTTTTCGCCGGAAGTTGAGTTTTTTTTCCCAACTTCCGGAACAATAATCGTAATAACCGATCTTCTTATGCCCACGGTTATAAACAAACACGGTTATAACCGATCCGTCATTGTATCCAGTTCATTTTAACTACATAAAGATATCATGGGGCAGACATTTTTAGTCGCTAAAGGCGGTTCGTCCTTGTATTTGATGTCGTTATACGCAATTTCCAATGTATATTTGTAGGGGTTGGATGAGCAGACTCCATTTTTATGACTATACGAAGGAATATGTGAAAGTCCTGTAAAAACGACATGGAATATCTAAACGATTACATAACTTCCTCCATACTTCGTATAGCTGAGAAATTAATAAAAAAAGTCGTAAGAATCATCGTATTCTCGCACGAATTAATCAATTAATTTTTCGCTCTCCTCCTAAAACCAATCGACAGTTGACTTACAGAGGGACTACTGATTTCCCTCAATTTAACTGAGGAAATATAAAAACAAAATGTCAATATGTGTGTCTGTGGACAATGTAACTCCCGATAGAACGAGTATACAAATATATTTAAAGAATAACAAATAGTGCCTGCTATATGAAGAAAAGGAATCAATATCTTATCTGTCATAGCCATTTTCTTTCCTGTTATTTGTTATTTTTGTTACCTGCGTAAAGATTAATTTTAAATCATCGTTCAGAGAACGAATGATGAAAGCGTTATTATAGATACAGATAACATATGAGTACTTTGGTAAACACAATACTCTTCAAGAGCTATTAAATGAAAATGAATTTTAATTGGAAATCTTCTGTTTATTGATAAACAATATATAAGGTATATAACAATATATATAGGGAATGTTATGTAATCTGTCAAAAATTCGGTGCGGAGTTTTAGGTTTTCCTACCTCCTGATTCCAAAAATGAAAAAAAAACAAATTTCTGTAGTTAATTTAGTTTTAGTTATAACTCATGCTCGGGATTACCTACAAGGTCCATATCGCCTACTATCACAGCTCTTTTGTCACTCTTTTTTTTTTTTAATTTTTATTTTATTATTTTTTTTTTTGGGTGCACCTGATCCCCTGAAGGGTGTCGGTCACATCACCCTTTTTTTATCTTACGGTCCACAGTCGTCCTTGGTTTTCACGAGTGAGCTCGGGATTTCGGGGGGGTTCTGTTCTGCCTACTTCCCAGAGCCGGGGGAAGCCACCGCAACGCCTGTCGGCGGTCGGCGGGGCCCCCGGCGCCTGGTTAGAAGGCTTTCTTGATTCTCCGCCAGGAGGAGACGAACCGACCAAAAGCCAGGTAGCCAGCCTCCGTCATTAGTCCCGGTAGGTCCAGTCCCAGGTACGAACCTGACCGGCGGATCAGCGCCGCCCTGGGCCCGTCGTATAGCGGGCATTCGAGGACTACGTATTCCGCAGTCTCGACGCCGCCACACAAGCAGGCAGGGCTGTCCTTCCTCTTAAAGAAGAAGAGCTTGGCGTTGAAGTCGCCGTGACCTGTTAGCACCTGTGACATCCAATGGTCTGGTTGTATCCATGGGGAGCCAAGGCGCGTCTGGACGTTCGGGAAATAGGCGAATGTTGTTCGGCCATCTGTCGATCGCGCCCAACGCTGTTGCCATCTTTCTACTATCCATTCCTGGACAATGCTCCTCAGGCGCTCTGGTCTCGCCTGTCCTTGCATCTCCTCCTCCAGGGCTTGACGCAAGGCCACGTCCGTGTCTGCTTCCAGTGATAAGCCGCGTCTGCAGAAGTATGAGGCGACGGCCCCATCCAAGACTAGGTCTATGGGTGGAGCCCCCGCCAGCAGCTGCAGCGCAGCCGTGGAAACTGTACGGTAGGCCTTGGTAACCCTGAGGAGGGCTGCTCTTTGAGCTTGTAGTAGCAACACACGCTGCCGTTTGGTGGGGTGATTCCACCATCCGGCAGCGGCGTGTCTTGCTACGGCCTCGAAAACTCCGGTGTAAATAGTTTTACACGCAGAGTAGCCGAGGCCCCACGTCGCTCATGCTAGGGAGCTCAGAGCGCTAAAAGTGGCTGTTGTCCTAATCTTGATGGCAACAGCGTGGGGCGTGATGTTGAAACCCGGCCCGATCCCCACACCTAGGTACGTGATCACGGCCGGAAATTCAACTCGTCGGCCGTGTACTGCAAGAACCAGGGGATGGCGGGCGTCAGTTTTTCCTCTCATCAGCATGGCCGCTGTCTTGCTAGAAGAGAGGGTTAACTTGTTCAGTCGGCACCAAGTATCCGTAAAGTCGATCGCGGCTTGGGCTCGGGCGGTTAAAGTGGCGCGACTGTCAGCGTGCACTGTGACCACTAGGTCGTCAACATAGGCTATTGCCCTATCTTTTGTCACTCTAGACTTAGACTACCATAAATTTTTATTCACCTGGGGTAGGGTCATTAACGAGTACCTAACATCATACAGGCTCGGGACCACGTCCCATCACAAGGACGGCAGGCTTAACACGGGTTTCGAACAAGCGATCTTGAGCTCAGTAAGCAAGCACTCATACCTCTGAGCTAACGGCGCTCTCCTCTGCAATATATAATGCACCTGAAGCTGATTACGTGCGATGCCAGGGCAGAAAATAAAAAGCTGTTTCTCCTCTCCCCGCCCTCTCGTTCAATCCCAAAGAAATATAATATCTATATTATTATAATATAATTACATATTATGTTCAGCCTTCGCACAACCCCTCTCCCCCCACCACCCCTCAGTCAAAATTTTGACATGCCTCCTCATAAGGATGCTACATGTGAAATTTTATGAAAATCCGATCAGATCTGAAAGAGCAAGAATTAATCTTATTTTTCGGATTCCACCTCCCCTCTCCCGTCCACAATTTCGAGGTGCCACTGTTTTATGTTTGAACCGGGCTTATAAGAACACAAATTGTAAGAACACAAAAAAATACATTTTTCGCTATATGTACCCTATATCATGAGGGAGGAGTTACTTATTGCGACTCATGCCCTGGCTTTACCTACGAGGTCATATCGCTGGAAGGATGGCGTACTTAAGCTTATTTTACTTCCCAGATAAAATAAACTAAGAGCCTCGGCCGGGTTTTGAACCCGCGAACTTGACCTCAGTAAGCAATCACCCATACCACTGAGCTACGGCGCCCTCCAAATTTCTGTATGTTTGTCTGTGTGTGTGTGTGTGTGTCTGTGAACACGATAACTCCCGATAGAATAAATGTATCAACATGAAATATTATAATATAATATTATGTGTATTCGGAACCATTTAAGGACAACACATAATGATTTTCAGTCAAACCGGTTAAAGGGCAGGAGGGTTAGGGGGAGGCTTAATACAAAAACTCTAATAATTGTCGTTGTAACCAAAGAAATTTCATATGTACATTCAAAGGTCTAAACGGATGACATTTTTTAAGTTTCAGCGGAATCAACCAAAGGGGAGGGGGATTAGAGGGGGCTTAACTCAAAAATCCCAATAATTGCCGATATAGTGAATGTATCGACATGAAATGTAGTATTTTATCAAACTACAAGGTCCATTTCGATGTGTGCTTTGGTAGAATGAGTGGTTCCCAAGTTATTTTAAAAAAACATGTTAAAAAATGTTTTGTTGCGGTTTTGTTCAGGATTTGTACTTTTTCTGGATGTAAGATAAGACTAAGTGATTTTTTAAACGTCTGTAAAAACAAAAATTGGCCTCGGATAAACCAGAACTTGGAGGATCGAGACTCGGATAATCGGAACTTTACTGTATAATGAAGTATTGGAATCGTGAAAAAAAAATTGAGGATGAGTTTAAAACGGAATTACACAAAAGGGATCTCAACCATGTACACGATTTGATCATTTTATCGATGATGTTTGTATATGGCTGGAACTTTGCGAGCGTTACAACTCTAAAACAATTGTAACGATAAGTTTGAAATTTAACTAAATGCAGTTGAAAATGGATGAGTACGTACCTCAAAATTCAAACTTTTGTCTATTTCCTGGATTCTGGTAATATTTTTACCTTTAATATGAGAAAGTATTGATTTTTTTGGAATTTTACACCTCAAGATCCCATGAACATGTTTTGACCATTTTCACGGTGATGTCGTCTGACTGTGTGCATTTGATTGGAACTTTTTGAGCACCCAAACTCATTAAACGTTTGTAGCAATGAACTTGAAATGAAGATGTTACATGTTCTAATTTAGATCTGATTAAATTTTAGCGAAAATCGGAAGGAAATTTATTTAGGCCACTTCGGGGTCTAATTGTATTTTATCTGATACCTTTATATTATTGATTTCATCAAAGCTCTTTTCGCCTTCGATCTGGTATATCACGAAATTCTTGAAAAAATTAGCCATTTTATTATAGTGGTTGATCTCTTTCGAACTTACTTATCTGGAAGGTTTCTAACAATTGAAGCTCAAGATATTACTAGTAAAATGTATACATCAGAATAGAAAGAAGTTAAGGTGTTCCTCAAGGATCAATCTTATGGCCTTTGCTGTTTCTGGTATATACAAACGATTTACCTATTTATATGAAACCTTTTACATCAGTCTTTTTCCCAGATGATACTAATATTCTTATAACGGGGAAAAAAAAAAAATCCAACCTCTTTGAATGAAGCCTTATCTAAAGCTCTTGAAACATTCAACGATTGGCTAGTCATCAATGAGGCAATGATAAATGCGTCTTAAACAGTTATTTTAAACATGAAAACTACGACTAAATTATCAAATAAAAAGCTACCGTTAGCTGTTAACTCTTTCCATACAATTTAATCTCCATATTGACATGAAATGGGCTGAACATACGAGTATGTTAGTGGTAAGAAACTGAATTCCGTTTGCTTCTTACTTCGTAATATTAAAAAGTTACTGCCAGAGGAAACATTAACTACTCTATATTAGGCCTATTTCAGCTCCAAGTTGGGAAGCTTGTAGCTCGAGTATTAATATTTTTAGACTTCAAAAGAAAGCACAAATAATAAAAAATATTAATCAAAGAACAAACTGCAGAGAAATATTTAATAATTTAAAAATCCTGCCTTTGCCTATAAATATATATATATTTAAAACATTAGTGGTTATTTAGAAAAATAAAAAAAAATTCCTCTCAACAATACTAGTCATGAAACCAGGAAGAAAGAAAAATTTAAAATAACTAAACATTGCTCTTCTATTTTTGAAAAAAATTATAACTCGTAAAGATTCAAAGCATAGAATAGAAAAAAAAAATAAATAAAAATGTTAGAGAATACATTTTAAAAAAAGCCATGATATAAAAGTCGTCTCAGAGTTCCTCCACAGATATCCTCCAATAAGGACTATCGGCATTCTTCTTGTTTAAAATTTTCATTTCTAATATCATTATATTTATTATTTTTTATTAGTTATTTACTCATTTATTCCTATTTTTATTGGTTTATTTATTACTATTTTTTTATTCTATCTTTTCCGAATTTTGCACATTGTGATTTAAAAGTATGAGACTAACCATATTTTTTTTGTTTAATAATCTTATGTATTGCAAATTGGGGTAATGGCTTTCTACGGCAGCAAAACTTTACAATATTTTAATTTCTAATGAAAATGAAACGGTGTCTCGGAAATGTGATGTTTAGTACAATAAATATTCCTGTCAATAAAAATATATATATATTGTCATTGGTTCAGACTTTTACAAATATTTACATAAAAATACGTTAAAACATCTCTTCAAATAATGAAATACAATCACTTATTGTGTCAACTTTGCAAAGCCAATTCTATTATCCTTTGCATCAAAAATGGTGTACACTTTTCTTAAGAAGACATCTCCAAGGACCCACTGGAAACCTTCGTTCAGGTCCTCTCCTCGCAATCCTGAGACACATGTCTCAACAATTCCATAGGAAGCCTGCAAAAATATTTTATATGTTAGTCTCAAAGTAAAAAAAATTAAATTAAAACTTTTATAATTTTTTTCAGTCACAAAGCTTTAGTACCCACTTCATATTTCTTTTAATTATCAACGATAACTCATGTCAGCATAGTTTCCAAAACTTGTTTTTATTCATTGCTCAATACTACTAACAATATTATTAAATATTTTTTAAATACTCATCTTATTGAATTTATTATTATTTTCGAAATGGGCTACTTTACTGTAACAGTTTCGTAATAATTCAAAAAAGATGAAACCCGAGGATTTCAGTCTTCGTTTTACAATAGAGGAAGAAATTAAATTAGTGGACTACATTAATTCTGTTGCTAAAATGAATCTAGCGAGGGATTGCCTCTACCAGAGCCTGACTACTTTGGGAGTTCTACATTTTGCCTACTTAGATTTAATTACCTAGGACAGGAGTACCTGATTTTGCACAGGCTCGCGACCGTCGCTTAACGTTCTTTTTTTCCAATTTTAGTTTCCAAAAGGGAAAACATAAAGAAAAATTCGTTGGTAAATCACCGGCAATGTATTTCCCAAGAACGAATTAATCAATTAACTTTTCGCTTCTCCTCCGTAACCAGACCTTCAACAGTTGACCTACATGGGGGCTCCAAAATCCTCATACTAAATTTTGGGTCAATAAACATCGACAGTTATTAGGGTTTTGGAATTGAGCCCCGTCCCTGAACTCTCCCTTCCCTTCAGCTGATATCGCTGAAATTCGGCAGGTTATGTCCTTATTAGGCTTTCACTGTAAATGTGAAATTTCATGTCCATACATTCATTACATCGGCAGTTATTGGGGTTTTTGAGTTGAGCCCCCTCTGATCCCCTCCTTCCCTTCTGCCGATTCCGCTGAAAATTAATGTGTCGTCCTTATGTGGTTTTGAATTTACATATGAAATTTTATGTATATACATTCATTCTATCGGCAGTCACAGGCTGTGATCCAAGGTACAAGAGGGTATGATCCAAGGTATAGGAGGGTCTTGAACCTTGAATCAATTGTATACCTATTAAAAAATATTTATTTAATAAGACTAGATAATGCCATTAATGTTCAAATTGGGTGCAAATCATAGTAAAATATATACTTATTGACATAGGAGTGTTCATTTAATTATTAAAAACTAACAACCCAATTATTTATAAATTCTTTTAAAAAGTGATCAAAGGTACAACAGTCTCCCCTACTCAAAGCGATACTCTAGCTAGATAACTCCTCGACCAGGAATTCCTTTTTATTGGTAAATACTGGACAAGATACAGGTCATTTTAAGATAAATTAAGTAAACATTAAAAACGTACTTTTTTCAATCATCTTTCTTTATTATAATTTTTTTTTTTTTTCTCGAGATAACTCACTTTGGACAGCGACGAAACGGCTTCTTGGCAATGCACGGGTATCACACCCCCTTCGGCAGAATGATGGGGCCTGGACTAGGTCAGACCAGGAGAAGGCAGACCTCTACGCTGATTATCTTTCCAAAGTATTCACTCCCCACGAGGACATAGGAGACGACCAGCATACAGACCAAGTACTGACAGCACTTACTACCCCCTCCAACTAACTCTCCCCCCAAAGGCATTCAGTCCTAATGAAGTTGAACTGACAATTAAAAAACTCCCCTTACGGAAATCTCCAGGTCATGATCTGATAACCGCTGAGATACTACGACAGCTCCCGAGAAAAGGACTAATTTACTTGACGAACCTATACAACTCAGTACTACGACTACGTTACTATCCCCTTGTCTGGAAGATATCAGTAGTCAGGATGATTCTTAAGCCAGGGAAAACCCCAGACCAGGCCTCGTCATACCGTCCTACAAGCTTGCTTCCCGTGATATCCAAACCACTAGAGAGACTTCTACTGGACAGACTAACCTACATCAGCACTTCACTGCACAAGACAGCCTTCTCCCAGACCATCAATTTGGCTTTCGACAAAGACATTCGACAATACACCAGTGCCATCGTTTGGTCGATTACATCGCCACCAGCTTTGAAAGAAAAGAGTTTTGCACAGGCGTATTTCTGGACATTGAAAAAGCGTTTGATCGTGTCTGGCACCCAGGCCTGCTCTACACACTTAAAACTCACCTTCCTCACACATATTATTTAATACTTAAGTCATTCCTAGAGAACAGAAACTTTAGGGTATCTGAGGGATCTTCCTCATCACATTTATTGGAGGTCAAAGCTGGAGTCCCCCAAGAAAGTTCCCTCAGTCCCCTACTCTTCTCTCTCTACACAGCACACATTCCACAACACGAAAACACACTACTCGCTACATACGCAGACGACACAGCCATTCTCTCAACACACTCAGACCGAACACAAGCAAGCTCACACTTACAGGAACATTTACACCAGCTAACAGATTGGGCCAACAAAAGGAGACTAAAAATTAATAGAGACAAATCTCTGCAAACCACATTTACCCTCAGACACAACACTTGTCCACCAGTTTACATTAACAACCAGCCCATTCCTGCATCAGATACTGTCCGATATCTAGGACTTCATTTAGACAGAAGTTTAACTTGGACAACTCATATCAGACTGAAACGCACGGACCTCAAAAGACGATTTGGACGACTGAAATCAATCATAGGACGACGATCGACATTATCGCTTGAAAACAAACTTCACATTTACAACACTATACTAAAACCCATCTGGACTTATGGCATCGAGATATGGGGATCAGCCAAAAAATCAAACATACAACGCCTTCAGTCATTACAATCCATCATATTACGCCACATTGCCAATGCCCCATTTTACGTTTCCAACCTCACATTACATAATGACCTCAACATCCCATTTGTACCTTCTGTTATCAAGACACGATATCAAAATTTTCACGACAAACTCCATCATCACGCCAATCCACTTATTCTCCAATTATCCACGAACACTCTCCCCACAAATCCGCCAAGACGTCTAAAGCGGGCATGGCAGATGGACCTGCTCCAGGACTAGCCTGGACTCCTCTTCGGTCACGTACCTCAGCAGTACAGCGACACACTTGCCACAGCACATCATCACAATCATTAGTGACAAATGTTGTCGTTGTGAATATGTAAATAAATAAAATAATTTTTTTTTTCATTTAGGTTAACTATTCCTATTGTCAATCTGAATCTTCCTTTTATAGAACATATTTATTCAATCAATTTCTATATTTAAATATCTAGTCAAAACTTTGTCAGAAAAAAAGTTAACACAAAGAACAGATAAATAATAGATACTGATGTTGAGAGTGCTCCCCGAAACTTTTGTAATGGTTATTTTTGAGAAGGCAAAATAGAAAATGGGAGAAGTGATGCTTTAATAATATATTATTTATGAATTAAGATTCTTATACAACCCAAAAAGTAAAATATAACTTTATGTGAAAATAAATTTTAAATGCTACAAAATTCCATGCTTTAAAAAATAAAAATGCAATTCATCACAAAAAGGGTTAACTACATTGAAAAGAACGTTTTTGGGTACTGATGACGAAACGTGAACCCTTCTAACACTTATAAATATGGGAGATATTTTGTTGTGACCGAGGGACAGACAACTTGAGGACAATAGGGTTCTGTTGGACCCCTTCGAGTATGAAATCTGGGGTTCCTAAAACTTTTACGAGAATGCAATAATTATTTTTAGAAATATGAACGGTTTTACTTACCTTAACAATATAATCCTTTCCTTGAAGAGTATATTTTTTACCGTTGATAGTAAATGTTAAATCTGGTAACTTGTCAATTTTATTGCAGTCAATCTGAAAATGATAACATTTGCATGAGTAATAGCAACAAAACATCATGGAGACTGTAGAATTATGCCGGTTCCATGCCACCTCAATAATTTTCAGAAACAAAATTTTAGTATTTAGGGTTGTGTTGTTGAAGAGAATTCTATGTAATATATATATATATATATATATATATATCCCTAGTTTCGGGCCGACATGAATAGTTACAGTCGTACATGACTAGGTACATGAAAACAAAGGTTGGTTAGCATAAACTTAGTTAAGTGTTGTATGACTCTAATAACAACGAATCTTGTAACAATATTGAATAATGTATACAATATTTTAGATACTGAAGCGAAAAGCCGCATAAATTATATACACATTGTTTAGTATTTAGTGAATTTGTAGAAGAAATCAAACCTCATAGCGTTTCTCAATAACTAATTTTGAGGTATTTATTACAACTTTAATTTTCAGTATGTGAAAATAAACTTCAACTCGTCTTTTATGTCAGATATTTTGTTTGAACAGTCTTAAATTGTGGTGTTGAGGTGACATGAAATTGTGCATTTAATTAGAAGATACCAAAGGAACGTTGCTGTCGTCAGTGGTTGCTCCTATCAGTGTGTGGATCTTGTGGACAGTACTGCTAGGCCCTACAATCCTGGAGGAGCCTGTGTCCACTATTGCCTCCCCGGTGGCAGGAAATACCGAACTGCCCATCGACACCCTGCAACCAATCAAACCAGTACTTCAATTATAAATATCAATTAAGTGACAGGATTTCCTTCAGCCACTTTTTGCAGATCACTCTCCCTCCCCCTTCCCCCACTCAAACTGGCATTACTGGGTGTATGAAAGTAATGTGTTGGCATAATTGGTTTTCTCTGTTCCATTGTACAGCATAATTTTGAGAGTGACTTTTTTATGCCAGTATGAAAAGAATTTGACAGGGGGGAAGGAAGGGAAAGTGATCTTTAACGAAGTGTTCTGTATAAGAAAATCCTTTTATGATCACATCAAATATATTTTATAATTTTTAATAAACAACAACAATAAAAACATATTTTAAGATTTGTTGCCTTGCATTACGATTGCTTTGAACTGTGAACATTTTCTACAGAAATTTATTGTACGTCCTTTTTAACGCTATAACTTTGCTAATATTGGTCTTATCTCAAATCTGAGGGTATGTTTGATTGTCATTAAGTGGTAGGTAACTTGTAAAATGTATCTAGACCGCGAAGTAAAGTGAACTTGCCTGATTTCACTCAAAATCTAATCAGATCTAAGTTAGCTTATATATCTTCATTTCAAGTTGAATTGCTACAACCGTTTTTGAGTGAGAGAGCTCAAAAAGATCCGTTCAGACAGACAGACATCAACGCGAAAATGCTCAAAACATGTACAGGGGGACCTTCAAATGTGAAATTTCTATTATATATTACAATATTTCCTCATACTAAAGGTAAAAGAAAGTAAAAATATTAGCAGAATCTAGGAAATATTAGAGAAAAGTTTGAATTTTGGGGAACTTACTCATCCATTCTAAACTGCCAATAGTGTGTTCTTGTTACAGGAACGTAGTCCAAAGTTTCTCGAATAAACAATGTTTCATCAAATCCTCCAAAAATAATTTCACCACCATTGTCAGAGTCATCTTTCCTGAAACAGACCACACATAATATAATGGAGTTATAACTACTTTTAAAGAAATGATTAGAAATGTACATAAGTTTTTTTTTTTTAATTGTGTAGATAAAATGTATACATTTTATGCAATTGAGAAAAATGAGGTATTTCTATGTGAATCTGTAATCATGAAGAAAAGATGTGATTTGACAGGTTACTAGGTAAAGTAACTGTAAACCCCTGCCCTAGGTAAACCCTTCTACCACTCAGTGTACTTCTCTATAGAGGGCGCCGGTAGCTCAGTGGTATGCGTGCTTGCCTTCTGAGCTCAAGTTCGTCGGTTCGAAACCCGGCTGAGGGTTTTATCTGGGAGGTAAAATAAACTTAATCACTCCGTCCTTCGGATGGGACGTTAAGCGATGGTCCCGAGCCAGTACGATGTCGTTAAAGGCCCCTGCCCTAGGTGAATAGAAATGTAGGGTAGGCAAAATTTAGGACTCCCACAGTAGAGTCGGGCTCATGTCCACCAAAGTGACGAAAGAGCGCTCTGGTAGTAGGCGATCTGACCTCGTAGTTAAAGCCCGGGCGTGAGTCATAATAACTAATAACTAACCTCTATAGATTTTCTTTTAATGTGATGGATTGTTGTAAGTCTGATTAAAATGTGGGAAATCTCTTACTAAATTCTGATATTATTTTGTAAAAGAAGTATTTATAGAAATATATATTTGTAGAAACTGTTCGAAGGAGTAAGCACTTTCAAAAAGCACTTCGCCCAAAACATTGTAAGCGACTACAAAACAGAGCTGTTCCGGGTACAACAAAAAGTACCCGAGTACTTAGTACAAATACTCTACAGAAAATCTAATCGAATGCTAAGTATAATTACACAATAATAAATACGTTATACTCGTCCCTATGTAGTGCAACTACGCGCAGCCTATGCGTTCATTTACTTTTAAGTATTGTGGCAATGATTTAATTTTGTCCTTTTTTTGTATTTTCCAAGGAGGATAGTACATTTTGTTAATGTTCTTCAGACAATAATATTAAAATGTTAACGATAAAGGATATAAAGTAGAAAATATAATTACCTCTTCAAGTGAACAGAAAATATAGGATCAATGTGATACTGAGAGACTAAATTGTCGAATGGGGTTGCTAAATTGTCTACGGACAGAGAGGGGTAGCCCAGTCCTAGTACCCCATCGAACTTAGTCACTAGCTTGGAGCCGTCGTCAGAGGTGGCCTCTATGAAGGTCTGCTCAGCCACTTGGAAACCTGCCACCTGTACAGCAAAACGGAAAAATATTTATTTCTAATGACAAAACTGTTCTGTAAACATTGTTCGGAAAGGTTTTGAGTGACGTGTGTCTTTTGGATAAGTCTGCTTGTTTCCCTCTAATTTTAAAGTTAATTTTCACTGAATCCGATGCCAGTATAACGCCATGTGAGGTTTACGTCCCATGATTATAGGCATTTTTTTTCTTCCGTTCTTTATAATATACTCACAAAGTCTAACAAAAATATATGGTTGAAAATGTATAGACAAATATAACATGTTATTTCTAAAATATATGTTAGCAAAAATTGTTACAATTTACCTGTAAAACGTCTGTTGACAGAACACCTTTTACGAGACCTTTTTGATACTTCACTTCTATTTTTTTACCATTCGACTTGTAAGTGTGTGATTTGCTGTGATCATATCTTGTGTGGAGCCCTGAAATAATTGTTAAACGTTATTAATTTATAATATAATATATTATTACATCACTTATCACATTTATTTTTTGCCTTCTCAAAAAATGGCAATTACAAATGTTTCGGAGAGCACTCCCATCATCATTATCTATAAATACCTGTGGTTAACATTTTTTTCTGACAAAGTTTTGACTAGGTGTTTAAATGTATAAGTCGACCTATAAATATGTTTTATAAAAGAAAGATTCTGATTGACTGAAGGAATAGTTAACCTATTGAACACATGTATTACAGATTCTGAAGATGGGAGTGTTTCCCGAAAAGTTTGTAATTAATATTTTTTGAGATAAAATAAATGGGAGAATGTAGCTGTAATAATATATTATATATAAAGTTATCTATTTTGCTACCAAATAAAAAAATCCTTAATAAAGAAAGATGACTGAAATAAAGCAGGGGTCGAATTAAACAGTTAACTTTTATTATTAAAAGTAACATTTTAAGTTTTATATTTATATGTAGATGTACAAAAGTTTTTTTTTTAACTTTTACTTCTATCGAAAGAACCAATTTCAAAACAGTTATTGCCAAAACTTTTATTTTCTAACTTAAATCATAAAATGTTTTTTTAACTGTTATTATAAACCATTTACACGAAAAGGTTTTAATGAAAAAAGTAATATGCTTATACATTTTTATTTACAGAAACCGTCTTAGCATAGTAAACAACAACTTAGTAAACTTTATCAATACAACAATTTAATTCAATTTGACTAACAAAATATTTTCAAGGGTTTCATTGCCAAGGTTGTACCGATAATCATTTTAAATATATTTTAGAGAAGAGAATGCCCTTTCTACAGACACTTGAGTTGCAGGGGAACCATGTATGAGCTAATTTATACAATGCTGGATATTTAAATTTTTTATTTTTCCAGTATGATAGTAAGTGTGTATCTAAGGGAATTGTATGCTATATACTGCCCTCTACAGTTAACATTGACATATTTCACTGGATCACCGAAATTCATTAGATTTAATAAGTATGGCCTTCCATCATAATTTAATTTTTTTATTATAAGGAATAAATAAGTAACAGTTTGACAAAAAAGTTTTTGTGATAATTATATCGATATTAAAAAAGTTAAAATTTTTTTAAGCTAGAACTTCTATTTGACAGTTATTAAAAAACTTTTTTCATTAACCACTTATTGATAAAAGTTATTTCCAAACAGAGTTGAACTCTTTTGTAAAAAAAAATAACTGTTTCAACGCCTGAAAAAAAGTATGATTCAATGTTCAGTTAATTTATCTTTAAATGATCTGTATCTTGTCAAGTATTTACCAATAAAAAGGAATTATTGGTCGAGGAGTTATCTAGCTGGAGGAGTATCGCCATATGATTCGACTTCTATATTAAACAGGAAGTCAAAACTGATAATAATATAGAAGTCGACTCAATAAATATGTTCTATAAAAGGAATATTCTGATTGACAGAAGGAATAGTTAACCTAAAGAACACATGTTTTATAGATACTGATGATGAGAGTGTTTCCTGACGAAACTTTTGTAATGCTATTTTTCGAGAAGACAAAAAATAAATGGGAGAAGTGATACTGTAATAATATATTTTATATGAATTAAGATTCTCTTTACACGATCCAAAGAGTAATGTATTTTTATATGTTTTGTGACCTAAAAACCAAATTTATGTACTCCGTTCTTTTGCTTCTCCCACTAAAACCATTATCCTTTGGTCGTTTTAGCTCAATGCCGATTCTTCATCAACTCAATATCGAGTTATACTAATTTCTGATTATGAAAATATAAAAAAAAATTTAACTTACATTTGGAGCGGTGAAAAAATCCGCTATTTGTTGTTGCAATCCAGAAATTAGCAGTGCCTGTATCGAATGAAACGGTGAACTCTTGAGGCGGAGTACCCAATGTAATAACTCCATAATACTGAGTCTGTTGACAAAAAAAAAAAAATTATTTTATTATACAATATGAATGTTAGAGTTGGTTTATTTTGCTTTGGCAGATGAAACAAGCAGGTTTGCGCATGTCCCACTATAACATCCTTCTCTAATTTCAGTGATGTACCTCATCTTTCAACTTCCAAAATTGACCAACTACGCAAGGCGGGTGTTTTATCAACACCAGAGTTAGGCATATATTTAATTATTAATTGTGAAAGTTTCAATTGACAATTAATGGATTTAATTGTAATTAATTTTTTCAAATATGTACAATGATTTTGTAATTGTTATTTTTTGTGAATTAATTGTTAATAACTGACAAATAACTACTTAAATCACTGAAGAAGTAACTAGGAATGGAAGGACAATTAGATAATGAACATTGTGTGAAAGTAAATAAATGATATTTTTTAGATAGTTATTATGACTTATGCCCGGGTTTTCACTACGAGGTCATATCGCCTACTATCAGAGCGCTCTTTCGTCACTCTGGTGGACAACTCATCTCAAAACTTACTTTTGTCTAAATGTAAAATAGTTCTTACGTTCAAATAATTGGTAAGACGTTCTTCGCCAATTAGTTTTCCACCATACTTGAAAGAAAGGAAATTGGATGAAATCTCAGGGATATAGACCTCCGGACTTCTCTTCAATGAAACTCTGTAATACACAAAATATGGCTATTATCTACCCGGTTAAATGAATCTTTTGGTATCTACTTGAGATGTACCACCATCTTCAATAAAGACCTGATTACCTGAACTGCTCAGGTTCTGGAAGTTACCTCCTTAAAACTAAATAAGGGATTGCGATGTTTGTAAAGGTTTTTGCTTCCCCAGTTATACGAAGTATGGAGGAAATTATGCAATCGATCAGAAATTCGATTCGGAGTTTCATATATTCCGACCTCCTGATCATCAAAAAATTCTGTCCGTCTTTGTGTTTGAATATATATATATCTAGAACCCTAAAAGGACGAAATCTATTGATTTTCAGTCAAATTGACCAAAGTTAAGGGAGAGATTAGGCAGGCTTAACACAAACACTCTAATAACTCTGTTTATCCAATTTCGTTTTCATTTTTTGACGATTTAACTACTTTGGTTAGGAGCCGTGAGGGCTAGAGTGAAGGGCTTTAGCCGCATGGTCTTACCGCAGATTCAAATCCCATCCGGAAGAGAGTTTTATTTCTATAGATTTTCAAATCGGCCAAAGGGAAGGGGGGGATTAGGAGGGAGGCTTAACACAAAAACTGTAACAACTGTCGTTGTAATGAATGTATTGACATGAAATTTCTTATGTAAAATCAAAACACCATAAAGTCGACAGCTATTAATTTTCAGCTGAATTACCCGAAGGGGAGCTGGGATCAGATATTTGGCTCAACTCAAAAATTCCAATATCTGCCGATGCATGTATCGACACGAAATTTTATATTTAAATTCAAAACCTCATAAGGATTATTTTGTGCGAAATGGGTCGAAGGGAGGCACCAGAGAAGGGGGTTCAACGGAATTTCATGTTTTTCGTCTCCAGGTTTTAAAAATGTGTGTGTCTGTGAACAAGATAACTCCCGATAGAGTGATTGTATTTACACGAAATTTTATATGTGTATCCAGAATCAAGGACGACACCCATTGTTTTTCAAACAAATCGACCAAAGAGTTTGAGGCATTTGGGGTGAGGCTTAACACAAAAACTCTTATATCTGCCGTTGTAATGAATGTAGCAACATACAATTACACAAGTAAATTCAAAACCCTATAAAGACGTTACTTATTCATTTTCAGCGGTATCAGAGGGGCTCAATTCAAAAACCCCAATAACTGCCGATGTATTGAATGTATCGAAATTTTATATTTAAATTCAAAACCCCATATGTATACGAACACGTAATTGATTAATTTTTAGCGAAATTAGCCGAAGAAGAGGGGGGAACATCTCAAAAATTCGATTAACTGCCGATGTAATGAATATATCGATACAAAACTTAGTAGGAGGATTCAAAAGCTTGTGTTAGTCTCATATTGACTTTTCACTTAAACAGACTGGCTTTGGAGGGAGAGCAATAACATAATTGATTAATTCGTGCTGGGGAAGTACATGGCCGCCGATAGACAGATGTGAGGTTTATGTCAAATTAGATGTCTTTAAAATAGTGTTGCAAGAGGGTATAGAAGAAATTACTAGTAGACGCGGGATTGGCTGGATTCTAGCTTTGCAATTTAGCGAAAAATAGTTGTGAATAACTTACCTGTGCAAGGCATAGCAGTGAGCCAAAGATATGGCAAGAACAAAGCAGAGGCCCTTCATACTGAATGACAGTGCTTCATGTCCAGTCAGAAACTTATTTATAGTTTTTTTCTTATATGAGTTTTACCGATAAGATAAAAAAAAATTGTGTAAGTCAATTAAAAAACAATTATGATTCACGTTCTTGGAATACTTATAAACCACAATTTTGAGAACTTGACTAGCGATAATGCATTTTTAATATAGAGATATAATATAGAGTATTGCACATCGTAAACAAACTGGCTGGTTAATGAATCTCTAATAAAACGAAAAAAAAATGAATACATTTGTTTGTTTGTTTTTATGAACTAAGCATACGAAGGGAGATTGCGCGCCAACGAAGCGTCGGAGAGCGGTACGGTTGGCAGCAATAGTTGTTTTGACTCTTCCTGAGCTCAACTGTTTTTGTAGATTCTCCACAACTTACTTTGTTGTGAAGTAACAGACGTAACTGTGAAACACATTTTTCGTGTTTGGCTATTTTGTAATATTTGTCAAATGAATCAGAAAGAAAAGCAACGCGTTTTTGTCAACTTTAGTGTGAAGTTGGGTAAAACTTTTACAGAAACTTTTCAGATGTTGCAAGAGGCGTTTGGGGATGAATGTCTGAGTCGATCATCGTGTCATGAGTGGTACAAGAGAGAAGGCCGGACATCGTCAGAAGACAATCCTCGTTCAGGACGCTCATCAACTTCGACTGACGACGATCATGTTGCGAGAGTGAATGTTCTCGATCTATCAAATCGTCGACTAACCATCCGAGGAATGCAACATTTCATTTGGCTCATGTCAAGACATTTTAACTGAACAACTGCAGAAGCGCCGAGTGGCGGCAAAGTTTGTCTCGAGGCTGTTGACCGGGGATCAAAAACAACATCGAGTTCAGGTTTGTCAGGAACTTCTTGAAATGGCAAATGATGATGAAAACTTTTTGAAACGTGAACATTACTGGGGACGAGACATGGGTTTGACGTGGAAACAAAGATTCAATCATCACAATGGAAGACAAAATCCTCTCCAAGACCAAAAACCTCGTCAAGTCAAATCAAATGTCAAGGCTCACTGTTTTCTTCGACTGGATGGGTGTTGTCTACTAAGAATTTCTTCCACGAGTTGAGACAATTAATCGTTTTCGTTACCTTGAAATCCTGAGACATTTGCGCTAGGTTGTGAGGAGGAAGTGACCTGAGCTGTGGCGGAGTGGGTGCAATTATTGCAAAAAAAACGCCATGGCCATCATCCCCCAACCCCCGTACCCTCCAGACATGGTCCCTGCGGACTTTTTCCTGTTTCCAAAACTCAGGAGACCCTTAAAATGGCAGAGATTTCGCTCGACTGACGAAATTAATGAAAAATCGCTGGAGGAGCTGAATAGCATTCTCAGGGTCCTTCCAGCAGTGGAAACAATGTACAACTTCTCAAGAGGATTACTTTGAAGGGTCCAATAACTTGTAAATTTGTTTAATACATGTTTGGGCCTACTTTTGCTAGGGTAAGGCGGATAAATACATAAGTGAATTTCTCCCCACCCTTTGCACCTAGGGTACAGAGTACAACCCTAGCCATCTCAGTTTCGGACCCGGCGTCAACAAGTGTGGTTGTCCCCGGTCCTACTCTCGCGTGTTAGTCTCAAGTTTGTGTGAGTCTAGTGGAGTACCAGTCTATCTGTCGTGGGTACAGTACGGCTTTACGTCCCGTTCTGTATCAGGTTCTGGTTACTCAAAGTGTGCCTATCGTGTAAGAGTACGGTTTTACATGCCATCTCTTGTGGAGTCATAGCCACTCATAGTGTTATAGTAAAGCCCTGTTCTTTCTGTATAGCCTGGCCAGGCAATATATAAGTAGTTCAATTATATCAGTGTTCCCCCACCTTATGTATCTTATAGATTCGACTGGACCACAGTGCAGACTGCAATCTGTAAGTACATAGTTTAAGGAAATATTAGAATAATAGAATTTGCCTCAATTTATGTTAAGGATCAATGTTTTGGTCCTGAGTTGCCTCAATTTATGTTAAGCTGGTCTTCTCCCGGAACCAGCTCTATCGAATACAGTCCACTACAGAGAGCTTGCCGTGTCTACAAAGTTGTGCGTAGACAATACATTTTTAAAAATCAGTCCTGGAACTTTTTAATCACCCCTCGTATATAAAAGCAAATAAATTAACAAATAACAAAAAGTAAATAATTTAAAATAAATACCATTAATGATAATAATAAAAATATTAAACAATTAAAAAAAACCGACACAAAAAATAAACCTTTAAAAAAAGGGAGGGGGGGGGGGGGGCTTGAGGAGCTTAGGGGGGAGGGGCTTGGCTTTATAAACATTTGTGCTCAAACTCCAAGTCTCTAGCTGTAATAGAGGCCGAGATCCCTACAGGCTCTGATGAAACCTGAAGATGTTGGAAACGGCATACCCGCTTTCCACCAAACATGGCTAATAACCATCTCACAAATACCTGCTTTTGAAACGAAAAAACCGCTTTGAAATCGGTTCAGCCGTCTTGGAGCTACGATGCCACAGACAGACACACATACAGTCAAAGGCTTCAAACTTACAAAACTAAAAAGTAATCATGGTATAACTTATTAGATATAAATATTATTATATTGTTTCATTAGTTATTACTAAATATTTTGTTCACTGATTTTGGTTTTGTTTAGATGACATTTGATAAACTAATTATAAATATGTATATACGTACAAGGAGGGTGATAATTGTTTCAGATCGTTTCAAGGAGTACGGCTGCGATAAGTCCCCACCGGATCATCCTTTCTACAGAACAACTTCATCGGAGTATGGTTTCCATCGTCCGAACATCCATACCGTGCCCAAGTGTTACCATCCTCTCTGTCAGAACCTCACACTCCATCATGGCATCTACAGAAACTACTCTCTCAACATGTGAACATGTATACACATCATGTAATACATATTGAAGAATGTTACATAGATATATAAATGTTGATTATGAAATGTTCACTATTTATTACCTTTTCACCTTTAATTAGGGTTTGCATTCCAGTGATTCTAAAATTCAATCTCGAAAATTCCGGAATCAGAAACAGGAAATTGAAACATTTTACTTTCTTATACTTTTAATATAAGGAAGTATTGTAATCGTGCAAATATCCTGAGTTTATCATATGAGATTGGAACTTTGTGATCTCTAACTCAGAAACTATTGTAGCAAAAAACTTGAAATTTGAGAGATTTTGGCCGAAATCAAACGAAAATTAAGTCAACTTTACTTTGGGGTCTAAGTACATTTTACAAGATATCGCGTATATTTTTGATCAAATCAAAAATTTCCTCAAATAAAAATTGTAGAGAAAACTGAAGGACACAGTTTACATAAAATAAGGTTTTTTGAAGGTCGCCCAGTTTGTGAGATATATGGCGAAAATGATGCCTGGAAACCCATTTTTTTGAATGATAACATGTGAAATGAGAGTTGCAGAAATTTTAAACAATTAAATATTTAATTGCTAGTTATTTAACAAAAACAATACATTGAATAATGGTAAATACTGCCTCGTTTCTCTTTTCACGTATATTAATTTTTTTTTTTTCTGTATAACCGATGAACTTAATGCAGAATATTGGAACTCGCCCTTACTATAACAAGGTTAGAAAGAGTTTCTTAAAAAACGGCAAGGAACATATTGTTACAGTGACACCTGTTACGCTAATAACATGACATCACTGCCCTTTACAGATTTCTTGAGTGGGACTTGTGTCTTTTGTAGAACACTATTTATATTTTTTAAACATTTTAATTTTCATAGAAGCCATTGTATACGATGGCCTTTTTTGAGATGATTAATGTAGGTAAATAAAATACTATTGGCTGTGATAAGAATGGTTTTCTTATCTTCTTTTTTTTTTTATCTTGATTTAAATGATAGCCCGTTCTGAGTACTTTATATTTATTCCTCTTTCAAATAACTAAACAAAAATGAGCGACTTTGATGTAGCAGTTTTTGGGTCTTGCATGATTGATCTTATATGGTAAGTTCTGTTTGTTTCTTCTTTGTCTCTGTCAATTCAATGAAGTTACTAGTTACATGAAGTTCAATTACAGCTGAATGGAATAAGTATATTAATTAATAAAATAATGTTTGCTTATTATTTGCTAACAGGTGAAGATTTTTATCATTATATGCAATTAAGTGATATTATTTTAACCTGCCTGTTACTTTAACTCGCTGATAACATTTATTTACCAATTAGACCGGTGGTTTCTTTGATGAACAATAAAATTGAGATTTTTTCAAGCACTATGTATTCGGTACATGTACTGTGACTGATCAAAAGACAGAAGTTTTTAATAAGAGATGACAAGATTTCGTGCTATTTTTGTGTAAGTGCTATCAAGCACTGCTGCTTTAAATAGAAGTTATAAATAACATGTACGACGCAATCAGACGTACTGTTAAAAATAATAGGTTAAAGAGCAAAAAGAGAAAGAAACAAAAAAATCACATTTACTAAGTAGCTTTTTGGAAGCAGTTAGTTCATTCAATATTAATAACGCAAAGCAGAGAGACTATAGCAAGTAGCAGAATAACAGTTCTGTTCGCATTGGTAACAAAACAGCAGATAACTGAAAATTTGTATAAATTAGTATGACTCATGCCCTGGCTTTAACAACTAGGTCATATCGCCTGCTACCAAAGCGCTCTTTCGTCGATCTGGTGGAGATGAGCCCGACTCTACTGTGGGAGTTTAAATTTTTCCTAGGTACCCTAAAGTTTTATTCACGTTGAGTTGGGGTCTTTAACGAGTACCTGACCTCGCACAGGCTCGGGACCATCGCTTAACGAAGAATGACGTGCTTAAGTTTATTTTACCTCCCAGATTAAATAAACTAAGGTCCTCGGCCGGGTTTTGGCCAGTAAGCAAGAACGCATACCACTGAGCTACTGGCACCCTCCAAGTAGTAAAATTAAAGATACAATTATTACAAGATATACAAATTTAAATGTGATAGACATGTATTGATTTTTGTGTATTTAAAATGTATAGTAGCATTTGTATGAATGAACAAATTTATTTAAATAGTCCCTTTTATTAACACTTTGGAGCCAGTTCTTTTTTCACTTACAAATTCATTTAGTATGATGGTTACCTACTTTGTTACACATATAATCGTAGTCAATATATATCATTATTTGATTTATATCTTCATTGTTTTTCGTTTAGTTATTTTTAAGATAAGAAAAGCTGATTTAAATGTTATACAAGTTCTTATGCTATCAATAATCATTTTGTTGAATATGCAAACATCATTTCACACATATCACATATGAATTAGTTTATTTTGTTAGAATGTAATAATTTTAGTTTTAAATTTTAATTTTATCTAAAAAAAATAAATTATTTCGAACTATTTCAGAACAACATAAAAGACACAGGGGATTTCCTACCTTCATAACTCAACCTGACGATGGTAATAATTTAGGCTTCGTAAATAATAAAGAAATTAGATTTTGTTCCCTGAAATATTCTGGTCTAATTCGATATTTTTACACTTTACTGTACTTAAGTTTATTATTTAATTTGTTTCCATTGAAATTATTTTGCAGTTACACCCCGAGGTTGCCTAAAGTAGGTGAAACCATCCATGGAACTGATTTTCAAATGGGCCATGGAGGCAAAGGTGCCAACCAGTGTGTAGCTGCAGCTAAGTTGGGTGCATCAGCTGCTCTTATTGCACGGGTAGCCTTTGGTTATTTTTTATATTCTCATTTACCTCTGTAACGTAGGGCGAGCTCCAGAATTCGCCGATCAGCTCACTAGATAGACTAAAAGAACACTGGAAATGCACAACTCCACAATATTTAATTTAGTCAAACAATGATATGTCCGAATACATTTCTGCGATCTGTGTCGATATAGTGGGAAGCTAATAAAGAAATAAAAACAAAGAATTTGTTTAACTTTTATATTGTTGACAAAAATGTATTCATATGGTGTAAGGTTTCGGCTTACGTCATCGTCAGCACAAAGTTTGGAAGGTAAACAAGTTCTTTGTTTTTATTTATTTTAGGATATGGAATTTTAACGAGTTCCGGACATCGTACAGGCTAGGGATCACATAGCTTCAAGTTTCATCCGAAGGTTGACGTGCTCAAGGTTTTTTTTTTACATCCCAGGTAAGGGCCTTTTCATATCATGTACCCAAAGGAATAAAATGTTAATGCCCTCGTTGATCTTTTTAGTGAAGCAGTATAAGTTCCTCTTCTAGTTTAACTCATATAGAAATGTATTATATTAAAGTGAACAAAATTGATGTGGTATGAAATACTAATAATAAATATTACAGTATAGTTCCCAAGAGTACAAATGTTATGTTTTCATGTTTCACTCAAGTACCACAAAACAGGCATTGAGTGATGTTCGATAAGTGACAACACGGATACAAGAAAAATTTCGATTCTTTATAAATAAATAAAATAAACTTATTTTTTTAAATATTGTCTATTCCACAATATATATATATATATAAATATATATATATATATATACATAAAACTTTTCGGCATTACCCCAACGTCAGGTTTATATACTCGTATGTATAAACTAAGCCACGTTTACTGAGTGCGAACCTTTCTTATAGGACACCTTGCCTACCTGATTTACCTGAAGAACTTAACACCACAAAAAATAAAGAAAAACCTATGTTTTAAAAAAATATTGTTTTTCAAAACATTTATGGGTGTACTACTTTCGGTATTGCTACCATCTTCAGTCACGACTTTTAAGTGTTTAGTATTTGTTAAGTCGTGGCTGAAGATGGTAGCAATACTGGAAGTACTCCCATATATTTTGTGAAATAGACAATATTTTTCATAAAACATGTTTTCTTTATTTTTTACCTAAAGGCGATTGCATTCAGCAAATTGTTTTAGTTCGTAACTAAATCTGAAGATGAGGTAATGCCGAAACCGGTAGTTAATGTATAATTGGTTTGTGATGTAGACAATATTTCAAATAAGTTTGTTTTATTTATTTATTACAGGCTTCAACAATATGTCTGAGTTTCCAAAAAGTGTTTCTCTATGTATACAATCTACAATTTGTATATAGCTCATTGTTTTTAAATGAAGAAGGCTTGCCGATACTCTCGTTTGTATTATATTAATTTCAGCTAGGAAATGATTCTTTTGGGCGAGCATACAAAGATTATCTTTCTACCCTTGGCATTAATACCGACCATGTTGGGCTTACAGACAATACCTCCTCGGGCATGGCGCAAATTACCGTCTCAGAAAAAGGTTCTTTTCACTTCTCTCTCTCTCTTTTTTTTTTTTTTTAACTCCTAAAACAAACATATAGCTATTTAACAATTATTTGTTGTTATTTTTTCTTTACAGGAGAAAATCATATTGTCATTGTTGCTGGAGCTAATAATAAAATAAACTTTGAAGATGCTAGAAGGGCTGAAGATGTCCTTATGAGGTCCAAAGTTGTAGTTTTTCAATTTGAAACCCCAATCGAAGTGACGATTGAGACACTACGTTTCATTAAAAGAGGAGGTGTGTATTTATTCTAGGTTTGACACATTTTTGATTCCTCATCTCAAGTCAACATTCATGATTTTCTGAGCATAAATTATACCTAAATTATCCAAAAAACCGGTGAACTATGAAGCTTCAAACGCCAAAGATTTCGTACATTAAAGACGTTTTAGTTAGTTATTGTGACCCATGCCCTTTAACTACGAGGTCATATCGCCTACTACCAGAGCGCTCTTTCATCTCTCTGGTGTACATGAGCCCGATTCTACTATGGGAGTCCTAAATTTTTTCTACCCAGGTTTACTTTCCCATGACAAGGGTCTTTAACAGGTACCTGACATCGTGTAGGCTCGGGACCATCGCTTAATATCACATCCAAAGGACGGCGTGCTTAAGTTTATTTTTCTTCCCAGATAAAATTCGAAGGCCTTCGGCCTGGTTTCGAATCCGCGATCTTGAGCTCAGTAGGCAAGCACGCTTTCTCTGAACCCCTCATAAGCACAACGTTTTACTTCTCTAGCTATACGTAGTAGAGAAGTTATGTAATCGGATGTTGAGGTTTCACCAGAATTTCATAATAAAAAAGTTCTTGCACGCTCCTTCTTGTTGATGAGGTAGGACACTCCTCCCACTGACACTAGCCAGGATCACTCTCGACCTCGCCATATTTGTTCTTATCTTCAAGCATTCGTTGAATCAGTATATTATCTTTGCAAGTGAGGTCGTAGTTGGGTGCGAGGATGTGCAGAATGTCACTGGAGCGGTTCCTCTCTTCCATTCGACTCACCATCTTTTTTTTTCTATTGATAAGATCAGGGTACCCTACGGAGGCTAGCATCTTGTGAAATTGAGACACCCAGTTCATTGAAGAACCTTTCTGTAAGTTCCTAACTCTGAAAGGATTGGTGTACGTTTTGTAATCTGACTAGATACAACTCATGCTCAAAAAATTCGAGAAGCCAAGGTTCAGATATTGTTACCTCCACAATATATGTTTAGAGTTAAACTCCGACTTCAACAAATATTTTAGCTTTAAACTTGAGAATACAATAACTCATAAGTGATAGTAAGATGTGGGACGAGATTTCTCATAGAAATAAACGACGTTGTCTTCATACTGTTTTATTTTTGACCAGAACCGGTTTTCAACGCAACAGCATCAACTGGCCAGTTGTCCGCAGCCTCTACGCTGTACGTTGGATGTGCCACTGATGATGATGCTGATACGTTGAAAATCGGTTCTGGTCAAAAATAAAACAGTGAGAAGACAATGTCTATGAGAATACAATAACTGTTCAGTGAAGAGTTTTTCATATTCAAATAATGATATATTATCGTTCTACTATCGTATTACTAATTGTGTCAAATCAATATTTTAGCTAACAACTCATTTTTTCATTTATTTCTAGGTGGTCCCCTTGCTATTGTTAATGGAGCTCCATCATTGTCAAATTTGGACCCTCAAATATTCAAATTGTGCGATATTTTCTGTGTGAATGAATCTGAGGTACGTTCTTTGATTCAAGTTAATAACAGCATACACAATAATATATTTATAGTGCTTTACCTACCTATTGAGTTGAATCTTAAAATTGATTTATTTGACTGCCTATTGTGAATGTAAAATTGTTTAAGTGAAAATTAATTTTGTTGGCCTCTTAAGTCTACTATATTTTATTTATTTAATCATTATGACGTTTCGGTTTAAATGAGCCATTTTCATACATCATAGAAACAATCATCAATAATTAATCGTAATTGTTGTGAAAAGTCATTTTCCGACTATAAATAGGCCATCTATGCCTGCTAGGCAGTCTAATATGGACATGGCGAAATGTACGAGTTAATAGATGGTCTATTTACAGTTGAAAAATGACCACAACAATTATGAATAATTATTGATGATCGTTACTGTTATGTACGAAAATGACTCATAGAAGCCGAAACGTCAGAATGATGAAATAAATAAAATATAGTAGACCTAAAGAGGACAACAAAATTAATTTTCCTTCAAATATTTACAAGGTCTAAACCACTGCTAGAAAATGAGTAAACTTGTTGTTAGAATTATTTAATCACTTGTCATATCAAATAGTTTACTGCAATTTTATAAAACTATACTCTCGCTTCATTGTGCCTGAATTTAGCACTGATTAAGGTAGGATCAATCCTCCAAAATTCTTAGCTAATGATAGATTCTTACATTATTTTAGGCCGAAGACATTACCAAAATGCCAGTGAAGTCAGTAGCTGATGCGATGGAAGCTTCAAAAGTATTAAGAAACTCTGGTTGTCCCACGGTTATCATAACGCTGGGAGGTGCTGGTGCTGTTTATAATGAAGCCAACTCACAACCTCAGCATGTTCCTGTTCGTAAAGTCATTCCTGTCGATACCACGGTAAGGATATCTAATATGTCTGTTAAAAATGAGGCATGGACATTGATCTTATGTGCAAAAAATGTTTTGAATGTCAACTTATTCTATTTGCATAAACTCGGCAGCTGTTCAATCAAAGAACGATATAACACTTTGGTCAGATATGTCTTGACATGACACCACACACAGCAAGAGTTGGTTGTTAACAACCTGGAGTAGGGTTGTAGAGTCCAAAGAGTCTGACATGATACGACCAGAAGGAAGCTGAGGTCCAGGAAGACCAAGAAAGAGATGATTGAACGGAGTCACGAGTTGAGCTGCGTAGCTATAACACTACGGAGGAGAGGTCCTGGAAGAGGCCAAGGCTTCATTAAATTAGATAATATGCGAAATTCAATCGTCCCTGGACTAATTTTTAAGATAAAATTATATCACCAAACTTCGTTTCTGTTCCGCAATTTTCCCTCATTATGTTTAGTCAGTTATTGTGTCTCATGCCCGGGCTTTAACTACGAAGTCATATCGCCTACTTGCAGGGCGCTCATTCGTCACTCTGGTGAATATGTATTCACCTAGGTCTTTAACGAGTAACTGACATCGCATTGGCGCGGGACCATCGCTTAGGCAAATTTTAGGACTCCCACAGAAGAATCGGACTCAGGTACACCAGAGAGAGGCAAGAGCGCTCTGGTAGTAGGCGATATGACCTCGTAGTTAACCCTCCGTCGGGCGCACCTCTGAACGAAACAAACTCAGGCGCACCCGGCCTGAGAGGCCACTTACATACTTTAGCTCCCCCTCCCCCCCTAATAAATTTAAATTCAAAACACCGGTAGGGTAGCCTTCGCTAGGATCTAAGGAAAGCAAATATACCAAATTGAACGGAAAAGAACGAGTTTAATGAACAGAATGAAGCTTAAACTAAAAAAAACAAAATTGCTAATTTGACACAAAAGCGTTTTCAAAATTTGACGAACCAAGTATCATAAAAGTAAAAACTGGAAAAAAAATGTAGTACATAGTCTCTTCTGATGTGGGACCATCAATCTTCGCCTCAGTCGTGGGCAAAGACCGACGTTAAGTCTTCCAAATCTGCAGCTGAGTAAAAGGTTTGGCACAGCGGATTTACGTGGCATAGGCAGATCGGTATATGACAATTTTGACATTCGTAATTTGTCATCCTTCTAAATTCTGTTTCAACCATGCACATTCCACACTTACGTCTTTAGGGAGGTTGGGAGGGAGACTGTTCACGTTCTTCTTGGGGTAAAAACCTTTTCAAGCGGATTTGCAGCTGAGCTGGCATTCCACTTGTATTCAGACTTCGCCGGGCTCGTTGTCCAATCACAAGTTGATGAGACAACGTTTTGAGGAAAATTATTCTTTTTAGTGGTTCCAGGCCATCCCCAATCGAAATCACCTGGGAATTTATGCTGGCCACGTTCAGACAGGCAAAAAAAAAATGATCATCGGCCAGCGTCTTGTGTTCCGGCTCACACTGAACGTTGCGCACATTTGATCAGCTGTGTCAACTCCGCCTTTGGTGGTATTGTAAAATGTAATCACTTCTGGCTTCTGCTGCTCTCCAGTAGATTGATCAATGGCATCAGTTTCGCGGAATGTCTGCACTGAACAAACATTCCCAACATTGCAATATGGTTTTAGCATTTCTAGCATCTCCTTTTACACCTGGAAGGTGTGTAATGATGTTGTGACGTTGTGCCCGACGAACAGCAGCCGTAGATGGCTTCTTGGTTCACTCTGTCTGTTTATCTTTCCCAAGAAAAAAATCATTGCGTATGTCCTCCTCTTCTATTTCCTCCTCCTCAGATGTCCCTTCTTCTTCCTGTTCAGTTGCTGAGTCCTCTTCATTTTCTTCTACCTCGTCCTCAGAAGCAATGACGCTTTCTACGCCCAAATCCTCAACCAAAGCCGGATCATCAGTAGCATCGTCATCGAGGAGGCTTCTTATTTCCGCAGCATCATTGGGGTTAGCGAAATCAAAAACTTTTCTGGCCATTTCAGCAGGAAATCTGGAACGAAAGACAGGAAAAATGAAATTATTTATCGATATAACGTTATCAGGCGCACTCGGCCTGAGAGGCCAGAGTCAGAATAGCACTTATTTCTTAAGATATCAACGAACTTCCACACAGAACAGACTTATTTTGAGTAAAATGAACGATTGCAATAAAAATATCTTGAAAAAACTTACCTTCGATGTTATGACGCAATCGGGCGCAGTCGGCCTCACGAGCCAGGGGGGTCTAGGCGAGCCGGGTAAAGGTTGACGGCAGACTGTGGTGGGGCATCCTACGCACCGTCTCGAGTCAGGAAACTATTGGGAGGGGTGCCTCGTTGGGCCGCCAGGGAGAGGAGGGGCGTCCAAAAAAGTGTTTTGCTGGCCTCTCAGGCCAGCTGCGCCCGACGGAGGGTTAAAGGCATGGATCACAATAACTAACTGAAACGTATTTAATGTACGAAATCTATGGCGTCTGAAGCTTTATACTTCACAGTTTTTTTTTTATCTCTAAGTACAATTTATGCTCAGAAAATCATTAATGTTGACTTGAGATGGGGGTAATCAAAAATTTGTCAAACCTAGAATAAATACACCCCTCCTCTTTTAATGAAACGAAAAGACCACTACCCTAGGTAATAAAAATTTAGGTAGGCAAAATTTAGGACTCCCACAGTAGAGTCGGGCCCATGTCCACTAGAGTGACGAAAGAACGCTCTGGTAGTAGGCGATATGACCTCGTAGTTAAAGCCCGGACATGAGTCATAATAACTAACTCAATTTTAAGCCAAATCGGCCAAAGGGAAGTGGGATCAACAGAACATTTAGTATGATGATTCGGATGTCCTCAAGTACGACATCTATTGATTTTCAAACTAATCGTTAATTAGGTTCAGAGGGAGACTTAGTTCATTTATTCGCGCTGAGAAACTACATAGCCGGTGATTCACCGATGACTTTATTTTTTTTATATTTCTTCATGGCGGGTTATATTGTCTAAATATAAAGACCTCATTATGGTGCTTTCTCATATTCATTTCACCTCTAAAATAAAACTAAAACAGTTACTAAAAATATAAAGAATGTTTTTTAAAAATATTTCACAAGATACATAAAATATATGGGTGTACTTTCGGTATAGCTATCATCTTGAGCCACGACTTAACAAATACTAAATGGAAGTTCAACCAGTTTACAATCCAAACCTTACCCTTCCTTCACCCCCCAAGTGGTTTTTCCTGTCCCTCATGTACAGTTATGTCTTAAAATATTAAAAATAAAATTTCGTCTCAAATTGAAATCTAAATAAATAAAAATTATGAAATAAGGGTACCGTTTGGATTGTAAACTGGTTGTACTTCCATTTAGTATTTTCTCAAGTCGTGGCTGAAGATGGTAGCAATACCGAAAGTACTCCCATATATTTTGTATATCTTGGGAAATAGACAATATTTTAAAAAAACATTCGTTTTTCTTTATATTTTTATTAAGTGCTTCACAATATCTCTGCGAAAATGTTAAGTAAGTATCAATAAAACAGTTACACTAACTTGGTTGCTCATTGTGCTCAGGGTGCAGGGGATGCTTTCATCGGTGCTCTGGCCTACGTCACAGCAGCTTGTCCCGAAGCCACTTTGGAGGATCGTATCAAAAGGTCCTGTTTTGTTGCTTCTCATTCTGTCGTCAAGAAAGGAACTCAACTCAGCTTCCCAACCATTGCTGATCTGGGAGGTAACCAGAGTTTTCTCTCTCAATGCCACTAAACTGCATTCAAATCATAACTTACTTTTTGTTTTCCTGCATAGTACCCCATATTTTCTCATGGGAGGATGCATTTATTTCTGTATCTTCAACCTTGCCGTTTTACTTTTACTACACAATTTTTTTCATAATATAAGTAAAATAATTACTAAAGAGAATCAAATTTAAAAAGTCGGTGAATCACCAGCTATGTACTTCCCCAGCACGAATTAATCAATTACGCTTTCGCACCCCCTCCAAACCCCATGGACAGTTTGTGTTAAAACTCAATATTTGACTTATTTAGTGGCATCAATTTTGTGTCGATACATTCATCACATCGGCAATTATTATGATTTTTGAGTTGAGCCCTCCTCCCCTTTTGGTTGATTCCGCTGAAAATTGGTAGCTGACGACCTCATTTATAGTGCTTCGAATTTACATTTAAAATTTCGTGTATAAACATTCTATCGGGAGTTATCGTGTCCAAAGACAGACATATATATATTTTTTTCATTTATGAAGTCAGGTGGTTGCGAACATGATGTATCGTTGAAAACTCTGCATCGAATTTCTGACCGACTACATAACTTCCGCTACTTGTATAACTGGGAAATAAAATAACTAGGTGTGCAATACATTCTGCTGTTTGCAAAAACTGAGCTGCGTCAGGCATATCTGTATAAAAAGCTCAGTTAATGTTTTAATAATTATCAGTAACTTCTCACCTTGCATGTTCTTTATGAATATATTAATACTTTAAGTAGATTTCATTCAATTGAGTTCAATGGATTTTTTCTAGCCTTTTTGTAGACAACAACAGCTGTGAATATTTTTATCGAAAAAAGGTCGAAGTTTGTACGTTAGAACACTGAAAAGAACGGCTCAAAAAAAGTGGTGTCCGATGGTAAACTGGAAAGGGCTTCGCCCGGATTTTTACATTTGAAATCGAAAAATTCTATTTTGCGCGATAATTTTGTCTCTCAATTGATTTCAATGGGGATTTCGTTTTTGTGTGATTATTCCTCCGTGGTATGTTCGATTTCAGATTTTTTTAGTAGTAAACCATCGTCAACGTGTCCACTACCATCGTGGCAAATTTCAATGTGATCGGTAAAGGGGTTTAGAAGGAGTACGAGTACAACGAAATACATGAGTCGCCTAAGAAAGAGCTTCGTAAACTCAGCTCAATAATAATATAAAAATAGATGTAAATAATTTTAAGTATTTAAAGTGATTCAAATCTATAATAATGATATAAATGAGATTAATCTTCTTTCCAGAAAATTCCATAACGAAAACAGCTTCCAATTGTTTTCCTAATAATATATACCTAAACTCCATCTTTATTTATATAATATAATAAATAATGTAATGAAATATTGTATAATAAATATTTTTTCAAGGAAATATCTGTTTTTTTTTACATCCATAATCCCAACCGAAAGAATTGAAGACTAAAAGTGTAGAACTTCGCCCACTGGGCTTCAAGCAGGTTACTAAGTTCATCTGCCCGGTTAGTAACTTTATTTTACTGCTTTACCGGTGAAGTTTCGTGGTGTTTAAAGCGACAGGTAATGCTGAGAACCAACCGCGTCTTTCTGCGACATTTCATTATTAGAATATACTGGAGAGTTTTAAAACCATTTCCCGGTCTGTTATTTTGAATTTTCAAGTTTTCCTAGTCTAGTTCAGCTGATTATTGATGTATAGTGTTGTTGCCAGTTTTTTAACCATTGAATGCAGTATAACCCTTTTCATGTGCAATCAATTGAGAAAGGGGCCCCGTTTTGATCTTCCATGTCTCAATATATGCCTCATTCATGCATGTGCGGTCCTTTTACTAGAAAATTCGAGACTACACTTTTCAGAAACGCCTGAAAAATAGGTTTTTTCTTATACTCGTAAAATCCTCCTTTCATTATCGATAAATTTGGAATATGAGCCTATGATGACATTTCTTGTTTCCAGTCCAGAAAGTCAATTACAAACTTTTTTTTCAAGTTTTTTCTTCATTCCTGCCTTCTTAAGAAAAAATGCAGAAGAAATGCATATGCGGTTAACCATCTCCGCAGAAAACACCGAAAGAGGCATCACCAGCAAAAAAATGCCTTAAACAAATTTTTCGAAATTATTCCTTGGCGATAAGACACTTTGAATTATACTAATGATAACGTAGATGGGATGATCAAATCCTCTTCTCAGGAAAATTTTCCACCACAAAAACAACTTTTAATTATATAAATAATTTTTTCAAGGAAGTATCTTTTTTTAATATCCACAACCCCAACAGAAAGTCTAAAAGAGGGGAAACTGTGGTCTATTAAAATTGCCGCCTCTCTTCTCCCACCCTGCCCCCCTACATATCCTATCCTAAGCAACAGATCGTCCTACGCTCTGGCAGATGTTTAAGGAGGAGAGGGGAGGGTGAGGGTAGCAAGGCTGGCGGAGAAACGAACTACACCAAAAGAATATTTCGCTTGGACGTTCAAGCCCTTAGTTTCATACTTGTATATTAGGCCATTTATAGCCTAATAATCGAATAGACTGACTGAACGAAAAAAAGCCCACTCCTTAGTTTGAGGATTTTTAAGAAATATGTACCTATGGGTATTTACGGCATAATATAAATAACCTCGAAGACAGGAGTAGAATTTCAATGCTTGAATGTCAAATAGTAAGTTTAAATATTACAAATTGTTTACAGTTACAACACTCATTTTGAAAATGTGGACAGCCAACTGTAGGATTAACTTATCAGTAAAATGTTTATTGTATATTCTTATTGTTTTGGCATTCCAATGCCGTCTAGACTATTGACATGTTAATATGGTTTTAAATTCCAAGGACGCAGCGAGAGCATAACTGGAAGATGGTGTACTTGTCATGCGGACTTAATATTCCTAGGACTACCGTCCGGGGGATGTAGAGGCAATACCTGGAAACTGGTGGATTTTTGATATGACCTGGATCTGTCCGGAATTGAATGACAGCTCATAGAGATGACCGCTTTATTGTGTTCAATATTTTAAGAAATAGGCACATCAGCGCAGTCGCAGTTAGACAAAGTATTCAACAAGTGAATGTTAGTGAACACACTGTTAGAAGACTTGTCGAAAGTGGACTAGCCTCAAGAAGGCCTGCACTTCAGAGAACTTAGCTTAGTATTCGCCAGAGAATACCTAAACTGGTCAGTGGAAGATTGGGGTTGAGATAAAGTCATATTTACTGATGAATCCCGAATTTGTTTAAGATCTTCTGAATGTAGAGAAAGGGATGGGAGAAGAAGAAATGAGCGATATACTCCAGCAACAGGAGGTAGTGGACTGATAGTTTGGGCTGGGATAACTGGAATTCCGCGCGGATCTAATGAAAAATATCTCTAACAGTAGCCAAATAAGTAGAGGAAATTCTCTCTGAAGCTATTGTGTCCTATTTGCACCTTTCCTTGGGGAAGATTTTTTAAAATGAAAACGCCTGACCTCACACTGAAAGAATTGTTTCACAGTACCTGGAAACAGCTTCTATCCGTTGTACAGTGACCAGTTTGTAGCGCAGATCTAAATCCCATCGAGCACATTCGGGATGAACGGAAGAGAAGAGTTAAAAGGAGATCATAAATGCCTGACACATTGCAAGGACAGGACTGTCTTGGAGGAGGAATGTGAGGATATTATCAGAAACCACATCACATCACTGCAAACTATCAATACAAAAGAAGGCAATACTCCCTATAAGTTACGCTTTTTTTGTTTTTGTAAATAACAATACATTTTTTCCCCGTATGTTTTATTTATCCTTCAAATTGCCTTAATCACTTATTTTACGTACTATTTACAGAGGAATAAAAATTACTACCCATAAGTACATATATTTTGCAGAAAACCTACAAACTGGAGAGTGCTCACTTTTTTTTTTGTCTTTCAGTGTATATATATAATACAATTATATATATAATAAAATTATTGTATAATAAATATTTTTTCAAGAAAATATATTTTATGATCAGAAAGAATCAAAAGACTAGAAAGGGAAACTATAGTTAATTTAGAAGAACTGGTTCTGCCGCCTTCCTTCCCCCACTCTCATTCTCTCCTCATTAAGTCGTCAAAAAAATAAAAATTATAATCATTTTATATGCAATTAAAATAAAATGTATAATACAGTTTCCAGATACGATCTGTATTCTCAAGAGGCCAGCACAACTCTTAGAGGTTTTCTCGACGTACGATTTTGACGGGAAATTTTTAAGAAACCAATGTTTAAAATAAAATTTCCTAAAAAAAAAAAGAATTCATACCATTTCATTTACAACTACCCAGAAAGTATATACTTATAAAACATTTCTGCAATGTGAAATAGTCATGGGTTCAATAAAAGAGAGGAAATTACAGAGAGAAATAAAGTAATTGGATGTAATACAAATTTTCAACAAACTGTCGTATTTTATTTAACAAAAAGCAAGATGGGTGAAAGTTTTTTTTAAATATATTTTCTGTTTTCTTTTTTTTTTTTTGCCAGTGGCTGTAAATTTTTGATAGATTTGAGTAATTGTTAAATATATGAAACCAACAAAATATTGAGGTATGTATTTTATAAAATGTAATAAACATATCAACAGAACTCTTACTGAAAATAAAATATGCACGTAAAAATGTACAAACTGTTACTTTATTTCATAATCCAAAATAACTATTTGTGAATAATATTGAATGAAATTAGTAGTCAAAAATAAACGGAAATTTAGTTGGTTTCATATACTTGTCATATATTTCTCTATATAAAGAAACTGTTCAGTTAAACTAATAATATAATTAATTAATCTAAATAGATAGCTCAAACTCGTCAATATAAATAGTCTACAAATCACAAAATCTTATTTATATATTTATTCTTGTTTAAATAATTTTATTTATACTTTAAAATTATTTATTTAAACTTGGGTTTGCTAAGGAAATGGCGCCAGCATTTATTTAAGAAAAAGGAGCAAAAATAACTCTTTTTAAAATATTAGGAACTATTATGTTTAGTTAAAAGTAAAATATATTTTATTAGACCAGTTTGACGGGAAACAATACAACATGTATTTATGATATGTGTGTAGGCACACTTATACATGTAAGTTATATTTATTTATAGTGAACTTTCTTTATACATATTTACAAAGGAAGGAGGGGGGGGGGGGGGGGGGGGGGGGGAGGACTTCGTTAAAGCTTACACACACTATGATTATTTAATACATCACAAGATCATAAATTGCACACTTACACACACATACTGTGTATCCTATATATCATAAATATAGGATGTTGTAGTTGCATTGTTAACCTTCAAAAATTTATGGGGCACCTTATTTTATAAAACTGTCAACATAAGGACCTTCCATCTCAATTCAGGCATATGAAAGAGGACATGAGTTAGAACATCGAGTTTGTTTAAAAAATATATATTCGAAATTGACATTCAAATTGTGAAAAAAGTAACTCAGGATATGTGGAATGGGTCTTGGACATGGCCGTGCAACAGCTATGTGCACTAAGGGTGTTTTATACTAAAAAAAAGCCTTGTTCCAAATGACGAAAATTTCGTAAAATAAAAAATATATAAATGTCAAAACTAAATGTGTAAACTTAGAAAAAGTGGTGACTATATGAAAAAAAAAGAGGAAATGAAAAATTGTTGTTTTTGTTGAGATATTTTATTAAAAGATTAAAATATTTGACTCCTTAATTTCGTTTTGAATAAATAATCAAGTCTGATTTTCTATCTTCGAGAAAAAAAAAATCAAGTGTATATTCTGAACATATACTTGATTTTGGTTAGTAAGACGGAAAGCCAGCATCGCCGAGGCTCAAATCCTAGGAGAAACAGCTGTCGGGCTTTTTTCACCATTCGAAGACCACGTTCAAATACACTCCCGGACAAAACTAAAGGATAACTTCAATTTTTTAAATTTCAATGGGTTTGCTGTGTTTATTTCTCTCACGAGTACATTTGCTATAATTCTGTATCTTTCTTTGATGTTTATTTACCATTATGAATTAAAGAAATGGACTTTTCTTTACTCCAGTGATCCAGTCTACCATTGCAGTTCTTACAGCGCCTTTCGTTTCTCTAAATTTGTCTTTAAAATCTGTTTATTTGAGAAGACATGAAAGTAAATAACTGTTCCATGGCTCAGAGAAGGGAGTCAAGTGAAGAGGAAGCAATGAGGGCGGTGGTTCTGAGTGAGGAGAGGTCCAGCCAGAGGGAAATCGCAAATCGGCTCCAACGGTCACAATCCGTGGTGTCGAGCGGTGAGCCGATATCAGGAGACGAGCAGGTACTGCCTCCGCCCCGTCTGTCGACCCTCCATTTCTTTTGATGCACGACAATGCCCGACCCCGTATTACGCGTATTGTTCAACAGTACCTTCCTAAAGTTCAAGTCGATTGCCACCGACTAGCCCGCATGAAGTCCAGACATGAACCTCATAGAGCATGTATGGAACATGCTTGCAAGACGCGTCAGAACACGACGGCCACAAAATTTAGAGGATTTGTGGAAGAACTTCTGTTTAACTTGTTTCATACTTCAAAAAAAAAAAAAAAAAATTTACTTTTCCTATCAATTTTTAATTTTCTTTATCAATGCCACAAATAATAATATCTTTATGTCCTTTTCGTGATGTCACAAACCCATTAAAATTGCAAAAATTTAAGTGATCCCGGAGTGTATATCTTATGGGGAAAAAATCAGTGATCCAACCGTTACACCTCTTGCCAGAGTTGTGATAGAAAGAATATTTCACAATCTGCTTGCAATCACTTTTTGTTAGCTTAGCCATTTCAATGCAAAACACCCTGTTTTATTTTATGGATTTAATTATACTTTATTTATTACCTTTTAACTTTTTTTTTTTTTTAATTTTAATAAATATCCTCTCAACAACGCACTAGTTTAAATGATAATCACTAAAATATATATATATATATGTATTTACATCATTAACGAGACATTTCATGACATTACAAGCATTTAAACTTATTCTATAAAATCCTTTTCCATATTTCGATTTCTTTTTTGCCTTCCTTTTACTTGTATACATTCTGTTTCAATTTAGATATATAAATTTGTCTTGTATTCAATTTATATTTCAAAGGTTTTTCCAAAATAAATAAAAATTATCTGTAAATAGGAACAATGAGGAAAGAAATCGAGACAATTCGCTCATTGTTAGTTTTAAAACCTTTATTCTTACATAAATTTACAAGAATGTTTCTACTATTTGAAAATAAAATAAAATAAAAATAAATAAATAACAAAGAGGCAGATGTTTGGCAAAAAGTAAATAAAAAATAATAATAAAAGTAAATAAAATAATAGTTTACTGTTTTACTTACATGATCAGTTAAAGAGCTGATAAACTCCCATAATTCATGTGCAAGGTGCAAAAACATGGGTGCAATCCTATGTCTGAGTGAATTTGGGGGATTTTTGTGTTCGAGTGGAAACAAAAAAATAATACAATCTCTATATTTTTATTAAAATTAACATAACCATTCATTGGTGGCGCTTGGTAACCATCACTCTAAATCAAATTTAAAAATATCTTTATCATTATTATAGAAAAACAATGAGTAAATACGTTCTATTATCTCGGTATTCTCTAAAAATGAATTTGATATATATATATTTACCTTATGTATGAAACCACCAATAAACAACAAAACATAATGGGGGCAATTTGGAGAAAAATATATATTCAAGGTTTTATTGATTTTTTTAAAGTTCTACAAAGTTCCCCCTTGCCACTACTTCCATAATTATATTGTAAAGAAAATTATATACAGAATTAATAAAGAATTTATATACAATATGCCATATATAGTATATAGATGAGTCATTTCATGTTGAGTGGGCCATCTTGGAAAAAAATATATATTTGGCTATAGAATGGAATATTAAAGATGAATTAATTTAGGTCTTAAAAAAAAAAAAATGTAGGCAATTTTTCAGGACTACTTCAAATATATTCCCACCAACTTTGAGTCAAATCGGTAAATATTTATTTCCAGGTGGCCTACTTATAAAACAAAAAGACCCATATATATATAAAACGAAATTTGTAAACAATTAATAGGCTTCAATAAAATGAATTTACGGATTTTTTTTATGTTGTTTCTGCATCCTCAGTAAGTTTAGTATCCCCCACATACTACTTTGACAAACTCTGCTTCAAGTAATAACAAATTTTCATTTGAAAAAAAAAAAACAAAAAAAAAAAATGCTTAAATAATATGTTCTTTTTGTGAAATTTAGAAAAAAAATGCTAAAAACATTGTTTCAATTAGAATGAATTTCTTTTATTGAATATATACTTTTTTTTTATCTTTAGAAAGATATATAATTACATCTTTCACTTATACAAATCTTCTAAATCTAATTATAAATATATTTGTATTATTAAAACAGTTTTGGCGAAGTTAAATAAAAGAAGAAACACATCACAATCGTTTTTATTTTTTTTTCTCCAAGTTTTCATCTTATTACTACTATGTCGTTAATAATTTATTTAGCAGTAGTTTTGAAATAATGAATAATACATTATAGGCTATTTGTTTATTTAAATATAATTTTTTTTAAACATTAACTAATAAATAGATTTTACACATTATTAATATATTTAATTATAGCCGGTTGACGACTACAACTAGTGGCAGCATGGTGTTTTTAAAAATAATTTAATATTACGAAAAAGAAAATTATTATTAAAGGAAAAAAAAAAATTATATACATAGATTATATGCATAAGTTCTAGAGAGGTTTTATTGAGGTAAGTACGATCCCCTGAGAGCTCTTCTTTTTATTATTATTATTTTTTTCAACTCTTAGTTTTACTCTTTTATCACCCAATAAATTACAAATTTTGCTTAACACATTTTATAATATTTTGCATTTATATGGGAGCGGCTCAGAAGTCAAATGGTTACGGTCATGTGAGTTATTTAGCGATGACAGAAGTGTCAACTGTAGTCCATTCGTCGATTGACCAAAGCTACATGTGGAAAGTGTAATGAAGTTTGCCGCTTCGCTCTCCCAATTAATCCACTTAGTGTTAAGAACAATTGAAAATTTGAAAAAAAAAAAAAAAAAAAAGAATTTGCGCACAAAAGTCCGAATTAATTTCTACAATCTGTGTCGATATAGTGGAAAGCTAATCTATATTAATAAAGCTGAAACGGGGTTTGTGTGTTTGTTCCAACATCTCGCCCAAACCGCTGGACGATTTTTATGAAACTTCCCATGTAGCATTCTTTTGAGCCCGATTGAATAATGGGCTATGTGGCGTCCCAAAATTTTGAACGGAAGGGGGGGTTGTAAGGGGGGCCTAAGTATATAAATAGTGTTAACTCATTAACTAATTGTTGGATTGTAATGAAATTACGTATGTAGTATGCTTAAAGGCCAAATAGAAATATAAGGAGTGTGGCGTTCCAAAATTTTGAACGGGAGGGGGGGGGGGGGGGGGGTTGTAAGGGGGGCCTAAGTATATAAATAGAGTTAACTCATTAACTAATGGGCGAATTGTCATGAAATTTCACATGTAGTATTTTTAAAAGCCAAATAGGAAAAAAAGGTGTGTGGCGTCCCAAAGTTTTGAACAGGAGGGGGGGTTGTGGGGGGGCCTCAGTATAAATATGGAGCTAACTCTTAAACGGTTGGTCGGATTGTCACGAAATTTCACATGTAGTATTTTTAAAAGCCAAGTAGAAATATTTGGTGTTTGGCGTTCCAAAGTTTTGAACGGGCGGGGGTGTTATGGGGGGGCCTAAGTAGAAATATAGAGCTAGCTCATTAACGGTTGGTCGTATTGTCACGAAATTTCACATTTAGTATTTCTGAAGGCCAAGTGGAAAAATAAGGTGTGTAGCGTCCCAAAAATTTGAACGGGGGGGGGGGGGGGGGGGGGGGTAGGCCTAAATATAAAGATACCGGTAGCTCATTAGCTAATGGTCGTTTTGTCATGCAATTTCACATGTAGTATTCCTGAAGGCCAAATAGAAAAATAAGGAATGTGGCGTCCCAAAAATTTTTACGGGGGGGGGGGGGGCCTAAGTATAAATATAGAGCTAACTCATTAAGTAATGGGCGAATTGTCATGAAATTTCACATGTAGTATTTTTTAAAGCCAAGTAGAAATATAAGGTGTGTGGCGTTCCAAAGCTTTGAACGGTAGGGGGATTGTGGAGGGTCAAGTATAAATATAGAGCTAGCTCATTAACAGTTGGTCGTATTGTCACGAAATTTCACATGTAGTATTCCTGAAGGCCAAAAAGAAAAATAAGGTGTGTGGAGTCCCAAAACTTTGAACAGGAGGGGGTTGTGGGGATAGGCCTAAGTATAAATATAGTGCTAAATCTTCAACGGTTGGTCGGATTGTCACGAAATTTCACATGTAGTATTCCTGAAGGTCAAATAGAAAAATAGGGTGTGTGACGGCTCAAAATTTTGTACGGGAGGGGGGGTTGTGAGGGGGCCTAAGTATAAATATAGTGCTAGCTCATTAACGGTTGGTGGTATTGTCACTAAATTTCACATGTAGTATTCCTGAAGGTCGAATAGAAGAATGAGGTGTGTGGCGTCCCAAAGATATGAACGGGAAGGGGGGTTGTGGGGGGGCCTAAGTATAAATATAGTGCTAACTCTTTAACGGTTGGTCGGATTGTCACGAAATTTCACATGTAGTATTCCTGAAGGCAAAATAGAAAAAAAAGGGTGTGTGACGGCACAAAATTTTGTACGGGAGGGTGGGTTGATCGGGGCCTAAGTATGAATATAGAGGGGGGTTGTGGGGGAGATGTGGGCTGATCGGGTTCCGGAATATCGTAGTGATAAGTCATTAACGGATGGATCGGATTGTCACGAAATAAGTATCATATGTAGTATTCATAAAGGCCAAATAGAAAAATAGAGTGTGTGACGTCACACAATTGAGAACGGGAGGGGGGTTGTGGGGGTAGGCCTAAATATGAAGATAGTGATAGGTCATTAACGGATGATCGGATTGTCATGGAATTTCTCATGTAGTATTCTTGATGGCCAAATAGAAAAATACACTATGTGACATCTTAAAAATTTGAACGGGGGGGGGGGAGGGGGGGGGCTAAGCAGAAAAATATTGCTGACTGATTAAAGGGTTGTCGGATTATCATGAATTTCCCATGTAGTAGTAGTTACTATGTATTCGCTGTGGGGTCCGCTGTTGCAAGGCACCTACAAGCTGTGATGCCCAGCGTTCCTAACTACGTACTAGCCGTGGGGTCCACTGTTGCAAGGCATTTACTAGCTGTGATGCCCAGGGTTCCTAATATCGTACTAGCTGTAGTGTCCAGCGTTCCTAACTATGTACTAGCTGTGAAGTTCGCTGTTCCAAAGCACTTACTAGCTGTAATGCCCAGCGTTCCTAACTACGTACTAGCTGTGGGGTCCGCTGTTACAAGGCACCTACAAGCTGTGATGCCCAGCGTTCCTAACTACGTACTAGCTCTGGTGCCCAGCGTTGCAAGGCACAAACTAGCTGTGGTCACAAACGTTCTTAAGTGCGCACTGGCTAGGACGTCCAGCGATGCTAAGTATTCCCTAGCTGTGTTTTCCGCCGTTGAAAGGCGCATACTAACTGTGGTGCTCAGGGGTCCTAAAAACTTACTAGCGTTACTATAGCTGAAGGACTATAAGCCTTATTCCGTATGAATAATTGAAAATTATAACATCATGAATGTACTGTCGAGGAACTGAATAGCCTTATAGGAGATATTGGGAGAAAAGGCAAAGTTCCCCGGGCAACGCCGGGTATTACTGCTAGTAAAATAAATAAACACAAAGAACTTGTTTAACTTTTATATTGTCTAATTCCACAAAAATATATACGTAGTCTATAAGTTTCGGCTTACGACATGGTCAGCACAAAGTTCGAAAGTGACATTTAAGTTTGTTAGGTTGTTATTCATATCTATACAACACTTAGGTTACCTGATTAACAATAGTTAGGCAGTACTCGCAATCTGCAAATGGACTACTATGTCATTTAATTTCATAAATATATAAAATAAAGAAAAACCTATGTTCTTTACAATATTGTCTATTTCATGAAATAAATATAATATATGGAAATACTTTTGGTATTGCTACCATTTTCAGCCACGATTTAACAAATTCTCATCGTGGCTGAAGATGGTAGCAATACCAAAAGTACTTCCATATATCCATACTTTAAGAAATAGACAATATTTTTTGAAACATACGTTTTTCTTTATTTTTTATTAAGTGTTTTAAATGGATTTTACATGAAGCTTCCTCAAACTTGGACTATTCCATTTAGTTTCTCAGCCACTCATATGAAAATCAATAATGGGATAAAAAATAATGAAAATAAAATAAACAGATTGTGGATTGTTAATGTTTATCGGTTTTTATTTTAGTGTGATTCTTCGATTATTCAACCAAAATTATTTTCCAAGACGGGAGATTTTAAATAATAAATTTATTTTTTTTAATGGGGGTGGGGAAGGGGGTCTCATACAGAAAAGGGAGAACAACTCATACTAGTTAGGCCGGATATGGTCCCCATTTGTTAGTTCAATTTTTTTTTTCTCTTTCTTTTATATATTAATAGATTGACTAACTTAAATTAAGAAAAAAAAAAAAAAAAGATATAGTGAAGGATGCGAGAAATATAATGAATTATTTGAACGGATATATGTAGGTACCGTCTGAAATCAGTAAATATTTAAAAAAGATTATTAGGCTAGGGAAAAAATAAAAATAAACCTCAGTCTTGGCTAAAACAGGTTGGTTTCAACTGAATGTCAGGCAAATTATTACTTATTTAAAGGTTTATACTTAATTACATTAATTAAATTTTGGATAATTTCTGATCCTCTCTTTGAATAAATTTTCTAAAATCTTTCAATCTTTCCTTACCTTAATTCATTCAGGTTTAATTATATAATAAAAGCATTGTAACGATTCTGTTACCGTCCGAGATAAGAAACAAAGAAATCTTTTCACTTTATTTACTTACCCCTATACTTTTTTTTCTTTCTTGTTTATATAAATTTATTCTATGCTGAAGATACGACTCTTTATAAAAAAAAAATGTATTTTGAATTATACAAATACTTTTCCGAGTCGTTTCATTCAACAGGTCGGAAGATACAGAAGCTTACAATAGGCCATTATTTTTATTATAAAAGAATATATACCAGTATATACTCATTTTGCATTAAAAAATAACAGTAATAATACCGAAGAACCAAACAATTTTTTACAATGTGCTATAGTTCTGTTTGAGGAGCACCACATCAAGACCAGCCTTTTCACTTCATTTCAATAAAAAAAATTATAGTAGGTAATTATTTTTTTTCCAAAAACATGCTTTTTGACTACCTCAATAATTTATTAAGTATTACAAAATGGTCGATAATCAAAAATTAAAAATAACTGTACAATTTGAAATTTTTCCACATTTGTTGTTATGACCTCTCTTTTATGATATATCTTAATTGTATTATAATGTACTGTTTTCTTTATAATTTTTGTTTATTAGAGGGGAATAAATTATAATAAAATCAAGTTTTGATAATAAATTTGTGATTTGTATCAGATAAGAATAACGTGGGTGATGTAGTTAGGCGTGGACCCGGGTGATATTGGTTATAGAGCTCATGTTTTGAAACCTAAGTGAAGAAGGATTCTTGCTGGGCAGCTCCTCATACCAGAGAACATTGGTTGACCCAGGATAGGTGAAGGCTCGCACACAAACTTCCTATATGTACAATACATTTATTTATGTAAGTATAATGTATTATTTATCCTACTTAACAATCTCTCTACTTTTCCTCATAATTAAGCCTATATATATTTTTTTTCCTGGAGAACTTCAACTTGTTTTTCCAAAAACAAAAGTCCTTATTGCGGTACACTTCGTATAAAATGTATATATGGTATGTGCGAAGCGCTTATACACATATACCTCTCTAATTCAAAGAATGATTTACATACATTATTTATACATAAAATTGTCATTTATTCTTCATTACTTTTATACACGATATACTTAATCAATTCATAATAAACTACATATGTACATATACACATACTAATCCTTACTATTTAAGTTTCAAGTATATGTATAGAGAGGGGATGAGGGGGGGGGGGGGGGGGAGAGGGGAGTGCTGCAATCTGCTGCGGCTCCCTGAGTTGGATGCCAGCCAAGCGGGAGGAGGCAGCAGTGTGCAGACTGCAGACTCAGTGAGTGGCGAGGGGGGACTGCTGCGGCTGCAGTGCTGCTGGGACCAGCTCATCCGTGCCCCCGCCTCTCCACCGGTTACCACCGTACCGCCGCCCGCCCCCATTGCCGCTCCCACTCCCACTGCCCCCACTGTAGTGGTCCACCTCCATCTGGGTGTCCCCCATTGTGCCCCGACCTCCAACACCCATCACACCTGAAAACATAAAACAAATACTTGAAATCTACAAAATATATAACTTATTACTTGCTAATATAAAGGCGGCTTCAAACAGAATGTGACATTCATTGATTTTTCAGCTAAATAAGCCAAATGTAAGAGAGGAGGGTAAGGGGGAATGAACTAAAAAACCTTTAATACTGCCAATGTAAAGAATGTATCGACATGAACGTTTATATGTAGATCCAAAACCCCATAAGGACGAATCCTGACTTTTGGCGAAAGGACGGGGGAATGGGGCTCCAACTCAAAAACTCTAACAACTGTCAAAGTAATGAAGGAATCGAAAAGTGATTTCATATGTTAATTCAGAATCGTCCAAAGGGAAGGGGGATCAGGAGGTGGAGGATTTGGTCAACTTTGACTTTCAGCCAGATTGGCGCAAGAGGAAAAGTGTTTTGAGGGACTGTGAAAACTTAGTTATGTACAAATAAGACGATCTGGGTAATGCCCGTGATTCACCGAAGACAGTTTTCTAAATGAAGATAGTAATTTAAATTTATATATATATATAAATATATATATATAAATTTAAATCATATATAAGCATGTATGTATATAAGCAGGCTATTCAAGCGTCATGCATAATAAAAACAAATTGCGATTAAGATTTTTATCAAATAAATAAAATCTATATGTTTAATATGAATTAAAAAAAAAAAAACTGGAAATGCCTTACATCTCCATTTCACTGTAGAATTCATACCCAAAATTTAGAATGCATACCCAAAAAAATATAAATTTTTGAACGTCTGAGGTCAGACAATGCTAAAAGTGAATTTGCCTACGATACGTTTGCTTTTCTAACTAAAAGATTACTATATGACTTTTTCAACGTCAAGGTAAATAGTCAAGCACGACTTCAATAAAAGTTCTATGAGTTCTATGCAGATTTTTTAAAGTGAAATAACTGGAAAACAAAGTAACTGAGTGCTGGTGAAAGAAAGTATATAGAATATTATGAACTGTGTTCGATGATAAAATGAAAAAAGGGCTTAACATTTTTTTTTTTTACCAAAAGTGGGAATGTGTTAAATCCAATTGTAACATACTTAGTTAAAGTGCCGCGATATCTGCCGAGGGGATATATTTTGGAAAAATGACATGAAATGAAAAGACTTTTATTCTGGGACCCTGGTCTCCTAAGAATAAATACGTCCATAAGAAAAGACACAATAGACACATATCAGTATGCACAAGTAAGAAAAACATTTAAATTAGTGCTACAGTGAAGAAAACAAGACACAAAATAGATATAAATAAATCGATGTAAGTAAAAATAAGAAAAATAAATGAATTAAAATAAGCAGAACAGAATACATAAACAGCTGACGATAATGGAGAAGGAAGGATGCCCAGACTAGGTTTGAAATTAAATTAATTTAAGAAAAAGTGATGTAAATAAGAAATTTAAGAGAAAAAAGTGGGGGGGGGGGGGGGGGGGGGAATGGATAAATATATTAAATATAATATATATATATATATATATAATACAAATAAAATAAAATAAATAAATATAGAGATAAAGGTTGATGTTTAAGACCGGGAAATACGGAGGAAGGGGAGTGAAAGACTAATCAGAGGGAGAGGATTGTTCATCGAAGAGGAATAGAAACAGAGAGGGTTTGAAGGAAGCCACGGAAGGAGAGTGACGGAGGGGGGAGGCAGGGAGTTGTAGAGAGAGAGAGAGAGAGAGGAAGCCTGGACAAGGAAGGAGTTGTGGAAGACAGAGGAGGTCCGAAGGACGGGATCTGATGTGTCTTTGATGGACGGAGGATTTAAACTGGAACCTTTGGTAAAAATGGTAACAGGGTTCTTTGGATTTTAGCGTTTGGAAGAAGAAGGAGAAACCTAGGAGGTAATCTCAGCGGTGTTCAGGGTTCGTTGAAGTTTGTTATTGAATCCCTCGCTCAGATTCATTACAGACATGGCACCCGTAGTCGAAATGAGGAAAGACGAGGGAGGGTACGAAGAGTTGCCGGGAACTTTGCGATAGAGAAAAATAGCAGAAAATAAGAGTTAAAAAAGAAGAGTTTTGTGTCTGGATGTGAGCTCCTAAAGGACTACAGATAAAATAACATTAATCGTGCTGCTCTTTCATTTAGCTCCTACTGGAGGAATATTATGAATGTTGTTTTCAAGCAAAGCCCCACAAACGTATTCCCTCCGCCATTTTTTCAGGTTGAAGGCTGAAACTTCTTTATTACACAATATGTCTACATTAAAGCTATTAACAATTCTTTTTTATATTGTAAAAATCTAATCTGACTGGACTATGAAGTAAAAACGAAAACTACCCAAGACGACATGCAACAGAAAATGTGCGAATGCTATAACAAAATTTGCATCCTATAAAATTTATAGTATAAATATTCGTTATAAATACAGTAAACGATACTGTTGAATTTACTTTTTTTTTTTTGTTTTTACGATATTTACAACTTACTTATAGTTCAGTCAGAAAATGACTGTTGGGCCAAGTTGTACGCATGTCATCGCTGAACAAAGCCTGCCAACACATCTACAACCAACCACCACACACTTTAGAGAGTTTCATAATAATTAATAAACAACAAGATGTTAATAAAAACGGTATCCAGTTTGTTCATAATATAAAATAAATTATTCTACTAAAATGCAAAAATTAGCTGGCTGGTAATGACAGCAAAGCTTCACGAAAATGCAATTAAAAAAATAAAAATAAAACTGCAATTAGGCAAGCAATATGAGTATATTACATTTTTAGCAAGACAAACGCATCTTAATATAAAGCACATACACAATTATGAATTATCAGAAAATGGAATTGTAATAACTTAGTGGCGCTTTAAATAAATAGACGGGAATCCGCACGCAAAAGATTACTGTAAAAATCAGTCTATCGAGTATCTTCTTATCTTGTAGACAGTACATAAAATTTATATTTTAAGTCTATGCAAGCAGGAGCTGCGTAAAGATAACGAATTTCCATGATAGGTAATCACAATTGTTTTTCCCTCTCATGGCAAATTATATACAAAATAGACAGGAAATGCCAACGCAGCGACTTAAATCTAGCGCCGAACAGTAGCCTAATCTGAACGGTATATCTCGGCTTCGAATGGACCTAGGTTACTATGGTTCTCAGACCAAAATGACAAATTCCAGTCTTATGTGCAAAATTATGATTTTCTTAAAAATTGACCTTCCCAGTTTTCTCTGTTCCGTTGGTCAGATTTTTCTAGTACTCTAGGAACATCAATCCTTAAAAAACAAAACAAAAAAAACACTATTTTTATGCCAAGTTTAAAGAAAATAAGAATAAGCCTTCAGTAGTTATCGCGCGAATGAAAGTATATGAATTAATTATCGTATACACAGAAACGTTTAAAATTTAGCCTAATATTTATCAATTTGTAATACAATATACAAAACACACATGCCGACTTATACATTTTATTAGGTAAATAAAAATGTAGGTTTATTGGAAGCGAACAACTAAAAATGACAGATCGCAATACAATTTTCTGATAACACATGAATAAGAAATACTTCATTTTCATTACCAAGTTATTTTTTTTTAAGGAACTAGTAAATAAGGCAACACTCTGACACAACTTAAGAATATAAGGCAGCAAATACGTTGATTAAAAGAAACGCAAGGCTTTTACTTTTGAAGCATAATTTCTTCATGAGGTTTCCAATTACCTTTATGGAAAAGGTTAATGTAGGTGGGGTTGTTACCTGGTTGGGAAGAGGGGCCGGGTTCGAGTGCAGTCTGCTGAACGGCGGGACTAGAGCCACTGCTCCCCGAGGTGTTTGTACCCTCGTCCGCCGTCCTCTTGAAGAAGTTGTGTTGAAGGGCATAGTAGGGCGTCACACGAGTCTTAGGATCGTAGTCCAACATTCGGTAGATCAGATCCTGCAAGGAAAAATGTTTATTTTAACAACTAAAATATGAATATGGTCTGTTGATGGAAGAAGTATATGAAAATTTCTTGAACCTGCTTGGTTCCCTACATAGAGGAAGTATCATCAAAACTTGCCAACATTTTGAAGGAGACGTTATTTTTCTGACCACTGGTGGTCGTTTGGAACGGGAAGGCAACATAATTGAAGAGACCAAAAATGAAAATAAAATTAGATTTAATTATATATTTAATAAATAAACTATTATTTAATTTTTCTGTGATGCAGGAAGGTTTTTTTTAATGTAGCCAAAAACCAACAAATCTTTGTAAGAAACAATGACATAAAATGATGAAGTTCATTGTATTCTTTCATAGCTCTTTTTTTCTTCCGCTTTGCTCAAAAACGTATTTTTCTTATATAGAGGTTTTGGGCTGCAAGCTCATCTTCAGTATCTGTGTTTTGTCGCCTATTTCGTATATCTACATGAAGTTTTCTCAAGTTCTGTAAATAAGTTAAGTAAATTTTTTTTTTCGAATGAACATCGAGATGTTGGACTCAAAACTGTCCATCCCTTGGGTTCCCACAACCCGAGGCTGAAAAACACAATGGAGTTACCAGATAAGAGTGGATTGTACCGAGTTATTTGTGAATGCGGGGCAGCCTATGTAGGCCAGTCAGGTCAGGCCTCAGAACAAGACCTTTCTTGTTTTAAATTGTTCGATCTATTTTGTATTAATCTAACTGCATAATAGAAACTTTTCTTTCCTATTCAACAGTCAGTGTGGAGGTCTAAGAGTACCACTCCTGATATTGAGAGCACAGGATTGGACATGCCTACTCTACAACATAGCAACATTTTATATTAGTTAGTTATTATGGACTCATGCCCGGACTTTAACTGCAAGGTCATATCATCTACTACCAGAGCGCTCTTTCGTCACATTGGTAGACATAAGCCCGACTCTACTAGCGGAATTCTAAATGTTGCCTACCCTAAATTTGTATTCATCTAGGGTAGAGGTCTTTAACGAGTACCTGATAACATACAGGCTCGGGACCATCGCGTGACATCCTATCCGAAGGATAGATAAAATAAACTAAGGGCCTCGGCCGGGTTTTGAACCCGCGATCTACAGCTCAGTAAGCAAGCACGCATACCACTGAGCTACCGATGCCCTCCATTCTTCATGATTCTACACAATTACCTTAAATTTGAGGTAGTCGGATACGGAGTGTCCAGGCTCGCCGAGCCGTCTCCCACCAGGACCCCCGCTTTCCACCCCCAGGATGTCGTGTAACCTCCTCGTTCCAGGCGGCCTGTACTTCTTCCCGTCTTTCGTTTTCCTCAGTACGTACGAGTCACCCTGCTTCTCGAAGTACTTTCTCGTTTTGTGCGCCTGATCCAGAATGTGTTTAGGCGGCATTCCAAGAACCTCTACTATTTTGTTCATCTGATCCACCTGTAACATAATATACATATATTTTATTATTTGTGTTTTAGGTTTTCATCTATCGAGATGAAAGAATGTTTTTGAGCAAACGTAGGTTATTAAACCTATTACTCTTATTACACATATTTCCATTCTATATTTAACTATCGTTTAATTCATTGGGGAGCTTATAGCTCTAGTATTACTATTTAGTGTCCAAAAGAAAGCATTAACAATAATAAACAATATTAATAAAAGGTCAAGCTGCAGGGAAATATTTAAAAAAAACATAAAATCCTGCCTTTGTCTGTGCTGTTTACATTTAAAACAATAACGATTATTAGGGAAAGTAAAAATATTTTCCTTCTTAAAAATTCTTGTCATGACTATATATACGAGGAAGAAAGATGATTTTCGAATAACTAAACATTGCTTCTCTCTTTTTGATAAAAGTATAACTCATGAAGGAATAAACTTCTTTAATGCCCTTCCCCACTTCTTGAAAATAATAGATACAATAAAACAATTTAAACTTAAAATAAAAATGCTTATGTTAGAGGAAACCCTCTCTTCGGAAAATAATTTCTTTAAAAAAAAAGCAAAAAGCAGCGGTACTCACGAGAATTGATTTGTAAACATCTGCTTTAGTTTCAAAAACTTGCTGTCGTGCACTGATTTTAATTAAAATTTGTTTTATGTTACATTAAGAAAAGTAGTATGAGGAATGAAACTTTCAAATTTATTGTTCTTCAATTTTTTTTTATACATGAAATTATAGGTTTGTGAAAGCGAAAATAAGATATATACAACTATGACTGTAAGCTATCGAAGCATCTTAACTTCAGTTCCTTACCGAAAGTTCGTTTTAAAGTTCGTAATATTGATATTTTAGTTTAATTCACTGCAACGGTAAATATGATCAATAATGTTGTAAAAATACGATAGAAATGCGAAAAACAGCTGACATCACAGATAAAGAAGTGTGTAGTTGTGTGTGTACGCTGCGCGCGTAACTGTCCGCCACACACGCTTACGCAGTGTGCACATCAACGAGACTTACGCTGTGACGGTCTGACATAGCCCCTACTGAGAGTTAAGATGTTTACACACCAAAAATTGTAAAGGAAAAACATTAGTAACACATTTTCTTGTTTGATTAAATTTTAGAGTTGATAGAAAACAAAATGAAAGTTTTTTCGTTCCTAATATTTTGTTTTTCCCGCATAAAATCAATGATAGGCTAGATTCATTTAAACCGCTAAGAGGCTCAGCCGGGTATCGAACCCGGGATCTTGAGTTCAGTAGGCAAGCATGCTGAGACAGTGATGAGAACAACACGACATAGGGAGTTCCCTGCGCGCAGTAGAAAATGGGCTCCAATTTCTTTAGTGGGCGGACGGGTCCTTACCTCATTAGAGCCTGAGAAAAGAGGTTCTCCAGTGTGCATCTCAACGAGAATGCATCCTAAACTCCACATGTCGATGGCCAGGTCGTAGGGAATACCCAGAAGCACTTCCGGACTCCTGTAGAACCGTGACTGGATATACTGGTAAATCTGCAATAAAAAACAAATAAAATAATACTTGAGTATTTATTGACAACCTGGGGAGCGAGAAACCATCGATGTGTTATATTTACAGGACAAAAACTAGACCTTCCTCAACATTCGTAAGAATACTGTCGCTCACACATTCCAACCAATTAATTATCTTATGAGGTAAATTAATAAATTTATCAACTTATTCAGTATAATTATGTCATTATGTTGTAATATAAAGGAGTTAGTTATAATGACTCGCGCTTTAACTACAAGATCATATCGTCTACTACCAGAGCGTTCTTTCGTCACTCTGGTGGATATGAGCCCGTCCGACTCTACTGAGGGAGTCCTAAATTTTGCCTACCCTAAATTTTTATTCACCTAGAGTACCCAACATTGTACAGACTCGGGACCATCACTTAACGTCCCATCCGAAGGACGGCGTGCTTAAGTTTATTTTACCCCCCAGATAAAATAAACTAAGGGCCTCGGCCGGATAATATAAAGGATAATCATCTTCCAAAATAGGGCGCCTAGGCGGTAAGCTCAGAGGTAGCATGCTAGCCTACTAAGCACAAGATCGCGGGTTTGAAACCCGGTAAAGGTCCTTTATCTGGGAGGCAAAAACCTTAAAACCCTCAGGTAGGTACTCGTTAAGACCCCTAACCTATGTGAATAAACCTGGGTAAGCACAATTTAGGACTCCCACAGTAGAGTCGTGCTCATGTCCACCAGAGGTAAGAAAGAGCGTTCTGGTAGTAGGCGATATGATCTTGTAGTTAAAGCCCAGGCATGAGTTTCAATAACCAACTATTCTTTAAATTAGGCCTTGTTATTAATTGGTAAGTACTTCTCTATACCATAATCTAGCCATTAACTGAGCACTCCGAACAACCAACTTAACAATATCCAACTATTGAATGTATTGTTAAGTTTGTAACAATATACACAGTACACCCTATACAATGTCGAGATACCTACCAATACCAATAATAGGAAGATATTAAGATGGGTCTGAGGTTCCCCTTGTCTTAACAATAAAAGTTTTGATTTATATAATAATAACAATATTAATATTAACGACACATTAAACTAATAATAAATATAATCTCAAAATAAAGAAAGTAATAATTTTAGAGTTCGTCCGTCAAGTTGCTGCATTATCTTCGCTGAAAGGCAATGAATAAATAATAAAAAAAAAAAGTGTTTAATACAACCCCTCAAAAAACTTCCTCATCCCCCGTTTTATTAAGTTCCCGAAAATAATTGAACTGTTTCTGCCAGACATACTTGCTTATTACTTACCCCCCCCCCCCCCCCCCCCCCCCCCCCCTCCCACCCAGACTCCTCCAGAGGACAGGGTGCCACAGTCATAGGTAATCTCAGGTATTGTAAAAATTAGTCAACTTAGCAAACTTAAATGTACCTTATGAACTTCGTGCTGAGGACGTGTAAGCCGAAACTGGTACACTTTATGTATATATTCTAGTAGAGTTAGACAATATAAATGTTAATAAAATTGTTAGTTTTTATTAATTTTATTAACCTTCCCCTAAATAGACACCAGATCGCAGGTATGTATTCCGGCGTATTTGTTTGAGTTGAGCCCCCTCCCTCTGACCCCCTTCATTTCGGATGATTCCGCGGAAAATCAATACGTGTTGTCATTACGGCTGTTTGTTGTTACATTCATTACAACGGTAGTTATTAGAGTTTTGTGTTCAGCCTCCTCTCTAAACCCCCCTTCCTTTTGACCGAATTGGTTGAAAATAGATAGGTTTCGTCCTAAGAGGGTTCTGGACACACATGTAAAATTTTGTGTCGATACATTCATTCTATGAGGAGTTATCGTGTTTACAGATACACAGAAATTGTTTTTCATTTTTGGAGTCAGGAGATCGGAAAACATGCTATTATTCCGTTGAAAATTTCGCATCGAATTTCTAACCGATTACTAAATTTGCCCTATACTTCGTATAGCTAAGGAAATAATACAGTATATATTTGACCATAAGAATACAACTCGAGAAGTATTATTTTCTTCTGGTTTTATTCATTTCAATATTATTATTTATTACTATAAATATTTAACTATAATAATAATTTTTTATCAATGCGAGGTAATATAGTGCTCACCCTCTGTCCAAGTTGGCAGGAAGAGCCGAAATCGACGATCTTGATGGCCGACCTTTTTGGATTGCACAAGAGGATGTTCTCAGGTTTGAGGTCACAGTGGATGATGTTCAGCTCCGGTGTGGAGAGGAAGAGGAGAGCAGTGCACAACTGTTGCGCGAACTTTCGCGTAAGGTTAAGGGAGACACCCCGAAAATTAGTGTTCCTCAGGAGGTCAAAAAGATTATACGAGAGAAGTTCGAACACTAAACACAGGTGATTCCTCCACATGAAGTTCCTCTTCAGTCTCACTGTGTAAAACATGGAAATTAAATTTAAAAAATGCAATGAAATAAAACAATATAAACTCGGAAGAAATATAGAAGAAAAAAAAAACGCTAATACAGGGGAAGTAAAAAACAAAACCTTGAGCACGCAGTTCGGAGCTTGTGCAATGTCAGGTACTCTACCATATTGAACCTAGATAGATAACATTTAGGAACCCCTCTGTTCTGAATTCTGAACCTCAAATTTATTTCCTGATATTTATGTATTAAGATGTTATTCATTACATGAAAAACATTTTGAGATACTGATGATATGGGGATGGGAGTTCTCTATATATGCCAAGTTGTAAAAACCAAAAAGTCGCCGGTGAACGAGAAATGTACTTCCCCAGAACGATATAATCATTTACGTTTTGGCTTCTCCTCCAAAACCAGTCGATCTTTTGGGCTAAAAATCAATAATTGACTTAGATAGAGACATCTGAATCCTTACACTAAATTTTGTGTAAATTCATTACCATGAGTCTTATTAGAGTTTTTTGTGTTCAGGCATTCCCCTAACTCTCCTCTTCCTTTTGGCCAATTTGGCTGAAAAACAATAGGTGTCATCCTTATGAAGAATTGAATACACATATCGTGTTGATACTTTCATTCTATCGGGAGTTATCGTGTTCAAAGACACACATATATTTTTTTTCATTTTTGAAATTTGTATCGGAAAACATGAAATACCGTTGAAAACTCAACTTCAACCTTCTGGCCGACTGCATAACTTCCCCTATACCTCGTATAGCTGGGAGAAGAATATCTCATATACAACTCCTTACACAATTCAAAAATGATAGAAATATATTTATAACGATATCTCCCAGCTGGTGGAAGCTGGATATCGAGCAAATTCTTCTCTTTCAATGAAAATACCTTAAGTAAAAATGAATAGTTGTTCTCACCGATATAATACTTGTTTTCGGCGTCAGCTTTATTCATCATGTCCAAAAGCATCACTTCTATTTGAGCCTGGTTCAGGAAGGGTTTCTTGTTTTTTATTATTTTTATAGCGACATGACACCCCTCCTCGTGGTCATACGCCTTAACAACCTGCGAACAGAATAATAACAATAATTATAATTGCACGTATTCTTATATCTGACGCTAATAATAGATCAATTCATGATACGTTATTTTAAATTTGAAACCGACGTTTAAATTATCAAATGAAAACCCACCATTAGTTAATACTCTTTCCATATAATTTAAAGACAATATAAAATTTCTGAGTCCCCATATTGATTCGAAACTAACAGGGGCTGAACATACGTTAGTCATAGGTAAGAAACTGAGTTTCGTTTGTTTCTTACTTTGAAATCATTCCAAAAGAAACATTATTTACACTATTTTATGTATATTTCCATTCTATAATGAACTACGGTTCAATAATAGAGCTTCTAGCTCTAGTAGAAATATTTTCAGACTTCAAAGAAAGCATTAAAAACAATAAATAATAATAATCAAAGGACAAGCTGAAGAGAGATATTTAATAAACTTAAAATCTTGTCATTCCCATCGCTGTTTATATTTGAAACATTAATGGTCATTAGAAAAAATAAAAATTGTTTCCCTTTCAACAATACGTCATGATAGGAAAAAAAAAAAAAAATCTAATTGTTCCTGTCTTTTTAAGAAATAAGTATGACTCATAAAGGAAACAACTTCTTTATCCTTCCCCACTTCAAGCAATATATACTCCGAAAACATTTATTATTTTAATAAAGTAATATAAAATATTTGTAATTAAAAAAAAATATTGGCTGATATGCTTCATCCATGAGGCCATTCAAAGAAAAAAAAAAATATATAAATAGTACTTATCGAACAAATCCTTTTTATTAACTGTTCCTGTTTATTAATTTATTTACTATTACAGTGATACAAATATGTTACGCAATGTACATAAAAATAACTGTAAATAATATAATATTCATTAATAAATAATTATTACAAAAACATCTTTCAATATACTTATCATAATATAAGTTAAAACTAGCAATTACAGACGTTTCGAGAAGTACTACCTTCATCAGTATCTATAATTTACCTGTTATTTGTGTTAATATTTTTTCTGTCAATCAAAATCTTCTTTTTACAAAACATATTTATTGAGTCGACCTCTATATTCAAATCTCAAGAATATAGAGGTCGAGAGGGTGCCGGTCGCTCAGTGGTATGCATGCTTGCTTACTGAGCTCAAGATCGCGGGTTCGAAACCCGGCCGAGGCCCTTGCGTTTTTTTATCTGGGGGGTGAAAAACACTTGAGCACACCGTCCTTCGAATGGGACTTTAAGCGATGGTCCCAAGCCTGTACGATGTTTGGTACTCGTTAAAGATCCCTATCCTAGGTGAATAAACCTAATTAGGCAACATTTAGTACTCCAACAGTAGAGTCGGGCTCATGTCCACTGGTGCTCTGGTAGTAGGCGATATGACCTCGTAGTTAAAGCCCGGGCATGAGTCAAAATAACTAACTATAGAGGTCTGTCTACTCGATAAATATGTACTGTAAAAAGAAGATTTTGATTGACAGAAAAAATATTATCATAAAGAACAGATAAATTATAGATAGATGATGGGTGTGGTTCCGAAACATCTGTAATTGCCATTTCTTACAAAAACCAAAAAATACATGGGAGAAGTGATGCTGTATTAATTATATTATATATGAATTCAGACTCTCCTTACACAACCCACAAGTTATTAACATTTTTCTGTTTTACATATCAGGAGTTAGATAATTCTTTGTATCAAACTACTTAATACACAGAGTTATAGATTGGACTAGGTTGTGAATGACAAAGCGGGGTGGGGGGAGGTAGTCTAGACTTGGTGGAGGGGAGGGGGAACATCCAGAACGTGTAACTGGTGGTCTCGACTATCATTTAAGTAGACTTACTTTCCCCCACCCTCCAAACAGAGGCCCTCTGGTTCGACCGGTGTTTCCTATTTAGTGTTGTTGATATTTCATTATTTTGAACTAAAAGAACAATCACTAAACACAAAACTTATCTTCTGATCCTTTTCTCGAGTAGATTTTCAAGAGTTCGAAACTTATCTTATTATTTATTTTACAAATTACATTTACTTTGGGGTTCTACCTGGACAATAGACTTATCTGGAACTAACACAGGAGACTAAAAGTTAATTGACGATATGACATGATAAGACATTACTTGGATCCAGGTCTAAAACTATTTATAAAACAATTATACGATCCAATTGAACTCTGGGGCTCCACCAAAAAACCCAACATCAATAGAATTTACAGACGCATCGCAAACGCTCCTTTCTATGTCCCAAACAAAATCTTTCATAAAGATCTCAACGTCCCTTAAGAACAAGAACCCATTCTAATCCTCTCACACAACACCCATCCTCACATAGTCACCCTGACAATCCTCCACGTCGTCTAAGATAATGTTGTCCTCGGGACTTGCTATGACATGAACATTCTTAGGGGAGTGTCAGTACTGGCTGGTTTCCCTCATCTGATGTATTTTATATTCTATGTAGTATTTTTATAGTATATTTTCTAGATCAAATAAAAAAAATTAAATACATTATTTTTATTTATTATTATCCCTTGAGTGGGGTCGTACCTGTCCGAATGATCCTTTTCCTATGAGAGAATCAATTTCGTAACGATCCAAAAACTTTTCACCGTTCTTGATGACGTAGTCATGATTCTCGTCGTCGTAGCCGTCATTGAACAGTTTCCGCTCCTTCTTGTGAGAGCTGTCCTCTCCTTGGGTTCCTTGGGCTCGTCGCTTCTTTTTCGCATAGTACACCTGCATCAACACAATACAAAAATATATTAATGACAGAATTTACTAACTATTAATTTGTATTAATATGTTATAAACACATCAAACAAATAAAACAAACTTTTTTTTTTTTATATAGGTATATATTGTCTATTCCACAAGTGTATGCATTAACTATCGGTTTCGGCACTACACCAGCGTCAGACTTAGTTATACACTAAAACAAGTTTGCTGAGTGCCAAACATTCATATAGGTACATGAGGTAGGTAAGGAAGGGGTTGGACTTTCAGCTAGGAAATCCCAGTGGCTCTACAGTTAAAAATCTATTTGGTCTGAAATATTTTCTCATTTTTTTCAATAACAGTAGTAAAACTGAATTAAAAAAAGGATTATTACATTTTAACAAGATAAACTTTGAAATGCGTGAAATGGTATTTGTGTATTCAACAAAATAATTACTGATAGCATGAGAACTTTAATAAAATTAAAATCAGAAGATTTTGTTATTATTAAAATAAAGATAAAAATCAAATAGTGATAATACATAATGAATACAATTAATGATAAAAAATAATCATCACACTAAATGCATACATATATGGAAACAGAATTGGTTGTAAGGTGTTAGCAAAGGGAACATACAAATGTTATTTTTAGTGGCTTTACTTTATTTATTTCTAGTTGAATAAAGTAACCTGCTTTTTGAGTAGAAATGGATTGCAGAATCGGTTCGTTATTGCTGATAATGTAAGTGGACCGGTTGCCACGGTTCCTAATTTCAGTTGTATGTTTTTCAATTCTTGTAGACTGTATACATAATTTTTCTTCTCTATTTCCTATTTGTCCCTACCTCTATCCAAGACTATACTGACTGGCTAATGAGGTTATTTATTCTTACCAAGATATGTCCGCGTTCCTCATCTTAAAATAAAGGTATTGGTCATAAGAAGACACCCACCCGCACCTTAAAGTCAATGGGTTTGGCGGCGTGAAGAGAGTGGGGTAGCTATGGCAGATAAACCATTGACAATTAGAACAATTCCAAACTTATTTTAAAGCCATCTGAGGGGGCTATCAAAAAGAGTTCAAGGCTGAGGGTGAAGGACGTCTCCCGAAACTGGTCGCCGTAGGCCCAGGAGAGGATGAACAACAGGTCAAATACCTGAAATATTAGTCGAGCTTATTTCTATAGTCAATACAATGTGCTGATTGAGAAATACCAATAACACTTAGTATTGCTACTCTTAATGTATGTAGTCTTTCAAAATGGCACCGAAATTTTTATTTGAATAAGAAGAAAACAAAATCACTTTTTGCAATTGAAGAGCACTTTCTGTCTATAAAATGGGCTTTAGGGAACTTAGTTTTTTTCAAGTTGGTGAGACAAATCCTACTCGATTCTGATAAGTACCTACTTGGGATATTGCAGTGGGCCGGTTCTTGTCTTAAACTATTAATCAACTATATTAAGATATTCTTGGTGTATCAACCAACTCATGTCCGGTCTCTTTAACTACGAGGTCATATCGTCTACTGCCCGGGAGTTCTTTCTGGTGGACATGAGTCCGTTTCTACAATGGGAGGTCCTAAATATCGCTCACCCAGGTCTAGTTATTTAGAGTACAGAGGTTTTTAACGAGTACCTAACGTCGCACAGGTTCAGGACCATCGGTTAAAAATGGCGTGCTTCCAGATAAAAAAAAACCTTTCGAACCAGCGATCTTGAGCCAAGTTTATAAAATATATGACCGTTTCAGTATATCTGGAGTAGGTAGTAGCAATATGTGGCTTTACTCAGTTCTGTATACCTCTGTGTCAGAGGTATACTCCAGTTCTGTGCTACACATGGAGACTCCATCAGCTTAAGGAGGGGGGAAAAAAAATATATTAATATTAAATTAGAAATTAAAAAACAAAACAAAAAATCTTGAAAACTAGGACAATGACAAAACTATAGGAGAGTAGAGAGGTCGGGGCGGTGGGTGCGGAAGTGTGGTGTGGTGGTGGTGTAGTAGGCCTGGTATAAGAGAGAGATAGAGAGAGAGAGACAGGAGAGAGAGAGAGAGAGAGACAGGAGAGAGAGAGAGGGAGAGAACAAGTTGCTATGCGGAGGGAGACTGGGTCGATACCCACCCAAACCTAGCTACCAGCCACCAGCCAGCTCCCCGCCCAACCCAAACAGGGAGTCTATCCTCTTCTGTCTGCCTCCTCTCCAGTTCCAGCCACCACAACACAACAGGATAAAGTCAATCACCAATAAAGTCTACTTACCCACTTTCAAAAACTATTTATAATTATTCAAATAATTATATTTTTAAAGTGGGAGGACTGTGAGCTCCTACTTTTCCTCTAAATCCTTCCTACCTCCCACTCCTTCGCCTGATTTGACTAAAAATTAACATTTTTTATTAACATAACATTTGCCCTAATCAATAGACTTCTGGATTCATATATACAATTTTGAATAAGAATTTAGGAAGAAGAAACAGTACCTTGGAAACAGTTCCTTTATTATTAGGAAGAAGAAACAGTACCTTGGATACAGAAAGAAACTATAAATCGGTGAATCTTTGCATGTAGATAGAGCTTTATACTCTAACTAATCAGGCTGACTTAATAGACTAAAAGAAGAAGAAGAAGAGTTTATTATAACAGTCGCATTTACAGAGGTACAATTGAGGGAGTTAGAAGCAAAGGGATGTAAGTGACAAAAATGTAATTTCGAGATAATTACCTTCAAAGTTATAGTAACATCGTAAATTCAGGTATTACCCAGGTATTTTCCGCTAGATATCATTACTGGTACTAACAATCGTTCTGATCATTAGGCAGTAGTCAGGGTAGTGTCAATCTCAAACATATCTCAATTTCAGCCGAATTGTCACTTACATTCCTTTGCTTCTAACCCCCTCAATTATACAATAAGGTTTCCTAACCATTAGATACCCTTATAAACTAAATACAAATCAAAAATAATCAGTTAAATTAAAAACAATGCTACTGCTTAAGAGTAAATTTTAAAAACTCTTTAAAAAAAAAAGAAAAGAAAACAAATAATTGAAATGAATAGAAAATAAATTAATAAATATTCAAAAACAGAGATTATAATTTAAAATCGTGAACGGATACTTTTGTGTTTCCCTCAAGTAAAAAGTTTTTACTGAAATTGATTATGTAGTCCAGTAGGAGCTCAACATTTAGGTCTTCATGGATTTGGAGGATGGAGGTGTCCCTCGAGTAGCTACCAACCAATCTAAGGCATTTGTTTTGGGCCCCTTGAAGAGTTCTCAAGTTGGTATTGCTTGCAAGACCGGCCCACATTGGGCATGCATACGTTATTACTGGCCGCAACAGAAGCTTGTGAATGAGGAATCTATTGGTATCATAGACTACAAAAATTATCATCTAATAATACTATAGAAAAAACCTGTTAAAAAAACATATTTTCAAAAATCTCAAATTGGTCTGAAACGTAGTTGTTTCTTTGTTTGAGTTGTTTCTTTGTTTGTGTGTGTGAGTATCTGTCAACACGATAACTCCCGATAGAAAGAATGCATCGAATCAAAATTTTATATAAGCATCTATAACCCCAGAAGGATGACATATATTGATTTCAGCCAAATCGGCCAAAGGGAAGGAAAGGGGAAATTAGGTTGGAGGCTAAACACAAAAAATCTAATAACTGCCGTTATAATGAGTAAAACGACGCAAAATTTCATATGTAAATTCGAACAGCCATAAGGTTGATTACGGCGAATTGTTGATTTTCCGCGGAATCTGCCAAGAAGGTGGATCAGAGGGGTCTCAACTCAAAAAAAATGTAATAATTTTTCCTGATGCAAGGGATGTATCGACATGAAATTTTATATTTAAATTAAAAAAACCCACAAGTTGACCTGTAAATAATGAATTGTTTTTATGTCGTGTAGGCAACAAAACCCATAAATTGAGTTAATAACAGGTGACAAACAGTTTTTGTTTCGAGAAGAACACCTTAGTATATTGAATAAGTTTCCAAATTCTTAAACAACATAAATCAACAGTTTTTTGACTGAAAAACTTCTCATTCGGCTTTCAACTTGATTTATTTTTTAAAAGTAATTACAAACTCAAGTTTATGGATAACAAAAGTTTCATTTCACTCACATCGTTATTTTTTTCAATATAGAAAAAAAATATAGTTATGGTTAACCATATACCTATATGGTTATCAGGTATTATGAGCTATTTGAAAATAGCTCGTTCGGATTAGTAAGTCCAGATAAATTATGGTGAAAGTATTGCGCAAATCGAAAGGAAAACAAGGAACGGGGGGAAAACTGGAGGTTACCAGGTTACCAACCTTAAAAAAAATCACCGGTAATGATATTCCTCAGAACTATATAATCAATTAAGATTTTGCTTTCCATCCAGAATCAATCGACCAATGGGCAAAAAATCAATAGATGACTTACATTCATTGCCTGTGAAAAATGATAACTCCCAATAGAATGAATGTACTCGTACCTACAAGAAATTTTGATTGTCTATTGATTATCAGCCATAATTGCCAAAGGGAAGGGGGAGGATTATGGGTGGGGCTTAACACAAAATTTAGTGTGAGGTTTCAGAAGCCCGTAAGTGAATTATTGATTTTTAGCCCAAACGCTCGACTGGTTTTGGAGGAGAAGCAAAAACGTAATTGATTATATCTTTCTGGGGAAGTACATAAACTGCCGTTGTAATGAATGTATTGACACGAAAATTCATCTGTAAATTCAAGTTCCTTTCAAAGCCCTAAAAGGAAGGCACCTATTAATTTTCAGCGGAATCAGCAGAACGGGACGGGGGATCAGAGGGGAGCTCAACTCAAAAACCCCAATAATTGCCGATGTAATGTATCGACATGAAATTTTATATTCAAATTCAAAACCCCATAAGGATGGCGCATATTAATTGTTCGCGGAGGGAAGAGGGACTCGATTCAAATACCATACTAACTGCCGATTTAATGAATGTATTGACACAAAATTTAGTAAGAGGATTTAAGTAAGTTGTATATTGAGTTTTAGCCCAAACGGTTGATTGGCTTTAGAGGGAAAGCCTTGATTAACTCGTTCTGGGGAAGTACATATCCGGCGATTCACCGACGACTTTTTAAAATTAATTTTTCTACTATATTGACCTATCAGAACTCTAGAAGTGATGAATTAGAAAGAAACATGAGCTATTTGAGAGTGGGAAGGAGGGTGTGCGACTTAGCAGACTGAGCTGCTTTCTCCCCAGGCCATCCTTTGTCCTAACTTTGTTTTTCCATCTTCAGGATTTGTTTTAGATTGAAAAGAGATTCCGGTGGCGGGGCCTGAACAATACTTTCTAGCCAGTCAGCCCGCAGCCCAATCAATCTTTCCCATTTTACTCATTTTTTGTTTATTTATTTTTTAAAATGGTTTTTATTAAATTTTACTTCCCCAGCTAAACAAAGTATAGAGGAAGTTATGTAATCGGTCAACAATTCGATGCGTAGTTTCCAACGGAATTTCGTATTTTTCGATACCCTGATCGAAAAATGAAAAAAAAAAATATGTCTATCAATCTGTGTATCTGTGAAGACAATTCCTGATAGAATGAATATGTCGACACGAAATTATTTATATGTATCCAGCCAGAACCCCATGTATCGACAACCACATACCTACCGTTTGGGCCCTTGAAATAAAAAAAATCAATATATGTACTTCCGTAGAGCGAATTAATCAACTAAGTTTCCGGTTTTTGTTTTTTGATCCAATTCCATTTTTGGTATTGTATTGGAAAACATGAAATTCCGATGAAAACTCAACATCGAATTTCTGATAGATTACTTAATTCTCGCTTTACTTCGTTGAAACTATTTATTAAATATTTTTCTCCGAAACTGCACAAAACCTAAAAAATATTTGATTTCATAGATAAATATAGAAGAAATAAGCATTCATTCAAAAATATTAAATTAAATTTAAAAAAAAACCCGACACAAAAAATCTCAAACTCCAAGTCTCTAGCTGTAATAGAGGCCCAGATCCCTACACAGGCTCTGATGAAATCTGAAGATCTTGGAAACGGCATACCCGATTTCCACCAAACATGGCTAAGAACCATCTCGCAAATACCAGCTTTTGAAACAAAAAAAACTCTTTGAAATCGGTTCAGCCGTCTTGGAGCTACCATGCCACAGACAGACACACACACGTGACACACAGAAAAAGATTTTAAATTTATAACACCCCACCCCTCCTTTTGTATCGGGGGTTAAAAAATGAAAAGAAAAAAATTAATGAATAAATACTTGAAATTATATGTGTACTAAAATAATAATGTTAATAGATATATACATTTATAATATGTTGATACATTTTTTCAATTTATTAATAATTAGGGTACACACATACAGACAAATGTTTTAAACTTATAATACCGCTCTACCCCTCCTTTGCGTCGGGGGTTAAAAATCGTTTCAAATCTGAAAAATTCAAGTCGTTTTCGGAAAGGGGAGATGAGATATAAAGGGTATTAGGGTAGTTATTGCAACTCTTATTTTGACTTCAATCCTTTCTTTATATTCAATGAGCTTAAATTCATGAGTGGAATCAAGGAACAAAATATAACTCAAAAGTTGATGACCGGAAAAGAATTTCGTGGGATAGGTAACTGAGAAGAATGTTTGAAAATGAATAAGTAATTTGAGGAGGAAGAGGACATATTAATAGGGGTGTCGGGGGGTGGAGATGAGTATTTAAATAATTCCGGGGGGGCTGTCTCTTCCCAATCATTCCATTCCTCCCTTAAATATAAATATATTCCAAACAAGGCAGCCTCCCTCTTCAAATACACCCAAAATTATTAACTCTTTACGTCACACTAAAAGATTGACAATACTTTATTAGAATCGACATTTCTTCAAATATTGTCTATTCTTCCCCATTTTCAGTGAATTCAAGAAGAATTTCCGAGTATCATAAGGCAAAAAAAAACATAGCTATTGTGATTCATGCCCGGGCTTTAACTAGGTGGTCATATCGCCTACTACTCTTTCTTCGCACCGGTGGACATGAGCCCGACTCTACAGTGGGAGTTTTAATTTTGCCTACTCAGGTTTATTCACTTAGGATAGGGGTCTTTAACGAGTACCTGACAGGATCATCGCGTAAGGATAGTGTGCTCAAGTTCTTTCATCTCCCAAAAAAAAAAAAAAAACCTAAGGGCCTCGGCGGGGTTTCGAACCCACTATCTTGAGGTCAAGCTCCTCATAATATATGTGATTACGGCCGTAACAGGACTTTCTTTACGTTTTTCGATATTACAATCGTTTTTAAGCTCATAAAAGTCCAAACAAATTAGCACAGACATACATAAGAAAATGGTCAACATCTTGAAGGGACCATTAAACGTGAAATTTCATTGAAAACTCTATCACGGATTTTTGTAAGATTACAAATGCTTAAGATTTTATTTTAATGTCGATATTCTTGAAATTTCTCCTGATGACTGACCTCAAGGATATTCATTCAATTTCATGTATAGATATTAATTTAATAAAAATATTATAGTTAGTTAATGTGATTCATGTCTTCAACTATGAGGTCATATGGGCGCTCTTTCGATGAAACCAGGTGACTTTTAATCCAGGGGTCAGATAGAACAAACCAGCCAAGCCTTGCAGTATTACACATTTAGTATTCTCGCACCAGCAAAATCTTTTTATGGATAACAGTTTTCAACATAATACACATTTCAACATTTACATTTTCGTTCGTAGATGGTGAGAAAGTACTGTAATAATTCAAAATTCTTAATTTTAAGGTCCCTTGTGATCACGATTTGACCATTTACGCTACGACATTTGAATGAATGGAATTTTGATTTTAGGATCCTTTTACAGATCTTGAACAGGCTCTATTCTAATTTGGTGTATTATTTTTGCAAAAAATATATATTATAGTCAATACTCTATATATAATTGGATGTTTCGACCTGATAATTTATTGGAGGGTTCAGATATCCAGAGTAAAACCGCTTATTGGATAATCAGCCAAATTTGCCGAAGAAGAGAAAGAGTTTAGAGGGTGCACGAAAACTTACTCGTCAGGAATGAGCCACCCCGGGTCCACAGGAAACAAATCGTACTACTTTCTTGTTATGTCTGCTCTTCTGGTGCCTTACCTTTTTTGTTAATTTTTACTTCTTCAGCTATTACATACTTATGTAATCGCTTAAAAAATAGCTTTCAAGTTTTACCCAAAATTTCATGCTTATCGATCTTAGAAAACAAGAAATACAAATTGATGATCACCAACAATTTTTTAGAATTTTTTTTTCCGCCAAAATGAAGACCAGATTCGTGTTTCTCATATCAAAAAACCGTTACCGCTTGATTTTTGGTGGAATCGGGATCAAAAAATTTTTGGACTGCAAATTCGGTAGAATTTTTTTTGGAAAACTCATTTAATCGTGTATTGCACAAAGTCTAGTCAACCGATTTTAATGAATGATACGTCGTTTGAAAGAACTCGTCAAGAGCATTCCATCGCTTTCTATTTCAAAAATAAGGTTGGAGATGAATATGAATTTTTACTTTCTTTGTCAAGTTTTTTATATTAAGCACATCACCAGCTCTTTAAAATTTGCTATCGAAAATTAAAATAGGTTGATTAGATTTGAAGTTATAGGCGTTTATAGTTGACAGTTCAAAAAAATTTGGGGTCCAAAAATCGATAATTTTTGATTTGAACAAAATCTGTATTCAATGGTTTTTCGACATGGGAAACACGAATTTTAAATTAGTTTTCATGAAAAAAAAATTCCCCGACCATGTTCTCTTAGAAAAAAATAGTTTTTTCATATTTTTTAATCATTTCACTGCTCAAATCACACGCCGAAGAAAAAAAATAAAAAATGAACAAAATTAAATTTTCAAAAAAATTTTGAGATCAAACCAAGGCCCATTGGAACGAACGGTGAGACACGTGTCTTCTTTTTTTTGACCTAGAATATGCAAATAAAAGTGTCATCAAAATCCCCGACCCGACATCGTATCCTCTCCTTAAAAGTAGTTTTTAGATCGTAACTCTAGCAACGAACTTTAAAATATGGTTTATGTCCTGGTAGGTTTTTTTGAAAAATGATAAAAATTAAGAAAAATATATGTGATGTGGCCATTACAGGATTTTCTTATACCAACAACGCTTACAGATCACTCTCTCTCCCTTCTCTTCTCAAAATCATTTCATTTTGTCTCTTTGAACAGCGTAATCTTGAGAGTAGACATTCTTATATCCTGTAATATCCGTATGAAATAATTTTGAGAAAGGGGAGAGTGATCTTTAAGCGTGGTTGGTATAAGAAAGTCCTGTAATGGCCACATCACAATTTTTTCATAAACAGGAATATACCCCTCAAACACATCTTTACTTGACTAAACACTAATTACTTCCACTCTTACGGTACGCTTGTCCCGCGTGGCTCTGTACTTTTGTGTCAAATCGACCTAAAGGGAAGGAGCGAAACTTGATAAGAAATAGTTGGAGGTAGAGAAGTAAACAGCCTAACGCTAATTCATCATCATCGTCATCGCATTTGTTGACCTTGTCTGTACATCCGAAATTGGCACTCTGGAATGCTCCATACCAAATTTCACTAGTTCAAATGTTAGTCGACTCCGAGGAGGCAATCCTTGCTACAGATAACACCACTATCTTCCTCCTTCCCCTCCAGATATGAGAGAGACAATCCAGAGTGTGTGTGTATGGGTGTATGAGAGAGAGAGAGAGAGAGAGAGAGAGAGAGAGAGAGAGAGGAGGAGACAATCCTGTGTAGGTACACACACCCCCGACTATTTGCAGCCCACACACAGGAGCCACCCCCCGCCCCCCTTTCTGTTGACTTGAGCCACCCCCAGGCCCCTCAGGGCTCTGTTTAACTTGACTCTAGAAGGGCTGAAGGAGCTGAGGCTTCCTTTGATCTAACCCAATCCATTGTTTTAGTTAGCTCCCTAAACCAACCCTCATATAACTCAACTCTCCCGCCCATCTCAATGTCATACTAGTACTAGAGCTAGTGCAAACAGTATCCCCTCCCCAGCCACTTCTACTCTCTCCTCACTACTCGTTTAAATTATGGTAACAAGTATGTATTGATAATAATAACAGTCTCCGATCCCTGTGTTAATACTCGTAATGATAAATGAAATGAAAAAAAAAATTATTCTGGGACCAAGGTCCCCTAAGAATAAATACATACAGAGTCAAAAATAAAGGAAACAATTAAATAAAGTGTCAGTATGACGTACAAAGAAATAAATACAAAAATAAATAAATTAGTGCTACAGTGGAGAAAAACTAGACAATAATAAATATAGATAAATAAAAAATTAACATGAACAGCTTAATTATGAAGGAATAAAAGTATCTATACAAATAGAAGAATGTATATAATAAAAATCTATAAATATGAATAAAAAAAAAAAAAATAAATTAATAAAAATTGATGGAGCATAATACAATGATAGTTACTTATAAAAGAGAAGGAAGGATGCCCAGATTAGGATTGAAATAAAACTAATTTTAATAAGTAGGGGCGGGGCTAAACCAAAACGTACCGAAGAGAAAGAAGAAAAATAATAACACTTATAAAATGAATAAATGAATGATAGAAGTATTTAAGTATGTAAAATAGGTATAATATTATTATGATAGAATTTAGTAAATAAGGGAAAAAATAAAAAATAAAGAATAACAAAAATGGAATAAGTAAATAACTTCAATAATTAGAGATAATTGATGTTGACGAATCTGAAAATAGAGAGATGAAGAACTGAACAAAGGGGAGTGGATTGTTTAGCGAAGAGGAATTGGAATAGTGAGGATTTGAGGGAGGCCACGCAAGAAGAGTGACGGATTGGGGGAGGCCGGGAGTTCCAAAGAGAGAAGGCCTGGACAAGAAACGAGTTGTGGAAGGCCGTGGGGCGACGGGAAAAGATGAAGAGATCCGAAGTGTATCTTGCACGATTTAATCAATTAATTTTTCGCTCCCCCTCCAAAACCAATCGAACGTTAGAGCCAAAAATCAATAAAATCAAAGAACTTGTTTAACTTTTATATCATCTAATCCCACAAAAATATTTTATAGTCTGTGTGTGCTCGTGAACATGATAAATACCGATAGAATGAATGTATCAACAAGAAATTTTATATGTGTATCCAGAACCTCCTAAGGAGAACACCTATTGATTTTCAGTCAAATCGACCAAAGGAAAGAGGCGGGATTAGGGGAGGGGGCTTAACACAAAAACTCTAATAACCGACAATATATAACGGACAAAACAGGATATTACATAGCAGAATAAAGTGTTACAAGAGGAAGGGTTCCTATGTCCAAAAAAGGACTTAAATCCGTGACTGTATATAGGCATGAAATAAGTATAGATATAAGAATGAACAGTCTTTTTCGGATGAGAATGGCTCAATTTTTATTGATGATTTTGCTATACTAGAAATCCCTATTTGGTACAGACTATTTTACTATGATTTTAGTGTCAAATTGAACAAAGATGTTCCTTCGAGATTCAGGACTGTATCTAGACACTTAGCTTTGTTCAATTATAACTATCGTTGTCGGTTGATGTGACATGAAATAAATGGCCAGGCTTTTTTAACTGGAGCATTTCGCCTAGTACCAGAACGAACTTTCATAGCTGGTGGGCCTATCCAGGTTTAGTTTCTTAAGGTAGGGGTTAACGAGTATCTGACATCGCATGTACAGAGCCAAGCATAATAAAAACTCAACTTAAAAAAATGTCATATCAGAAGGAATAAACCAACAACAAACAAATAGTCAAAAATACTTACTGACTTCAAAACAGTTTGCCACATGTTGCGCAGAAGAACTGCACTCAGAAATAGCATATTTAACGATGCAATAGAACATTTGTATAAAACGAATTGCATATAAGCACATAGTGGATATTTCGTCATGTATGACTGACATCGAACGAATCTGTATATAGACTGACGCGAGAGAGTTAATAACATACTAACACCAACACATATAAACAAACAAATACAGTAACAACCAACACAAAACGTGATTAAGAGAAAAAAAATTGACGGTACCACTAAACAACGAGCCTTGGTTCAACACACTCAAAAAACACAGCTTACTATAAAACAAATGAAAATAGGGACAAAAGCTGGGGCCATGTCAACAAGTATCTACATAAAGTACAAATTAAAGACAGCGCAACTTGTGATGGAACACAGTGTAACTAACTACTGAAGAAAACTATATTTATGGAAATATTTAATATTATAAGAGATAAAACCATACCTAGACGCTAATGTGACAGAGTTTATAGTACAGAGGGAACATCGTAAGAACATGCATTGAACAAATGGACAGGATTTCATAACATTAACGATTGTAAGAATATAAAGGGAGACGGTTCCGTCATGAGACTGGTCATTATAAGGAGCAATAGCCAGTGGATAAGCTCATGCCCGGGTTTAAGTCATATCGCCTACTACCAGAGCGCTCTTTCGTCGCTCTGGTGAATCTGAGCCCGATTTTATTCTGGGATTCTAAATTCTGGCTACCCAGGTTTATTCACCTAGCGTCCTTAACGAGTACGACATCGAGAACATCGCTTCGCCGAAGGACAGCGTGCTCAAGGTTTTTTTCTCAGATAAAAAAACTAAAGCCGAGTTTCGAACCAGCGATCTTGAGCTACCGGCGCACCCGAGGCTTATTTATATATTTTACGGTAAATGTGAGTAGAACAGCTAAGTGCACATCCCCCCCCACCATTTGGTGACTGAGTAAAATGATGTTTTACGAATCAAATACATTTACGACAACTCCGCCGGTCCTTTTAGTGAAGCAGTACAGGTTTGATAACCTGATAATTTCAATATTAAAGAAATTAATTTATCTACATTCCCAGGGGCGCCGGTAGCTCAGTGGTATGCGAGCTTGTCTTCTGAGCTCTAGGTCGTGGGTTCGAAACCCGGCCGAGGCCCATAGTTTATTTTATCTGGGAGGTAAAATAAACTTAAGCACGCCGTCCTTCGGATGGGACGTTAAGCGATGGTCCCGAGCCTGTACTAAGTCAGGTACTCGTTAAAGACCCCTGTCCTAGATGAATAAAAATTTAGAGTAGGCAAAATTCAGGACTCCCACAGCAGAGTCGGGCTTACGTCCACCAGAGTGACGAAAGAGCGCTCTGGTAGTAGGCGATATGACCTCGTAGTTAAAGCCCGGGCATGAGTCATAAAACCTAAACCTGACCTATTATAAAATGATGCCAAATGATGAATATGATGCCAAACACACTGCCACACTTCTCCAATGACGGCTTAAGCGTCAATGGCCTAGAGACCTCCTTAGCGACAGCAGTTACAAATGAGAGTATCTCAGTGATAGGGAGTGTCAGCACTTGATGATTTCTCCCCTCTTGACATTGCCATTATCTCTCTCTTAGCACATTTGTTTGTTGTATATATTTTTTATACAGTTGTAAATGTCTAATTGTAAATAAAAAATAAATTAAAAAGTTTACACAATATGTCAGCTTTTCTCAACTTAGAAGTAATTAAATGTAGGTTTACGTGCGAGGAAACTTTGCGCAATTACATACGTTTATTTAAATAGTAATAGACTTTCACATATATGTTGCGTTTAAGTGTGAGCAAATTTCGTGTTGATAAGAGTATGGGTGGGGTGTCGCTTACCTCATTGATGTGTTTGTAGGTCTTGATAAGGTCGACGGACAACTTGCGAAGAGGAGCCGTGGCAGGATCTCGAAAGTGAGACGGGATCCTCGCTTGCATCGCCTCGATCTCTTCCGAGCCCTCCACCTGGTGGTCCTGCCCCACGAACCTCCCGTACAGGGGGCCCATCTCCCCAGCCCCGCCTGCAACAAATAAAACAGTATTAGCAGGATGTAAGAGGAAATATAGGATCATCACTGGACTATTCAAACCTAAATACGGATCCAGAATAGCAATAGAAATAACAGACATCAGTTTTGTCCTGAAAGTTTCTGCAGGATCTGTACCCTAGACGAAAAGGACGACCTCTTACACTTTTTGTTCCATTGTCCTTCTTTGAGTATCCCCAGGGAAACATTTCTCCTCAAATATATTTATCTTACAAATCGACCAAACAGCGACTCAGAATCAATTATGAAATTTTTTGATAATGTAGATATTAAAAAAACCAACAATTTATTTTTATTTCTCACTATAAGCTTAGAAATTAGCATCATTTTTATTTAATTTATTGCTTATAAGATACGTTTTTTTTTTGTTTTTTTTTCTTTTCTTTGTTCAGTTTTCATTTTTGTTATGATTACAAACTCCTACTATTTTACTATTTCCTCTTTTCAAAGGTCATATTTTATCTTATATAATTTTGTTTCCTAATTGCTTTCACAATTTCTGTTTCTATTAAAAAAGCATGTTAATTTTAATATTATATATTTGTATCTTTATATTTATTTACTATATTACTTGTTCGTTATTATATATATATGTGCAATAAAAAGTTCATCTATCTGTCTATTTACAAACGGTTTCCCGTCATATTTATTAAATATTCAAGTGCACGAAAAATAGTTTGGTTCAATAAAATGATTTTAAATTCCTCCAGGTAAGGGGACAAAGAGAGAGTAAAGAAATCTCTTAACTTACATTTTTTTGGAAAGTAGACTAATGACATCGTAAATAGATGTCTATTTGAAAATTTGAAGAAGTTCATAATCGCCAAACACAAGATCGCGGGTTCGAAACCCCTTAGGTTTTGTAAAGGCCCCTTAGGTTTTATATTTGGGAGTTTTTTGTACGATGCAAGCACCCGTTAAAGACTTCGACATTAACGACGGGCATGAGTCACAATAACTAAAGTAATTATACTTCAAAAAGCTATTTCCTGACCATTAATTTATTTATCGTTTGGACTAAAATAGTTGACTAACGGGTTCTGGAATTCTTATACTAAATTTTGTATCAATACATTCCCTACATTAGCAGTTAGTCGAGCCCACTCCTTTGATTCCTTTCTTCCCTTCGACCGATTTTGAGGAAAATTAATAGGTCCGTCCTTATGGGTTTTTTAAAATTTAAATATAAATTTCATGTCGATTAGATCGGAAATTATTGTGTCATCTCATCTGCGGATTCCGCTGAAAATTAATGTGTTGTCCTTATGAGGTTTTGAATTGACATATGAAATTCTGTGTCGATATATTCATTACAACGGCAGTTATTGATGTTTTGAGTTGAGCCTCTCCCCTAATCCTACACTCCCCTTTGGCTGAAAATTGATAGGTCCTTATGAGATTGTCGTGTCGATATATTCATTCTATCGGGAGTTACCGTGTTCACACACTCACACTCTTACGGCCAGAACTTTCTTTTGAAAAATGTTTTTTTTTTTTGTTTTTTTTTCAAATTTGGAATTTAAAGGTTGGATGAAATTCCGTTCAAAACACAGCATCACGAATTTTCGACCGATTACATAACTTCCCCTACACCTCGTATATCTGAGGAAGTATAATGTATACGTACATCCAAAATTATTAGATAATTTGTTTTAATTCTCAAATGAATTTTATTGCTAAAAGCTCTAGTTAGGTAAAGAAGTAATGACAATTATTAAGATAACAGGAATCGATTTAAAAGAAATTGTAGTCAGCTACTCTAATGCATTTAAAATACCTAATAATAGACATTAACTACTAAATGCAGCAATATATCCTCGAGTTCACGACTTGACTGTGGTAAAGTATAGTAAAAAAAAAAAACTATGATAAAATATAATTAGTGTGAATAACAGTAACAATAATCTTAAAATCAACTGTTACTCCTCAATTTAATTTACAATGAAAATGGAATAGTTTAAATAAGAGGTTTTATGTTTCAGTTCATCGCCTCTGGAATAAAGGGAACTGTTATATCAGAAGTGAAATATTAGTTTAAAAAAAGAATCACTGGTAATGTACTTAGCCACCACGAATTCATCAACTGTTTCCGCTCTCCCTCGAACATCAATTGACCGTTTTAATCAATAGCTGACTTACACAGGGACTTACTCGGCAGTTATTTAGAATTTTCGAGTAGAGCCGCCCTACTCTCGATTCTTTCTCTTTAGCTTTTACTCAAAATTAACGGATTATCCTTATCTGGTTTCGAATTTACATACTGATCGTAATGTCGATACATTCATTACGAACATACAAAATCCATATGTGGTTCTGGATACAAATATAAAATTTTGTGTCGATACATTAATTCTATCGTATTTTCAGACACACAGACAGAGGACATTTTTCCCTCCAATAACATGATATTCCGCTGAAAACAACATCGAATTTCTGATCAATTACATTACTTCCCCTATACTTCGTATAGATGGGGAAGTAATACTTGTATGCGATTATTTCCGGCGACATTTTTTTTAAGAAGATATCACATGTTGCTCATATACGACTTGATTAGATTTTGGCCGAAATCAGATGAAAATTAAGACAAGCGAAATCAGACGAATTAGACGGGGACTAAACTCACTAAAATCCCAAATAACTGGATTCAGTAGCCACTATGTAAGTCAAATATTGTGTTTTAGCCCAGACGGTCGATTGGTTATGGAGGGAGAAAAAAATGTAATTCATTCATTCTTGTTGGTGAAGCACACAGCCGGTGATTCACCGACCTATTAAAAATAATGAAAAATAAAATATGATGTGGAGGTAACAGGACTTGAGTCATTCTCAGAGTTATGATGTACAATGAAACTAAGAAAACCGTTGACGCCAGCACATTAAATTCATACACCCAGTAATGCTAATATGAGATGAATTTGATAAAAGGAAGCGGGAGTGATCTGTAAAAAAATGGGGGTGATGTAATGACCACAATCACATATTATTAAATATGGATTATGCGACTAATTTCAGATTTCGAAAGCAAACAGTAGACAATTTAGGACAGTAACAATAAATAGAAACAAAAAGTCGTCCATGAATCACCAGCAATGTAAATCCTCAGAACGAATAAATATGAAATTTTGTCTCGAATAATTCATTAAATCGGAAGTTATTAGGGTTTTTGAATTGAGCCCCTTCCACTGTACTGCCCCATCTTCCGTCGATATCAGTGACATTTGACAGGTTATGTCCTCATTGGGTTTTTACTTTAAATATGAAATTCTGTCTCTCTTCCTTTTGGTCGATTAGTCTGAAAAACAATAGGCGTCGTCGTAATAGGGTTTTGGATTCACATATAAAATTTCGTGTCGATACAGTTATTGTGTTCACAGACACACAAACATATATATATATTTTTTTGTTATCTGAAATCAAGAGTTGAAAACGCATCAAATTGTTGACCGATTACATAACTTCTCCAATACTTTGTATAGCTGAGAAAGTAAAAAAAAAAAAACCAGTATTTAAAAATAAGTGTAAGGAAGGGCAATATATTTTTATGAGAAACGTCGTAAAGCACTTTCCCTCAGCCTTGACTTGTTTAGATATATACGACCATAAAATAACTAAGACCCCATTTAGTTGTGCTGATATAGGGCGAGACAAGTTAAATGGTGGGAGTTATTGTGATGGGACTCGGACCACTAACTAATGAAACTACCATACGGACTGGGGGAGGCCATCTTCTTCTTAGTGTTCATAGACTGGAAGGACCTCCCCTCTGTTAGCAGATTTATATGGAGGCCAACTTGTGACCAGGACATATCCCATAAACCGGAGGATAACCATGGACAACAAACAACCCTCGCTACAATCTAACACACATTCACTTTTTATTTTCAACTTCTTACATTTATCTGCGTAAATATTGTTTGCCATCTGTACTGATATATTAGACTTTTTTTTTTTTAATATTTTATTTATCTTAAGCCACAACTAGGCAGAAAATGCACAACCAGCGGCTGGGCTGACATATACTATACAAAAGATTTTTAAAAAAATAAAATAAAATAATAAAAATAAATATGACATGAAAGGCTTGAGAGAGGAAAAACACCCAGCGGTGAACCCTCATGTCATCACTTCATACCAGGAGATCTCTATGCCTAACTCTCTTTAATCTTCTCGGGCGATTGTGGGGTAAATCGGGATTTAAGATTTTGCGAACTTCCGGATTGGTGTGTAAGTAAATTTTGGTGTAGAAGCGTTGGTATAAATGTTTAATTTTGTTTATGGGTGTGACGTTCAAGTCGCGGTGTAAAGTCTTGTTGCTAACGTATGGTGGGTATTGCGTGATCAGTCGGAGAGTCTTGGATTGAAATACCTGCACTTTTGATGTTCGAAGTCTTGGCTGTACCATATATTTGTAAGCCATAGATCCAGAGAGGTCGGAGAAGATAGGTATAACAATTCAGTTTTTGTCGAGTAGGTAATTTAGAACGCCTATTCAAAATACTGTGTCGCCGGTCTAGTGTGAGTCGTGTCGTTCGAGTGTGAGGGTTTCCAAGTCAGTCTTCTATCGAAGGTTAATCCTAAATATTTTACGGAAGAGGTACGAGGTAATGGCTGGTTTTCAATGAATACTGGGGGGCAGTCACCACGGCGGAGAGAGAATGTTACGTGTTGACATTTTGTGGTGTTAAATTTAATTTTCCAATATTTACTCCAAACTTCAATTTTGTTGAGATGTTGCTGTAGTATGAGTGAAGTGGTGTGAGGATCTGTGTGAGAGGCTAGAATGGCGGTGTCATCTGCGTATGTGGCTGTTAATGTGAGAGGGTCGGTGGTAAATATGTTCAAGTTACCTTCACTTTTCGAAGGGAAAACTGTCCTCCTGCATCCATGAACAATGCTCTTGTTCCAACATCTAACAATGTGCGGTAAATTAGGACAGCCCTCAAACCAATGTGGAATCCCCACACAAGACTCAAACGACGACAACTCAACCGAATACTTTTCAGTCAAAGTCCTAAGACAAATTGTCAATGCTCCCTTTTATGTCACCAACAAAGTTCTACACGAAGACCTGAACATTCCTTATGTAAGGTATAATGTAACAAGACAAGCTTACTAGGCAATGAGATAAACTGGTACAAGAGATACGTGAGAGAGGTGATACATATATCGTAGTAAAGGACGACACAACACTAAAAGAGAAAACAGACATATAGCCCCTAAACAACAGTTATTGTAACACGATCAACAAGAAAATACGTAACCTACACCACAACTTAATACACAACTTACGCAATATGTTTCTTGTGTTAGGATTAATACTATTTTTAGTTCCTAAATCAGCAATGTAAAAAAGTATTGTGCGAAAATTAGAGGTCGAGTTTTCATTTTTCAAGGTCCTCAAAACGATGATTATAGCTATGAACTTAACATTTAAGTTAGATCTGATTAGATTTTGGCCGAAAACGTAAAATCGAGACCACTTCGGGGCCTAAGTATACTTCACAAGATACTGCCCTAATCAAAAATCTTTTCAAATAAAAATTGTAGAGAATACTGAAAGGAATATTTCTAATAAAATACAATTTTCACAAGTCGCCAGGTTTGCGAGATACTTGTTGAAAACCGTCCTAAAATATCGTTTTGAAGGAATTTTTTTTTTTACACGTATACTCGATTTACCCAAAAACTGTTAGTCCAATCGATAAATTATAGGTCGTTTGGTTTTGGAGCAAACGCGAAAACTGATAACTTATATATTTTTTTTTTTTCAATCGATCGTATATAAACAAAAATCCAGTTCTCCGTAGGAAAGAATACGTCATATTACAATAACGGTATGTTGACGCAAGTTTTCAATCATTTTCTCTCCTAAGGATCTGTGCGACTCGCCGTTTCTACTTCCCCAGTTAAACGAAGTATAGGGGAAGTTACGTTATCGGTTAGAAATTCGATGTTGAGTTTTCACCGGCATTTCATATTTTCCGAAACCCTTGTCACAAAAATGTCCTGTCTTTGTATTTGTCTGTGACCAATGGAGGGGATCAACTCACACACCCTAATAACTAATGATTTAATAAATTTATCGACACACAATTTAGTATGAGGATTCAGCTCATATAGAAGTCAACTATTATTGATTATTAGCTCAAATGGTCGACTGGTTATGGAGGGGGAGCAAAAGAGTTCATAGATTTACTCATTCTGGGGAAGTACATAGCAGATGATTCACCAACCATTTTTTGAATCATGACATTTAACATAACAGCGTCATCATCACTGGCATAGTGTGCACAATGGCCACCAGTATTTCTTTAGCCACTATACTGTGCGGGTGGGATGTGGCGTGGATGATGACGCTGTTGCGTTGAAAACCGGTTCTGAACGCTAAAAAATTCCTAAAAAAACATCTCACTATAACATATGAATGACATTTACGTTACCTAACTTGTGAGCTCACTTTTCACAAAAATAAGCAGCATATATTCCATTGAGTTATTCCAGACGTTTTTTTGTCAATATACTCCAAATATCTTAGATCAGTAAGTTCGCCACACAAGATGAAGAGTCACGGCACCAGAAGAGACTGAGACAAAGAAATCTTTTATTAACCCTATTGAGACGGAAATAAAATAAATTCGTTATTTTGATATTCAAGCTGATGGAATACCTGATGGAATAAATGATTTAGAGCAACTTCATCTTTAGTCGTCGATGAAGATCATTGGCTAACTCAAGAATAATTAACCTATTATTAATTTATTTTTCTTTATGCATAAAGAAAGAAAAGAAGGTTGGGATAAGAGTTGATAATTTATTTTTACTATTGTATACTTTAGTATTTATGCCTGCATAAATACTAAATAGGAAAGGAAGGAAATATAGCGTGAGATGATCTAACAGTCATGCTAGACTAGGTCTCTTTTCAGATCCAACGAGATAATATTTTATTTTCTCAGTTATACGAAGAATAGGGGAACTTATGTGATCGGGCAGAAATTCGATGCGGGGTTTTCAATGGTATTTCATGTTTTCCGAACTATAGATGGCAAAAATTTAAAAAAAAAAATGTCTGTGTGTCTGTAAACACGAAAACTATATCGACACGAAATTTTATATGTGTATCCAGAATACTCAAAAGATGACAAATACTCAAAGGATGACACCTATTGACTTTCAGTCAATGGACAAAAGAGAAAGAGGGAAAAAATCAGTAAAAAAAAAGAGAGGGTTACGGGAGAGGCTTGTAAAGAAGACACCTATTCTCTTTCAATTAAATTGGCAAAAGGGATTAGAAAGGATTAACACAAAAACTCTTATAACTATTTTTGCAATGAATGTATTGATACATAATTTCATAAGTAAATCCAAAACCAGATTAGGGCAGCAGTTTTTGATTTTCAACGGAATCGACCGAAGGGAGGGGGAGAATTAGAGGGGGCTTAAGTCAAAAACTCTATTAGCCCAGTATCCCCCCCTCCCCTTTGAGCTACTGTGTTTGGTATACACCACACTAATTAAACTGGTGGTTAGCAGGTTTTATTCTACTTTTGTTACACTTTACCCTGATGCTTTAATAATTTTGATATATAATGGTTACTATTCATGGATGTACCACTGAAGATGACGCAGTAGCGTTAAAAACCAGTGGGAAGACATCGTCTTTTATTTCTATGATTATAGTTTTGTGACCCCCTGGCAACTACTACAGTACTACAGGTAGTAATGATTAAAACATTCACCGCATTGACAATGATTCCACTTACTGTTAACCACTCTCCCCCTCCCCACGCAATGTGCGTAACCCCCTCTACGCCAAACTGTGCGGCTGCCGACTCCACTTCCAACTAAATATAGACTTTACCGACCAAGGACGTACCTCGGCCTCTGTCTCACTTACTACCTCTCTCTATTTACTCGTAATATTTATTATTACCATAGATACACGGATATACGCTAAGTCGTATTAAATATAATACGACCAGAAATTTTACCAGAAATTCAATGCAAATTTCCGACCTCTTAAAGCTAAGCTAAAGCTGTGTAAGACGTTTGGTGGATTCACTCCAAAATAGCGGATAACTCCTGGAATGAACACATATCGATTCAGAAGTATCGATGTCAGGTACTTGTTAAAGATCTCTCTCTATCCTAGGTGAATAAAACTACATAGGCTAAATTTAGGATTCCCACAATAGAATCGGGCCCATACTCACCAGAGAGACGAAAGAGTATTCTGGTAAAAGGCGATATGACATTTTAGTAGCCCGGGCATGAGTCACAATAACTAACTAATATGAGTCATCCTTATAGGGTTCTAGACACACTTATACAATTTCCTGTCGATATATTAATTTCAACGGGAGTTGTCGTGTTCACAAACCCAGACAGGAAATTATTTTTTTCATTTTTGAAATTAGTGGGACTAATAATAACTTCCCCTATACTTCATATAGCTGCGGAAGTAAATGAATGAATATATATTTTATTTACACAAAACATTCTAATATCGAGTATATAATACTGACAATAGCCGAGAGAGGGTCATAAAAAGCAAAAAAAAAAAAAAATGGAAGTTCATACTAAACAACAATGTTACCAATGTACCAATAATACATATAAAAATAAAATAAAGAAAGTCAAAAATAAAAATAATTATAAGACAGAGAGGCAAAAAATAGAAATAGCAATAACAATTGTAATAAAATGGAACAATAAACTTAGGTACTGTAATAAGAAAAACAAAGAGCAACATGGATGTAACTGTAAAGGGTTTTTAAAATATATTATTTAATAATTAAATTGTTCAACAAGGAGTTTCCTCTATTTGGTAGCATCCTGAATGAAGAGACAGAGTGAGTGGCAATCCTTGCCATTGAGTATCTGGATGGTCTGAAGCTGGCCCTGCCCAGGTACCTCAGCCTCCACTCTGCCAGGACAGGACAGACCTCCAGGAAGTGGACCGTGTCCTGCACAGCCCCCAGGTTACATAGGGAACAGATCTGGGACTGAAGTTCAGCCCTAACATCTCCCCTCTCACTCTGAACACACTCTCATGAAAATACACGAGGAAAAAAAGTAGAAAAAATACGATGTTCACACAAATGAGATCGAGGATTGAGATTTAATATATAGCTGCGGAAGTAAAAGAACTAACAAAAGAGGATAAAGAAAGGGGAGATCCCTGAAGGGATGACAAATATTGAAAATATTTTGGCTTGGGAACAATAGGAAACCATACAAGGTGCAACCAGTATTGGGGTCAGAACCACGGAACGATCTCTAGGCTAATTTTAAAAGGCGGAAGACTGACCTACGTTGCCAGCAGTTCAATGTATAAATAAATATACAAGGTTTCTTACACACCTCTCCAACCTATCTTAATAACTAATCCAACATTTAGTTAGCAGCAATACGACAGAAAAAACAGGATTGTCGGTAAATCACCGGCTATGTACTTCCGCAGCACAAATTCATCATGTCTCCTTCAAAGCCAATCCACCATTGGGTCTAAAACTCAATAATTGACCGAGGGGTGAGTGGTACAAGAGGACATCGACACTTTGTTGTGAAGTAACAGACGTTTTTGTGAAACAAGTTTTTCGTGTTTGGCTATTTTGTGATCTTTTGTCAAATGAATCAAAAATAAGTGAATTAGAGTAAACCTTTTACAAAAACAATGTTGCAAGAGGCTTTCGGGGATGAATGTCTGAGTCGATCATGGTGTCATAAGTGGTACAAGAGGTTCAAAGAAGGCTGGACATCATCAGAAGACAAACCTCGTTCAGGACGCTCATCAATTTCGACTGACGACGATCATGTTGCCAGAGTTCTGATGTGAGTTGAGGTTGGTCAGAAACCTCCGACATCCCCCAGCCCCCTTACTCACCAGACCTGGCCCCTGTGGACTTTTTCCTTTTTCCGAAACTCAAGAGACCCTTAAAAGGGCAGAAATTTCATTCAACTGACGAAATTAGAAAAAAATCGCTGGAGGAGCTGAACAGCATTCGAGAAGATAGTTCTCAGGGTCCTTCCAGCAGTGAGTTGAATAGGTGTTGTCCTTAGAGGGCCTTGAATTTACATATGAAATTTCGTGTCAATACACAGACACAAAGATACTTTTTTATTTCGTTTTTGGTATCAGAAAGTAGGAAGACATGAAATTTTGTTGAAAGCACCGCATCGAATTTCTGATCGATTAAATAATTTCATCTGTACTTCATAACGCTGGGGAAGTAACAAAAGTGATAATAATTATTATTATTTCCATTAAACCTTAAGATGGTAATAAGTAGAGACCGGAATTTTAGGTACAACAAAGTCCCCCCCGGTTAGGTTTTTGTTTTACAGGTGAAATAGGTTTTATCGTGAAAAGGCGTTTTAGGTTGCGAAAAAGCCCGAATAGGTTATTTTGGGTTACAAAAAAGCCTGAATAGGTTACAATATAAAATTTGAATATAGAATTTGAACTTTAATAGGTTTAAAAAAATTAAATACAAATAAAACATTTTTATAGAACATGATATTAAGACTTATTAAAAAAGAAAACCACAAAATGTACACAGAATTAAAATAAAAAAAAGGAACTAATAAAATAATTGAATCCTTCTCTTGATTGCAGCACAACCAAGTACTTTTGTACTGTTCCAGGATTTTTACTATGAAGTAACTTTCTATTATCCCTCAGAATTCTTTTAAAAGCCGAGAAGCTTCCTTGACAGAATATCACTTTGCCGTCAGAAGTAAAAGGACAATCGTCGCCTATCCACTGCTGCAGCATAACACAAAAACCCGATAACGACCAAATTAATGAATATATTGACATGAGGTTTTATATATAATTCTAAAACCCCTTAGGGATGACACGTATCAATTTTCAGCCAAACGGGGGGAGGGGGGATCATAAGCTAGTACTCAAAAACCCTAATAACTGTCGATGTATCGAATCTATCAACACAAATGTAGTATGAGGATTCAGAAGTACTTGAGTAAGACATCTATTGATTTTCAAACATTTTGGTTTTACGGGAAGAGGAAAAAATTCAACGGACCTCATTGGTAATGTACCTCCACAAATTAAACAACTAAATTTTCTGTTGTCATACCTTTCGGACGACGGTTTCCACAGAAAGGTATGACAACTGTAATATATTTACTGGCGGAACCAACCCCTTAGATTATAAAATACATTTTCGCTCTCCCTCCAAAACCAATAGATAATTTGGGCTAAAACTCAAAATTTGACTTACATAATTACCTCTGAATCCTCTCATAAAATTTTGTGTTGATATATTCATTATATCCGCCGTTCACCTCCTGATCCTTTTGAGCGATTTGGCTGAAAATCACTAGATAATCTCCAACCGGGAGTTATAGTGTTCATACACACACATACACCGAGATACTTTTTTTGACGTGAAAACGTCTATTCGCTCGTTAAGCACCGTAAAGCCGGTCAAACTTTCCTGTGTTACAAAACGCCGTCAGATTTCAATCGCTAATAACTATGAGACTAATAATGCGATAACAACGGTTGAGGTCACAATGGATAGAGCATGTCTGTACGTGTTTGTTTTGACCGTGACGTTATCGGACTAGTGTGAGCGCCGGCGGATGATTATTGCGAATTAGCGTTGTGTAAAATTAGAAATTAGTGTAGCGTGATAAGGCGTTTAGACAGGATGTTGATTCGGGTGTCATTGTAAAGAGCTCGAGGAGCACTACTAGGACTCAAAAGTGAAACAATAAAAATATTCCCCGAAATGTAAGTAAAAATTGGTATTAAATTGAAAATTGCAAAAAAAATATATGCGCGGAATTAAAGAAAACGCAAATCACAGGAAAGCTCGCATCAAAAGGATTTAAAAAACCTAAAAAGTCTAGTGCCGAGCACATGCAAGAGCTACGGCAGCATCGAAAAGAAAATGAAAAAACACTTATGATTTTATCCCGACGTTTTCACGGAAAATCTACGGCGTGGACCTTGACTACGCCTAAATATATATTTTTTTTTTGAGGGGGTCGAAAACATGAAATTCCTGTGAAAATTGAACACAGAATTTCTCACCGATTACATAACTTCTCCAATACTTCGTAAAGCTGGAGAAATAACTCTAAATGGTGATGCACCAATATTTATTTTTTATGCTTCTACATTCCTTGATATTTCCCTGGTTTTACCAGATACTGGACCTTGAAAGAAAAAAGTCTATATTTAAAAATGAATAGTAGACAGTTCTAAAAATGAAGTAGATGTTAGGTAGGAAGAAGGAGGGAGGGAGGTAGATACTATTTCCATAAGGTTGCGGGTTGCGTGGTCGGGCAGACAGGTATCTAAAAAGTGGTGCTAACAGCTCTGGATTGGTATAGCCAAGGAGGACTATAATTAGCAATGGATCCTGGCTACTTGCATCTATATGTTAATTACCAGACCTCCTCCAGAAGTATCCTAAACAGTTTTCATACTTCAATACAACGATGTGGCTATAACTAGACTTTCATATACCAACCACATTTTTACAGATCACTCTCCCTCTCCTCCACTCAAAATCATTTCACGCAGGCATTACCATGTTCCCGAGCCTGTACTATGTCCGGTACTCGCTAAAGAAATCGATAGTTCATAAATATCGCTAGTTCCTTTTTGATTGTTTTTTTTTTTTTTTCTATTTTTTACAATAAGTATTTTTGAACTTTAATTAATGTTTGTTGTAGAAATATTGAGGGTCAGTCAAAAAAAAAAAACTATTCAGATGCCAACGTTTCGATATATTTTATATCATCATCAGGGCCTACAAACATGGGGGGGAAATCAAGATTAGAATCAAAAATAAACAAAAAAAAAAAAAATTTTTGTTGATAAACATTACAGAACGTTAAAAATACTAGAGAAAAAATACTAAAGAACTATAACAAGTTGAAAATTGAAACTGACTTACTATGAATAATTACTAAACATTAAAATTAAATATGATTACATTACTAAACATAAACATTAATGTTTATTAAATATATAACAATATATTAAAAATATAACATAAACATATAACAAAAAATATAACATAATATTAAAAATATAACATAAACATTTATGTTTAGTAATGTAATCATATTTAATTTTAATGTTTAGTAATTATTCATAGTAAGTCAGTTTCAATTTTTAACTTGTTATTGTAGTGTATTTTTAACGTTCAGTAATGTTTATCAACAAATTTTTTTTTTTTTGTTTATTTTTGATTCTAATCTCGATTCCCCCCCATGTTCGTAGGCCCTGATGATGATATAAAATATATCGAAACGTTGGCATCTGAATAGTGTTTTTTTTTCCATCTTTAACTGACCCTCAATATTCCTACAATTAGAATCCACAGTCGCTAATCAACATCTACATTTAATTAATGTGTTAATATTCTTGGCAAGTGTTAATATACTTAATGCGATTATTTTCGACATAAAATAAAAGTTCGATTTGAAAGAACAATTACTTATTCGTTTGAGGGCGCCGGTAGCTCAGTGGTATGCGTGCTTGTCTTTTGAGCTCAAGAACGTGAGTTCGAAACCCGACCGAGGCCCTTAGTTTATTTTATCTGAGAGGTAAAATAAACTTAAGCACGCCGTCCTTCGGATGGCACGTTAAGCGATGGTTTCGAGCCTGTACGATGTCAGGTACTCGTTAAAGACCCCTGAGACCCCTGCCCTATGTGAATAAAAATCTAGGGTAGGCAAAATTTAGGACTCCCATAGTAGGCTCATGTCCACCAAAGTGAGGATAGAGCGCTCTGGTAGTAGGCGATATGACTTCGTAATTAAAGCTCGGGCATGAGTCATAAAACCTAACCTAACCTTATTCGTTTGATATTTGTATTCCCCTTTCATCCTCCACAACATAGAATAATTTAAATTAGGTAGATGTACATGAAAAAATATAATAAAATAATCATATTATAATATAATATTGGAATTGGAAAATATTTTCAATGAAAAGCGGCAAATTATTGAATTATCGACACTATCGATAGTTTTCAACCGATAATATCGGACTATCGATAGTGTCCAACAATCGACTATCGCCCATCCCTTACTTTCTTCGAAAAAATGAAATTCTGTTGAATTTTTGACCGATTACATAACTTCCCATGTAAAAATTACAAAAATGACAACTAGGAGCGCTGAAACGTTTCCAAGTCTACTGACAGTCCTATGGAAATGTTCCGCGCCCAGCTCCAACCTCCTTATATTTCCAGTCCAGTTTTACCATTGGTCACTCAAGCCCCCCCCCCTCCGTCATCTGTCGCACTCAGACTCCGCTTCATCTCCCAAAACTCTATTTAATTAAACACCAATTAAAATTCCTATCTTTAGATACCTCCAACACACACATTCCTCGGCTATTTACATGTCCAGCCTCAGCTACAACAGAAATTCCACTTCAACCATAACCACCGCCTTGCGTATAATTACCAATTTTACGGGTCAGATAGAAATATTTCCCTTTAGTTATTTGATAAATAAATTAAATTATGTATTTTTGTGATAAAATATAATTATTTTTAATAGAGGAGCTCAAACTGTGAGTTTAATTAAACAGTAGAAACTTTCACACAAAGCAGAGGAATGAACTGAACATTACAACGAAAAGAGAAAAATGAAAATATAAACATACATTCAAGAGAAAAAAATAAAATAAATAAATAGAAACAGGAAACTCGAATTTAAATTAATAAGAATATGGGTTACGTAAGCGGTCAGAAATTCTTTGTCAATTTTATGTGTGTATATGTGTCTGTAGACACGATAATTTCCGATATAATGAATAGATTGAGACAATATTTTATTATATAGAGAAGTTATGTAATTGGTCAGAAATTTCGAAGTTGAATTTTCACCGAAATTTAAGTTTTTCCGACTGATTATAACTATCTAAGTCAACTATTGATTTTTAGCCGATAGTTCTGGAGGGGAAGTGAAACATTAATTGATTATTTCATTCTGAGGAAGTACATTACCGGTGATTCACCGACTTTTTTCAACAATCGTAAATAATCGAGCCTTTTTTTTTTATTCTTCTCCCAGAATAACTGCTCAACTAAAACCAACCTAGCAAATTAACTCTTAAATTTTATCAAAAATTAATTTTAAATGGGAAAAATATAGGAGAAGACTGAAGCCTCCCTCTAAAGGTCCAAGAAGAGAGAGAGCCAGCCCCTGGGCCAAGTCCAGAACTAAACAAGTGTTTCTAACAGCCAGACTGTTGCCTTATAATTACTTACACCCTCAGAGAAGGAGGGGGCGAGCAATAAATCAAATTTTGCCTTAATTCTCTTTAAATTCATTTTGATTTAATCCTCTTTTAATATTGCTATTCTTTAATTTATTTTTTGATGTATATCATAGCTCGCACTCTCCATCAAAAAAAAAGAAATGTCGACCGTGTACACCGGATCAATTGAATGTTCGCGAATTGTATAAATTTATTTATTTATTTTTCTCAATTATTGGCAATTTTTGTACAATGTAAATTCAATTGTGCTAAAATCAAATAAAACAAAACACTTGAATGAGGCCGCTGACCAGCGTCAGTCCTCTTGATTAAGGTCGCTATGGTGCTTCCTCTTCAGACGACGTTCGGGTCTTGGCGGAGAGGGATGGCACGTAGCAGAGGATTTTGATGATCTTGCATGGTCTGCAGCAGACTGGCGTAGCAAATAGGCAGACATTTTTTCACCTCAGGGATCTCAAGATCATCGTGTATAGTTTTGTTTCGGACAAACCAGGGCGCATTGGTGATTATTCTTAAGGCCCGATTCTGAATACGTTTGATTTGAGAATCCGAGGCAGAACCCCAGATAACGCAGCCGTAAAGCCACATGGGCCTGATGAGCATCATATAAACGAGCCTCTTGAGATGGAGGGGCAGCTAAGAGTTTTTGATTTATTTTTTATTTATTTATATTTGCAATTGTTTATTTTTTAGATTCTTTTACTTCTTCAGCTATACGAAGTATAGGGGAAGTTATGTAATCTGTCAAAAATCTATGCGGAGTTTTCAACTAAATTTTATGTTTTCCAACCTCTAGAATGAAAGTATGGACACAAAATTTTATATATGTATTCAGAACCCTCTAACGACAACATCTATTGGTATCCAGACAATCGACCAAAGGGGAGGAGGAGGTTTAACATAAAAACTCTAATAATTAACATGAAATTTATATTTAAAGTCAAAACTCAATGAGGAGTTTACCTGTCAAATTTCAGCAATATTGGCAGAAGATTTGGAGAGCGAGTGAAAAGTTAATTGATTAATTCGTTCTGGAAAATTACATTGTTGACGATTCACCAACATTTTTTTTTTTTTAATTTCTTGGAATCAGTAGGTCAGAAAAGATGAAATTTCGTTGAGAACTCCGCATCGAATTATTAACATATTACATGACTTCTTCCCCTATACCTCGTACAGCTGAGGGGGAAGTAAAATCTGTATGAACGTAAGTAGGTAGGAAAAGGGGAGCAACGGAATGGAACCTACTGCCATTGGTATAAGAAACATGTAGATGCATTTCATTATTTATTTTTACAGGAGGGGAGGGTATGGTATATTCATAACAAGTTTAGGTAAAGGCACCTATTGGAGCAAATACCACGTATACCGCAGCACATACATATTAGAAAAATTGCATTATTCAAAGACTAGTCTGACCAATGACATTCATATCATCCCCTCAAGGAAAAAAAATAATCATAAAATATCAACGTTGTGAAAAAATGTATAAATTATTTTTTTTGGAGAGAATTTTATACTCTTTAATTTTAACATTGACTACTTTTTTCATAAAAACAACAGTTCACAAAATATTCACAAAAAAATAAAAATATATCAACGTTGTGAAAAAATGTATAAAATCTTTTCTGTGTGTAATTAATTGAATACTCTTTAATTAAAACAATAGTTAACGAGGTATTCAAAAACAAAAATATTAACGTTGTAAAAAAATGTATAAAATCTTTTCTGTGTGTAATTAATTGAATACTCTTTAATTAAAACAATAGTTAACGAGGTATTCAAAAACAAAAATATTAACGTTGTAAAAAAATGTATAAAATCTTTTCTGTATGGAATTAATTGAATACTCTTTTATTTAAAAGAATAGTTAACGGGATATTTGGAAACAAAAATATTAACGTTGTAAAAAAATGTATAAAATCTTTTCTGTATGGAATTAATTGAATACTCTTTTATTTAAAAGAATAGTTAACGGGATATTTGGAAACAAAAATATTAACGTTGTAAAAAAATGTATAAAATCTTTTCTGTATGGAATTAATTGAATACTCTTTTATTTAAAAGAATAGTTAACGGGATATTTGGAAACAAAAATATTAACGTTGTAAAAAAATGTATAAAATCTTTTCTGTATGGAATTAATTGAATACTCTTTTATTTAAAAGAATAGTTAACGGGATATTTGGAAACAAAAATATTAACGTTGTAAAAAAATGTATAAAATCTTTTCTGTATGGAATTAATTGAATACTCTTTTATTTAAAAGAATAGTTAACGGGATATTTGGAAACAAAAATATTAACAACGTTGTAAAAAAATGTATAAAATCTTTTCTGTATGGAATTAATTGAATACTCTTTAATTTAAAACAATATTTAACGAGATATTCGAAAACAAACATATTAACGTTGTGAAAAATTTATAAAATATTTTTTTTTGTAGAGAATTGTATACTCTTTCATTTAAAACAATATTTCTCGAGATATTTGGGGGAAAAAAAAACTTTTCCGTCAGATTTTCACTTGCTAACAGCTATTTTTGTCAGTTAACTGAACAAGTTTCACCACAAATTCGCATTGAGTTGGGTCTAACGAAAATAATCATTCTACCAACGAGAAGTTGTACTTAAACACCTCAAGTTTAAGTCTAGACCCCCCCGTGTTTGTGTAATTACTTGCCGAGCTACATAAAATAGAGGAAGTTATTGTTTGTAATCGAAATTCTTGCAGAGTTTTCAAAAACAAAATTTGACTCAATTAACTCAATCGACATTTAACCTAATGTCTGTGACCCAATATGACCAAATGACCTAGAAGGGTAAATTTTATAAGGAAAATGGAGAAAAAGACAAATCAAATAAAACAGAAAATTGTTCACAAATTGTATTGCGAAATCGCCATAAAAAGGTGAACCAATAATTAAAATAGTATACATAACGCAATATAATAATTTGCCTACCCTTGTGGCATAATAACAATAGTAATATTAATTTCCGTTAAAACAACATGATAAATGGATATGTCATATAATTATTTTTACATCGAAATAGCTTATAAATTATATCCATCAACCTATATTCAATCTTAGAATAACAAACACACATAAGATGAATAATAATAATAAAAAAAAATAATAATAAGGAAGAACGACGGATGACGGCCCCTAGACTTAGTTCCAGCCCCGGCCTCCACCAGGCTGAGAAAGTAGCCTATAGATTGTTGCCGCATACTGAACCTCTGGTGCACCCCCCGACACTGTCTAGTCTGAATGAGCAACGGACGGCAGCCCCCCAGATCTCATTCTAGCCCCGGCTTACACCAGGCTGAGAAAGTAGCCTATAGATTGTTGCCGCATACTGAACCTCTGGTGCACCCCCCCGACACTGTCTAGTCTGAATGAGCAACGGACGGCAGCCCCCCAGATCTCATTCTAGCCCCGGCCTACACCAGGCTGAGAAGGCCCCTTGTAGCCTATAGGTTGTTGCCGCATACTGAACCTCTGGTGCACCCCCCGACACTGTCTAGTCAGAATGAGCAACGGACGGCAGCCCCCCAGACCTCATTCTACCCCCGGCCTACACCAGGCTAAGGCCCCTGAGGTGCCGCATACTGAACCTCTGGTGCACCCCCCGACACTGTCTAGTCTGAATGAGCAACGGACGGCAGCCCCCCAGATCTCATTCTAGCCCCGGCCTACACCAGGCTGAGAAGGCCCCTTGTAGCCTATAGGTTGTTGCCGCATACTGAACCTCTGGTGCACCCCCCGACACTGTCTAGTCAGAGTCAGCAACGGACGGCAGCCCCCCAGACCTCATTCTACCCCCGGCCTACACCAGGCTAAGGCCCCTGAGGTGCCGCATACTGAACCTCTGGTGCACCCCCCGACACTGTCTAGTCTGAATGAGCAACGGACGGCAGCCCCCCAGATCTCATTCTAGCCCCGGCCTACACCAGGCTGAGAAGGCCCCTTGTAGCCTATAGGTTGTTGCCGCATACTGAACCTCTGGTGCACCCCCCGACACTGTCTAGTCAGAATGAGCAACGGACGGCAGCCCCCAGATCTCATTCTACCCCCGGCCTACAACAGGCTAAAGCCCCTGAGGTGCCGCATACTGAACCTCTGGTGCACCCCCCGCCCGACACTAGTCAGGATGAGCGACGGACGGCAGCCCCCTAGACCACCCCCTGACCTCATTCTAGGCCCGGCCTACACCAGGCTGAGAAGGCCCCTTGTAGCCTACAGACGGGTGCCACCTATTGTACCTCTGGTGCACCCCCCGACACTGTATAGTCAGGGTGAGCGACGGACGGCGGCCCCCCAGAATTCACCCCCTGACCTCATTCTAGCCCCGGCCTACACCAGGCTGAGAAGGCCCCTTGTAGCCTACAGACTGGTGCCTCCTATTGTACCTCTGGTGCACCCCCCGACACTGTCTAGTCATGGTGAGCGACGGACGGCGGCCCCCCAGACTTCATTTTAGCCCCGGCCTGCACCAGGCTGAGAAGGCCCCTTGTAGCCTACAGACTGGTGCCGCCTATTGAAACGCTGGTGCACCCCCCGACACTGTCTAGTCAGGGTGAGCGACGGACGGCGGCCCCCCAGACTTCACCCCCTGACCTCATTCTAGGCCCGGCCTACACCAGGCTGAGAAGGCCCCTTGTAGCCTACAGACTGGTGCCTCCTATTGTACCTCTGGTGCACCCCCCGACACTGTCTAGTCAGGGTGAGCGACGGACGGCGGCCCCCCAGACTTCACCCCCTGACCTCATTCTAGCCTCGGCCTCCCCATCGATCCAGAGACCTTCTGGGTCACCTCCTCCCCACCCACCCTTCTCATCCTACCTCTTGTCCCTCTTCTCTCTCCCAATTTCCCTCCCCACACTTGTTGGCCAAATTGCACATTTCACCATATCATGCCAAAAACAAAACAAAAAAACAAACAACCTCCTGGGAACCTTAACTCCGATATCTGAGGAGTTCTATTACCTTCCAGATCATGTTAGATAGAATTAGGAGACTAGGTCATGTCCTTGACTTACTATTCCCTTCTGCGTGTTATATACAATTGACTGATGCACTACTTATTTTCTATCTTCTATGCATAAGCTAATATATGAAAAAGGAAACATTCGGCCGAATTGCTAAGTTTCGCCGCATCACACAATGTCCAAAAAAACAATCATCATCCCCCGGTCTACAGCTCAATTCTGTTCCTATTTTCTTCCGTGTCTGGAGATAAGCCGGGCGACTAGACCATGTCCTTGACTTAGATTCCGTTCTAGTTTCCTCCCTGGTTCCTATGTCAAGCATTGAGTCCATTCCCCATTAGAATAGAGGTCTCAAGAGAGGTGCATGCAATTTATTACAGGCCTAGTTGAGATATTAGATTTTGTGACCTTCAGGAATGGAAAGATGGTAATTGCCCCAAATAGTTGTAATAACACTTAAAACTTTTTATATTTTCCGGGGCCGGTAGCTCAGAGGTGCTAGCTTCCTGAGGTCAAGAACGCGAATCGACCGAGGCCCATAGGTTAGTATAGGAAGTGGAAAAATCTTGAGCATGCCGTCCTTCGAATGGGACATTAAGAGATGGTGCCGGACCTGTGCGGTGTCAGGTACTCGTTAATGAACCCTTAACGGGGTCGACTGGTTCTGGAGGGGGAGCGAAGAGTTGAGCTAATTGAATAATTCGTTGTGGTACATTAACGCTGTTCGCCCAACTGAGATTGAAAAATTTTGAAACAACAAACCAATACAATACACACATTTTTGGAATCGTCTTTCAAAGCCCTATAATTTGATACCCCACTCGAGGGGGTTTTGTTTACTTTCATTTTTAAAGTTAGAAAATACGGCGACCAGCAATTTTATTTTTTTCGTCACGTGAAACTATCTATGAAAAAACCGAGGAAACAAAGAATATTACTTATATACATACAAAATTATGAAAAACAACACCCTCCCTTCGTGTTCCACAGTCGAGTAATAAGCGGCAACTTCGAGAATATATTCTCGAACTTATTGTGTTACCTTACGTCTCTCTCTGTCTACGAAACAGGATACGTATAAGGTAAATAATTAAAAAATGTATTCAGGTCAAGTTGATCTTGTAACCTGGTACTAGGTAGATAAAGTAGAGTAGCTAAGGTTCTTTTAGTCGAAAGGATTTAATAGTTTTAGTTAGACTGTGAACCAATTACGTGGATATTAACAGTATCTACATACATATTTTAAATCGGTAGAAACCATAAATAAATCGGATAACAATTATGGATAACAGGACAAAATAAAATAATAAATGTCAATAATAAGAAAATATTAAGAAATTAATACAAAATAAATACAAAAATTACAGAACTTTCTTATACCAACCACGCTTACAGTTCACTCTCGCCCCCTCTCAAAATAACAGAAAATTTCATAAATGAATTCAAAGCCCCAAAACAAAGACATTTATTAAATTTTAGCGGAATCGGAGGAAGGAAAATAAGGGGGAGATCTCAAAAAAACCAATAACTGGCAATGTAATGAATTTACCAATACAAAATTTAATAGGAGGATTTAGGAGCCGCTGTATAAGTAAATAATTGAATATTAGCGCAAACTGTCGATTGGTTTTGGAAGGGGAGTGAAAAGAGAAAAAAGAACGAATCAATGTTCTGGGGAAGTAGATTGCCGGTGATTCACCGACGACTTTTTTTTTAATTTATGCACATGAGGTTAAGTATGTGTGGAAAAAGGTAAAGAAAAACTTGAGGGTTGACTAAGGGACAGGACAGGGAGGGGAGGGGGAAAGGGCTGGTAACTTTCCAATTTGGTGTTGACCCTAAAACCGCTAATGTAATTAGGGACTTTTTGTTTCCCACCCCATCTTCCATCCTTGGGTTCTTCCATCTCTAGCCCTCTCTCACCTCCAAGAGTCTCCCTTCGACCCTTCTAACCTACCGGCAATTAGGGTAGTATATTTATGAATAAAATGATCCATATGACTCTTCATTCACCATTTTCCAGTGAACATTAGGTGACGCGGAAAGTACAATAGAAGAAGATGACGGTGAATCACCGGCAATGTACTTCCGCAGAACGAATTAATCAAACATGTCGACCGTTTGCAGTAATATTCAATAGTTGACTTACATAGGGGCTCAATCCTGATACTAAATTTGGTGTCGATAAATTCATTGCATCAGCAGTTATTAGGGTTTTTGAATTGAGCAGCCTCAATTAACAGTTGATTAATTCGTTCTGGGGAAGTACATTTCATTGATTCACTGAAGACTTTTTTTCTCATATTTTCGAAATACAGGGTATTATAAGTTACTTTGCCTATTACCTTGGGTCACTGACACGAGAAAGTAACAATTAAATTTGTATTTTTGTTTTTTAATATTGTATTTTCTGAGACTAAATACTAAGATTAATCCCTTACACAAGGAAAGGAATAATACTTGTCTTGATTGTCAATAATAATATATTTAAAAAAAAAATAAATAGTCGAATAAGTTTCTCCTCACTTTTTTTCTTTGATTTTACTTAATTTTTTGTCAATGTGTATAATAATGCCTTTTCAGGTTATATGCGACTAATCATTATCTTAATTACCGAAAAAAAGTACTTAATTATAATAGGATATTCTAAAAAAATGATTTAATAGTAAATTGTTGGTTCCCAAAACTGTTGACTGACAATGTGACTGAATGATGCACTAAATTAATAATAATTGACAATTTTTTAACTCACATATTTTGGTAGTTATACCAAAATTGCTTCTGTCAGACCGAAATACTCACCTGAAACATAGAAAATATAACAAATGAGATAAATATGACAAATAAATTCATTTTAATACATACATTCATTGTAATTAATACATTCATTTTTATGTCTCCAGCTTTTCGAAGTAGAAGGAAAGTAAACAAAAATTGCTGGCTGTCTGTGAATACAAAACCCTGTAACGATGACACCTATTGTTTTTCAGCCAAATCGATTAAAAAGGGGGAATTAATTAGGGAGAGACTTAAATCAAAAACTGTAATAATTGCCATTGTAATGAATGTATCGATACAAAATTTCCTATGTGAATTCAAAACTGCATAAGTACAACACTTATTAATTTTCAGCGGAATCAGCAAGAGGAAAAGGAGGTGGGGATCAGAGGAGGCACAACTAAAAAACCCAATAAGGAGAGCCCCCGCGGCCTCCCCTGCCCCCATTAAATTGAAGGGATGGGGATGACAGAGAACCGGGGTGTTTCGAGGGGTCTCGAGGTTGAAGGGCTTTCATGTTGATTTTATTTTATCTTTATTATTATTGTCTTATGTTTATGTTTATTATTATTTTAATTTAATATTTTCTCTTTGTTTTGTATATATTATATTATTTGCATATAGACCATTATTTATTTTTTATTTTTTTATATTTCATTCATCAAATTTACTTATGGTTTATGCCGATTGTAAATATTCAGAATAAAGAATTTAATTAAAAAAAGAGATAAAAAAAATATATATATAAAATTATATCGATATAAAAGGTGAAATTTGTTCAAAAAAGAAAAGTCGTGAATCACCGGTAATAAAAAAATATATACATATATGTATATATAATAAAGTATAGGTATACGGTATATATTTAGAAAAAAAATAAATATATATATATACATATATATATTACGAGTACATATACATATATTATTATATAATATAAATAATGAATACATGCATATGTATTATATACATATATTTATAACGACTTTTCTTTTTTGAACAAATTTCACCTTTTACATATATAATTTTTATTTTTTTTATCTTAGACTAACCAAATTTTGTTCAGTAGAAGGGTAAATGTCAGAGCAACAACAATTTCTTAGTTTATGAGTTTGAGACTTTGTTTTCCCAACTTGTTTTGTAAAATCCAATTTAAAATTTTAGTGTTTATGACAAATAGCGACTGAGAGAGAGAAGAGCCATACTAAGTTAGTGGTTGGGAAAGAAACAGTCCATCCGTCAAACTATCTTACATAAAGTTGGCCAGTTTTATAAGGAGAGACAACAAGGCTCTCAGCAAACAAACACAAGACACAAAAATATTTAGCTTTTACGAAAATAATGGTGAATAAAAACTTTTGAAATTTAACTTTCAAACTGGCCACTCTTATGAAAAGGAAAAAAAGTTGTCGGTGAATCACCGGCTATGTACTTCCCCAACACGAATTAATTAAGTTTTCTCCCTCCCCCCAATGTCAATTAAACAATTGGGGCTAAAACACAATATCTGGCTAAAACACAATATCTGGTCCTGGGACCATGTTTTTTGTCTGATTTTTCATTACATCTGCAGTTATCAGAATTTTTAAGTTGAGCCCCCTCCCCTTCGGTTGATTCCGCTGAAAATTAATAAGTGGCATCCTCATTATAGAGGGTTTGAATTTAAATATGACATTTTTGTCAATGTATTCATTACAACAGTTATTAGAGTATTGTGTTAAGCCTCCTCCTTATCTTCCCTCCTTTTTGGTCGATTTGGCTCTCTTTATTACCCGTTATTAGGTTTTTTTTATAGTCTATTCTCCCTCCTCCCTTCGACCGATTACGCGGAAAAGTAATAGGTGCCATCCTTATGGGGTTTTGAATTTATATATACCAATTTATGTCGATATATTCATTACATCGGCAGTTATGGAACTTTTGAGTTGAGCCCTTCTCTGATCCCGCTGAAAATCAAAATGTTGTCGTTAGAAAGCTTTTTTAAATGAAATTGCGAGTCAATACATTCATTAAGAAATGCTAAAACACGAAGATCCCTACTACTTGCGCAAAGTTTCAGTCATGTAGCACAGCTGGAAACTGTGGAGGGGAAGAGGGACAGATAGAAGGACTGACGTCAAACACTCGTTAACAGGGTTTCATATATGGACTTCTACCTACGGAACACTAAAAAGGAAGTCAAGTTGTTGAACTGAAAAAGAAGAATGGAGGAAGAGCGTTCCTGATGTGTGCGGATGTATCCCTGAGGCGGGTTGAAGGCCCTTTACAGATCGTCTGGAATCCAGCCTCCAGGATCTTTCTCCTCACACACCCACCACTATCTGATTCCCAGTTGTCATCCAACTAGAACTGGGCCGCAATATATCCCTGAGGCGGGTTGAGGGCCCTTTACAGATCGTCTGGAATCCAGCCTCCAGGATCTATCTCCTCACACCCCCACCACTATCTTCCTACCATCCCACTGTCTGATTCCCAGTTGTCATCCAACTAGAACTGGGCCGCAATATATCCCTGAGGCGGGTTGAGGGCCCTTTACAGATCGTCTGGAATCCAGCCTCCAGGATCTATCTCCTCACACCCCCACCACTATCTTCCTACCATCCCACTGGCTGATTCATAGTTGTCATCCCACTGTGTACAACCAGGGACCTAAGCATTTAAAACTCTTATCCCTTGCCTATTAGCTCTACGAGAGTCCTAAATTTTGCCTACCCATAACCCAGGTTTCGTTACCTAAGGAGGGGTCTTGAGAATCTGACATCACACAGTCCCTGGACCATCGCTTAGCGTCCCATCCAAAGAACGACGTGCTCAAGGGCCGCATTTGAACTCAGTAGGCTATGAGAGGTAGAGAAAAGTTAGCAATGATTGTAACGAAATGTTGCTAAAATGATTGGTGTTGATCTTGAATGGACTGGAGGAGTGACGAGTTGAGTTGTTGCTTGTTGTTTCCAAGTTAGGTGATTTTATCACTGCGGCTCCCCCTTTCCAGCGCCCCCCCCCCCCCTCCCCCTCCCCTCCGAATTTATCGTGTTCAGTCCCACATAACTTCTTGTCTCCCTTTTTAATCCACTTGTCCTCGGATCTCCACCCCCCTATGATTCTAATATGTTTGGCTGAAGACACAACAGATTATTTTTTATAAAATATTTGTTTTTGGCTGTGAATTTACATTGGTTGCAAAGAGACATATATCATTTTTCTTTATTTCAGTTGAAGAAGGCCAGGGTGGCGCATGGCGAGGGTGTGGTCCCGGGGATGTCAACATTTTTATTTTCTTTCCACGGGAAAGTTATGCAAACATTAAAAGATTCGAATTCAAGTTTTAGCCGATTTCTATAAGAAATCGATTGGCAAGACTACCCCTATATTTTCACCAAACATCCTTTGAAGACGATTTTGGGCGTTGTTCAAATTCTTACTATATCTTTTTCTTTATATTATTTGTTTTAATTTTTTGTATACCTGTTTGTGTTAAAGACACTATTTTTTTTATATAGGTACATATATTTTTTTAGTATACTATTTTCAATAGTTGTAATTAATGTCTATTATTGTTAGATATAATAAAAATAGTTTTAGTTTATTTAGTTATTTAGATAGTTTGTGTAAATTATCAAGTATTTGTTTGTTTTTAAAAAAGATGTCCAACCAAGCGTGGGGACGCTATTTTTCAGGATGTTGAAGATACATCTCAGTTATATTGTTTTGTGTTGGTACTGATGGTTGTCATAGGAATAAAGGTAAGTTTTATAAAATTACAAGTTTTGTTTTTTTATTAAAAATATGTTTGGCGCCTGAGAATAGATTTAGTAAATATGCGGTTCGTAGCAATACATGTAAACATGCGGTTCGTAGCCATACATGTCTTAACCGGCAAAGTGTAAAGTAACTATTGTATAAAATACCTTAGGTATTTATGCAATGATAATAACTTTTTAGCTAATGTATACAACTTCGTTATTTTCTCTAGGTATTCTACACATTACCTAGGTATTATATAGAATACTAATAGCTGTTTAGGTTATGTATACAATTTTCGTTATTTTCAAATGGTAATTAATACTGTCTGTAGGTATTCCACTTCTTATATAGGTATTATATCGCACACGTATTTCTAAAGTGTTACAGGTCAAAAAAAAAAACATTTTATATAATTCTTGCAAAGATTCTCTCTTCTTTAGGACGATAATTGAGTTGTTATCGCGTCCCTTCCTCAGGTCATAAAGGTCATAATGTGCAACAATTAAAAATAAATAAAGCTAGAAAATAGCATAAATGAGTAAATAACTAATAAAAGGTAATAAAATTAATGATATTAGTAATGAAATAAATCCCATGCTAAAAATTTTATATTTTCGATGTGGAAAACAGTGTCATTTCGCTAAATATCATAAGTCAAAATGTTCTATTCTGATAAATTTTACGAGTTGGAAAATATCAATACGTAAGTAATAGAAACAGTGCAAGAGAAGAGTTCTTCTTCCGCAAGTAATCACATATTACTCTGTTCACTTCCAAAATCTTCAAGAAGAGAACTAACATGCCACCACTATATTTCATATAAGAAGTCAATTACTAAATGGAAAATGTCCGTGACTGACTATATCTGTGTAACATGAGGGATCCCTCACAGCAGAGGTCAAATCAAAATCAAAATTAATGGTCTCTTATGAACACAACATCACAAAACTAATCTAAAAATATTGATCTGTTTTTTTTTCTTTCTTTTTTTACATCATGATAAAATACCTCACAAATTTCCTGATCGAAGTTCCGTACTGCTTCTGTATAGCCACTTCTCCAAAATTTAGTTGCCACCTGTTTTTTTTTTTCTTATTGTATATTTTTTCCCTCAATAATTTTCCTACGATAGATTTATCCTAGAGTGAATGCTGACCCTCCTGTTGGTACACAGGGAATAAATTGGTAAGTCTAAATTCATAACCTTTTAGTGCAGCACTTTTTTACTTTTGCATTAATCGTGTAAATCAAGTTTTTGGAATAAATAAATTATTTTGCATCATTATTAATCACATACCTTCTAAATCTATATGAATGAATGAAAAGGAATATTGTTAATCCTTTCTTGTATTTTCCCTTAGTTACCTAATCATTTTCCATCACTTACCTAATTTTTATACACACTTACCTAATTATTAACCATACTTATTGAAATACTCGTGAATGATGCCTCTCTAAAGTTGAGCAAGTTGATTTAACCGAAAACACCCTCTTCACTTGGAATAGGCTGCCGTAGTGAATAAATGGTTAAAAGCAGTTATCTCGTGAATGATTCCTCAAAGAAGTAGAATAAGTTGATTTAACTGAGAACATACACAATTTTACGAGATACCAAGAAACCCACATCTTTATGCAGTGCGCAGATGGCTTGGGAGATCACACTTAACTCATTTTGCCCATTTTACGACTTATCAACTTATTCCCTGTGACCATAGATATGTGAAGACATTTCACAAAAAAGGAGTCATCCTGTGCTGCTTCACAAGGACCAACAGAAGGGTAAATATTTTATTTTGTCGTGTACTTGAGTCACAAATCTATTGAAATACAATTATTTATGATGACTTAAGACATCCCACTTGTAGAAGACATCGTCAAGGCATCATACCGGCGACTTCATGATAAAATGAGCTGTCATCCAAACCCTACAGCAATTCTTGCAGCCAGCAACTTACCACCGACTCGACAAAGACGACGACTTAAAAGAAAACTTTCTAATATAATAAATTTTCTAATTATATAAATTATTGATTGTTATTTATGTTGTTTAGAATAATTCTTACAAATAATTATTAATTGTTAGTCATAACTTATATATTTTTTTAAATGCATTCAAAACCTATCAATTACGGAGGACAGCCAAGGGCTGCTACCTCAAAGCATCTTTCATGTCAATTATTTAAGTTATGAGCAAAACTGTAAAAAAACTATATAAGTTTAATAAAGTTATTCTAATAATTTTAAAAAAATGTATTAAAAGTTATTGATCATAAGGCCTAATTATGCTTTTCCTTAGTTTGTGAATAAGGAAAACAGTCCCGGAGGAATGGGCATTGCGGAAAAGTATCATGGCGCAAACAAAAGAGTTGATTAGAGAACGGGATAACAAAAGAAGAACAATTATTTCTGACCAACTGCGGAGAACATTGAGTTGAGGAGACAGAACTTCGAAATGATCTGCCCTTCATTAAAGAGATAGGAGAGTGTTGAATACTAGCGAGGGACTGTTACTGGGCTTTCAGGCTTTGGGTAACATGGGCACAAAACCCACCCCTCCAATCAAAGTTAGTTATTTTGACTCTCAAGCTGCAGAGAAATATTTAAGCAACTTAAAATCCTACCTTTGCCATCGCTGTTTATATTTGAAACATTAATGGTTATTAGGAAAAATATAAATATTTTCCCTCGCAACAATACTAGTCACGATTACGATACCAGGAAGAAAGAAGACTTTCGAATAACTAAACATTGCTCTTCTCTTTTTGAAAAAAGTATAACTCATAAAGGAATTAATTTATTTAATGCCCTCCCCCACTTCTTGAAGTCAATAGATACAACAAAAAAATTTAAATTTCAACTAAAAATGTTCATGTTAGAGGAAACCCTTTACACGGAAACGGAATTTTATTCTCACTGTTCAAAAAGAATAATATAATCCCAATAAAGAATCGTTTTTCATATCCAAAATCATTATTTGATACAAAGCTTTCATTTTTATATTTTGGGCAGAGTTCCTCCACACCTTAAAAGTCAGTCCAATGTACGTTATTGTTTTATTTATTCATTTATATATATTTTTTTATTTAGACATTTTTATACATTCATTTATAGTTGACTTATATATACACACACATATATATATATATATATATATATATATATATATATATATATATATATATATTATTTTTCATATATTGTTATAGTTACATTGTTCTCTTTCTTTTCTATATTTCGCCACATTGGGATCTGATGATGGGACGTAAGAACGTCCCGAACATCATTGGGGTAAAGACACATCCGAAGAGTTTTTTTTGAAAAATAGTTATCTTAATTTGTATTAAATTGAAAAATATGTCTACTTATTATGAACGTATCTTGTATTATTATTATTATTTTATATACTCATATATTTTTAAGTATTTATTTGTACAGTTTTTATTAATTTCATTTTACCTTTTTAATGTTTTTTATGTTACTACTAATCATAGATGTGTTAGACTCAAGTAGTTATAAATCTAATATATAAGCTATCTTAATGTATAAATTCATTTGACGTATCCTATTACCATGTATTGGTTTAACGGAAATAAATTATTATTATTATTATTATTACTATGCCCGGGCTTCACACGCCTATTACCGAAGCGCTCTTTCGTCGCTCTAGTGAACATGAGCCTTGGGAGTACTACATTTTGTCTATCCATGACTCCTGGGGTAGTGGACATCGTACAGACTCGGAACCATCCCGTAATGTCCCATTCGAAAGACGACGTGCTCAAGGTTTTTTTTTACCTTCCAGATAAAAACCTAAGGGCCTCGGAACCTGCAATCTTGACAAGCACGCTACCTTTGAGCTACCAGCGCCATCAAACATATGTGACTATAAACAAAAAAGTAAGAAGGGACGAGTACATTTTGGAAAAGTGCCAAGATCTCTATTTTTGTAACGCACGCTGAAATAGTAGTTGGTAGTTTACCAACCCTGTAAGGTGAGGATATATTTTTTTTTTTCTAATCGGTGGAGAAAGTAACAATTTTTTATTAGGACCGACAGTGTTGTCTACACGTAAATCAAGCAAACCTACGAAAAAGAAAGAGGATTTTGTACCTAATTCTAATTCATGTTAATCTTATCACAAGATTTCGAAAATTCTTGCATATGATTTTTACAAAGTTAATTTTTGTTGAGATACACTATAAATAAAGCGGAAATAAGAAATGGGCGAATACAATCAGCGAAAAAATGAATAACAGAAAATATTCCAGATTCAAGATCTCAAATAGAATACTGACGACAGTCAAAAATCCGAAAATTCCTACATTTCGAGAGAATATCAGAGATGGAGAATACTCGAAAGTATTTCGACATTCGAGATCTCTAAAGCGAGATTTCGAATACGCAAATATCAGGCCACAAATATGTGCAGATAGCGCTGTGTGGCATGCAGTAAAACTGCTACAGCGGCTCTGTTTGTTTACTTCAGTTTAGTTTTTTTTATTTATTTATTTCATATTATTATTGTATTATTATATTATACAACTATTCGTAGTATAGTATTGAAGGTATTCAAATATTTGAGAGCTGGTTTGCCAAATGGAAACGGAACGAGAAACCAGTTCAGTATCTCTGCCTACATCTCTATACGTAAGTTACCTGGAGCTACCACATCAACAAAAAACGGACTGAGAAGGAAATTGGTAGATAGCAGGGATGAAATTTTACAACATATGCAATATAACATAATACAGATGTTACGGCCGTTTAGTTTAATATTGCTGAGCGCTATCTATTGATTTTTGGCTAAACTAATTAAATTACTTAGGCTCTCGCCCCCACAGTTACGTGTTTTATTTTCAAGCTTCCATAAAGTTTACCATTTCTGCCTCGTGATGCACCCAGACATATCCGAGTAATACAACTATTGCAGATCCAGGTTAATGAGTTTGTTTCGCTATTAATGAGCATTGGCCAATGTTTATTTTACTCCTGATCTGCAAAGCAGTATTATTGGAATTTCGGGTAAGTCATCATAACTTTTCAATACATTGCTGAGGTTGCATTTATGTCAGTTATATACATAAATTCGCCACCCAAGTGTCCACGGCAACGCTGATGATAGCCGGTACTCCAAGTGAGTCTGCTTGGCGCATGTCGGACACAGCTTGTTAGTGGCACCTCAGTCCTGTAGGATACTGCAGGAGTTATGTCTTCCTGGGCTCCTGGTAGCCACACAACTCCATCATCACCTCAGGAGGCCTGCTCTGAGGCTGGAGCTGATCAGTATGCCTCTTCCACCTTGTCACAACGTTTCTACGTTCCCGGCTTTGAATCTGACACTCTCCCTCAGTGTTTCCAAGTGCAAACCAGTCTCTTCCCTACCGAAGTATTAGCAGCTGCATTGGACACGGTACAAGAACAAACAAGAGTTCAGTTTGTCTGAGAATTTAGTTATATTAAAGATTGTTGATAGTACGGAAGATCGGGTTAGGATCAGGGCGTTTTGTTTAGTGCTTGATGAAGAAAGTCGATGTTCGAGTTTTGGCACTGCCAGGTAGAATTGACTCCTAGTTTAACCTTCCAAGGACATTTCTCTGTACTCTACGAAAGTTATTGATCTGAAATAAGTAGATGAAACTCAACTAAGAAAGTAAACAAGAAGCCTATCAAGTGGGCAAGGTGTAGAAGTAGTGGTCTATAAAATGAATTAGATCTGGAAGTGGGGGGAAGAGCGAGGTTCCGGAGCCAAAAAGCTTCCTTCCGCTCTGGCCACAGTACAATCTTTATCTCTTTGTCTTAATGGAGCCCTCCCTCTCCCCTCCCCCCTCCCCTCACTCCCTTGTCCTCTCATACCTCCTTGCTTTCTTCAACTCAATCACTCCACACTCACCATCTCGTATTCAATTAAATAAATATAGTAGTAGTAAAGTTTTTATTAAATTAACATAATAGAAAATTACATACAAAACATATATACAATAATGTGACCTTTTTATTAACAACAATTTTTTTTTTCTAAAATAAAAATAAAATAATATATATATCTTTGTTCCTATTTATTTATTTAATTCACAGTTTCTGAAATCGTAAGCCTTTTTGCAATAATTTACCAGTAGTTGCCAATCTTTACCATTTAATAATTCCAACATAAATTAAATATCTATGTTGTTTTTAAATAGTTTATTTTTTAAATCATCATATTTGGGGCAGGTAATGAGGAAGTGATGTAGATCTTCTTTACAGGGGCTGTAACACATTGGGCATACAAAGTCCATATCTTCGGAGGTATATTGATTGATAGGTGTATAGCTTAGATGCAACAGTTCACCTCTAAGTTTAATTATTAATCTAATACTTGACAATGGTAGGTCTCTTTGTAAGTAACTATTAAGGGAATCGTGGACCTCCAGTTCCCTACCCAGCAAGTACCGGTCTGAGTTTTTAAGTTTTTAATTTGAACTGATAGCGATAATGCTTTTTTAAACTATTCAGTATATTTGATAACTGTGCGTTCCATATCTCGATGTTATTAACAGACAGACTATCTTCCAGATTGTAGTCCGAGATATAGTTATTTATCAGTCGGACCTTTTAATAACCTGAATAAATGTATATATATATATATGTATATATCGGATCATCGGGCCAGAATGTTCCCTAATTTTCCGAGAAGCGAAATGTAAACAAGTGAGTTAATGACCCTAAGGGGAGGAAAATACTCAGTTTTTAATCCACGCTCTTTCGAGTAGGTAGAGTATGTGCATGCTCCGTTGTTCAAAATGACGCAAATTCGAGCAAGTGATAGGGAACTCCAAGAACAAAACGCAGGGGAGAGTGGAGAGCAGCAAAAACGTAAACGAGAAGAAAAATATGCTAATATTGAGGAAGAGCTCAGCAAATGGTTCTCGTTTTTCTTGTTTTTACATACAAACATTTTTTAGAAAATAGTGAATAATGAGTTACTCACTTTAGTGTGGATTATTAGAACAAAATACGATTCAGAAATAAGGAAGTCTGTGAAAAGATGTTAGTCAAAGTGATATTACCTGGGAGTTTCGTAATTCACTTTGATAGTGGTCGTACTTGATTTACTTTTATTTATTGACTTATCAATGAAGTCACAAATAAGTCACGACAGAGAGAAATCATCAATAGACCATGTAATGCTGCTTGGCATATACAGCCCCCTGTTTCGAATTACGGCGTCACAATCAAACCATTGGAAAAACCTTGGTACCCGGTGACCCACTAGATGAATATCAATCAGATATCATTTCCTACAATATATTTTCAACTACCAAGAATCTATTATGATTGAAAAGTGAACTATGAATTTCGGAGTTTGCCTCACAGTATTTCAAGGCCATATAAATATGATCCAAAAATAATAAAATAAACCATAATATACAAATGATAATATACAAATAAAAACATTATGTGATGCGTAGCTTTCATTTTTATTTTTCTGACGGAGTTCCTCCACAGATATAATCCTTTAATTAAGGTCAGTCGAATCTAAGTTTTTAAAAATATTTTCATTACTTATATAATAATTTATTTTATTTATATTAATTTATTTATTAATGTATTATTATTTATTTTTATTGATATCATAATGATTTTTTTTCCCCTTTCTATATGTATCACATTGTGACCTGACATAAGAACGTCCAAAAATATCGTCGTGAAAAAACTCTTCCGAAGAAAATTATAATAATATTTATCATAATATAACTTAAATTAAACTCTGTACCTATTGTATTCTTTAGTATTTGTGTACTTATCTGTTTATTTATTCATTTAATTTTATTTGTTACTATTATTATTATTATTATATATATAATCTCCGACCCTAAGAGTTAATACCTGTTTATAAATCTAATTTATAAGCCATCTTCATTTTTATACACATCCAATTACAATGTTTTATTTACTAAAATAACTATTATTATTATATTATTATTCTTGATGAGTGAAGTAAATTTATCGATAGTTTATGTATAAATTTCTTGAGGAATAGGCAATATTTCATAAAAGAATTTTGTTTTATTTATAAAATAAAAGTATATATATATTATAGTCATATAAAAAAGAAAAAGCATTCTCTTTATCCAAAACCGTTCCAGAAATTTGGCTATGCATCGTTCCTTCTTTATTACCTTGAATATCAATTCTCTGACATCCCATAATTTTCTGAAATTAAAATGAATCATTTTCCTTATTACTCTTTGATCTACACGTAATAATATATATGTACTTACTTTTTGAGTCACGTTAAAACAAACAAATATTCTGCAACAGGAAAAATTATTATTTGTTGCAGATATTTATAACGACTTTAGCCATTTCACCAGCTACTATTTGCTAGGCAAAGGCCGGCACCCTAGCTCCTTTTTGCTAGGCAACGGCTGGGATACTAACTACGATTTGTTTGATTTGAGAAAAAAAGCTATAAAAAATAAATAAAGTAAATTCCGCAAACATAGATAATATTGAAAAAAAAAGAAACTTTTTTTTTGTACTTTTCCAAAATATCTCAATTAGATCTAATCAAAACAAAAAAAAGTCCAATCAAAACTTGTAGAGAATTAACTTTCGTAGCAAATGGATATGTTAGAAATATTTTTGGATGGGTAGGGGGGCACTTATCAATATTGCTTGGGTCAGAACCTCCGAAGGAAAGCAGAAAGTGTCCCCCAACTTAACAATTATTTATTCGACTATATAATCCCTACATACTAATAATATAATTTATTTCTTATTGGTTTATTTATGTTTTTTAGTTGTTTATTAATGGCTTATCTGTGGTTTATGAATGCTTTATTAATGAATTAGTGGATCAATTATGGTGAATGATTAATTAATGTTTTACTAATGGTTCACTAAAATGGTTTATTATTATTAAATACTAATAGTTTATTAATAAAATACTAATATTTTTTCCATACCTTACCGTACCATCCGAAGGACGGCGTGCTCAAGTTTATTTTACCTCCCAGATAAAATAAACTAAGGACCTCGGCCGGGTTTCGAACCCGCGATCTTGAGTTTAGGAAGTAACACGCATACCACTGAGCTACTTGCGCTCTATTATAATAGAGATTGGAATTTATTGATTTTTATCATTAATTTTAGTTTTACGACTGTTATTCGCAGTTAATATTTCAGAAGAAAAAATATATATTTTTTTAAATGTACATTTCCACAATATGTCCATGTTTCTCAACTTAGAAGTTGAATATAAAAATAGTATTTTTATAACTTTTGAAAAAATATTATAAAAAATGTAACGATAGTTGTGATAGCGTGAGACATTTCTGACCGTGAAGACTGATTTAAGTTGAGTGCTTCTTGCCACAGAACTTACTGAAAAGCAAAAGAGAGGCAGTCATGAACCGGCAATTTTGTGCTTTCTTTCAGAAATTATGAACCTAAATAGCTAAAAATGTTCCTTAAGTACAGCTAAGTCCTTAAAATAACTAGTTAAGTCTTTCCACGTCCTCTAACTGTCAGAATAACAATAATAAGTGCTTTTTTATAGAGAAAAAAAAAAAAAAAATGCCTATACTTTGCATAACTTGAGAAATAAGAGTATCTCTGAGAATAGTCACATGTTATAATGAACTAAAAACTATATCAAGGAAAAGGTTATTATTATTTTTTTTCTTTAAAAAACCTTAAGAAATGTAAGTTTAGTTGTAAAAGAGGAGAAGAGGACGTAAAGTTTTTTTGTGCCTTTTTAGTAAAGGCGTAACGAGGAGGGAGGAAGATAATTAGGAGGGTGATGGACCAATAAACTGTTGCAACAAGCTGTCAAAGGACCATCAGGAAACTCGTAAAGATAAGTCTTGGCTCTTCTGTCCTATATAGTCCTTCTCTGACAAACAGAAACAGTACACTCATCCACCCTATTTATAGTCGTACTCACCCACTACTTATATTTAGAGAAAAATATATGCATTTTTGTTTTACTTCAAGGACGACTTTAAATGTTTTTATATAATATAGTCACATTTATTTATAAGGTGGATTCTCAGTTAACGTGCAATTTTCCAGTCCCTTATCTTTTCTGTTACTTACTATAAGTTTTTAACTATTATTTTTCTTCTCATTAGTACCTATTCGCTCTACTTTTCAAATTAACAATGAAATATAGTTTGATAATGGTTGCACCCTAATAATAATTGCTTTAAAATACAAGGCTACCGTGGCTGGCCTTCTCTCAAGTTTTGCCTACATTTTCTTATTAAAAAAAAAAAAAACACTTCTCAACATCCCATTTGTATCTTCTGTTATCAGGAAACGGTATCAAAATTTTCACGATAAACTCCGTCATCACGCCAATCCAATTATACAAGAATTATCTACAAACACCCTCCCCACAAATCCACCACGACACCTCAAGCGGATATGGCAGAGGGACCTGTGCTCCAGGACTAGCCTGGACTCCTCTTCGGTCAGCAGTACAGCCAACTTGACACTGCACTAGTTATCGCAATTGCTAAGGGCGAATGTTATGCCGTTGTAAATATATAAATAAATAAATAAAAAAACACTTATGTGTATTATTATTGACGAGATCAATTTTTCTTTAAAAAGAGGTTTCTGTGATTTAAAATTTAAAAAAATTACTTTTAAAAAGTAAAAGTCTGTTTCCTGGTACAGAATTGAAGTTTGTCCTTTGAAAAAATGTAATTCCCAAAGGCAAAGTTTTTAAAATTGGAAGGAAAATTTTTGGACGAAGATTTCGAAATAGGGATTTTTTTATAAACAGTTGAAACCCTGTTTTACACGTGAAATTCATTTGTGCATTTGATTCATCAGCTTAGGATTGGAAGTACCAGGATGGCGTAGCGTGATTCTAAGAAAGTAACTCCCGTGAATGTAAAGTCACTTTTTTTATTATTTTTAGTGTTGAATTTTTTTCCCCTTAAAAGTACTTTTTGAGTGTTAACCTATGGTATTTAAATCATTTATACAATTCTTTAACGTCTTCTGAAAAAAATATTTTACTTATGAACTTCCGTGCTCGAAATCATGTAACTTCAGTGGTTTCAGTATTTCCATGGAAGTTGCAATCTCGTCCATGTTTGTTACATTAGGAGAAACTTATAAAAAATAAGGGGTGTCGATACAAATTTTAAACAAATTTCTAATAATAGATCATAATTATTTAAGGAATGTAATATAATTTGAGTTGTATGTACAAATAAAAATAAATAAATATGACCAAAACTTATTGATACCGGTTGGAAAATACAATTTTTTTTTTACATTAGCAAATACCTATAAATAGTTTTTATTTTAAATGTCTGATTTTTCTCTTCTATGACTTTATCCCTTTTGAGATAAAATGCAGCCAAAATCCAGAATAGGTAAAAAATAAATATTCGAACAGACTACCAAGTTATTTCCGTGGATAGGAAAAATTTGAATTTTTTATAGAAAAAAGTGATTTTGAGTTTTCCCATTCAGTGGAATGAACAAGGGGGTCCCTAGTATTAATGTGGAATTTTTTCAGAATTTTTTGAACAAGTTGAAAATTTTGGTACTGAACTCGCCCCTGTTAACTGAGAATCGACCATAACAGATTAAATTATATAAATAATTTTGTAATGGCGTCCTCAAAGTAAAGTGAGGCATTACAGGTTCCCCGATTAAGGATATTAACTTTTTACATATAAAACTTATATCATATATACGCTGATGACCTTTGCGTCCTTAAACTCCAAATCCTATCCTATATCTGAAAGAATAAATTGTTGATTCTCCCGTCGGTCCTTTCAGGATCTAGGATTTAGAGCATAAAACTGTAAAACCACAGTAAGAATTTCAAAAATTCAGTTGATGGAACACACACGAATACAATCGAAGATAATAATTCTTTGAAAATACATATATGTGCAAGAAATCGAAATAATAAAAAGATTAGATATTATCTGTTATATTTTCTATGGAGAAGATAAATAAATAAAAAATATGTGGAGTATATCTATATCTAATTGTGTTCTCACTGAATGTAAATGATACGAATACAGGAGTGAACCCTTCGGCCCATTGACCTTTATGTAGGCATACATTATCGGGAAAGGATTGATTCTGGCCCTGACTGCTTGTGACCTCGATGTGGACGAAATGCACCATGAAATGCAGTCACATCCCAATTGGTAACCTACAATCACATCTTATCTTTGTCTAATACAAAACAAACGCAACTTTTAATCTTCGTAACGGATCGACCTAGGTAGAGAAACTTTAAGACTTCCACACTGTTATGGAACTCTGTAGTCGGGCTCATTCCCACCAGAGAGACGAAAGAGCGCTCAGGAAGTAGGCGATATGATATGGTAGTTAAAAACCGGGCATGAAGTACTATAACTAAACTTCGTTTGATCATGAAAAATACATGAATGATTAGAAATAAAGCATCTGTTCAACTTTTTAAAAAATCCGTCGGTGAATCATCGGCAATGTTCTTCCCCAGCAAAAATTAGTCAATAATTTAATTAATTATTACATTTTCGCTCTCCCTAAAACCAATCGACTGTTTTAGTTGAAAATCAATAGTTAACTAACACAGGGACTTCTGAACCCTCAAAGTACATTTCGTGCCGATACATCGGCAATTATTAGGGTTTTTGTGTTAACCCTCCCCCAACCCAATCCAATCATTCCCTTTAGCCAAATCATCATGTGTCATCCTCAGCGGTTTTTCGTTCCACATATAAAATTTCATGGCGATACATTCATTCTATCGTGAGTTATCGTATCTATAGACAAACAGAAACTTTTGTTTTTCGCTTTTAGAATCTGGGGATCGAAAAACATGAAATTATAGTGAAAACTCTACATCGAATTTCCGACCGATTACATAACTTCCCCTATACTTCAATATTGCCTGGAGAAATGTGAAAGAGGCGATGAACAACAAAATAACGTTAGACGCTTGGTAAAATTGTGGATATGCAGATTCGTGAAAATTCATGTTAAATTCTGTTATACAACGTCGGGTGAAATCCTAGAGAAAGCTTGGCTCCTTAAATGGGAAACTAAGACACTTTCTAAGATAGACTTGGTGGGTCCAATGGTCCAAACTACAGAACAAGGGAATCGTCAACAGGTGGGGTAATTTACAAACTGGATCCCGGGTGAACTGACCATAATGGAAGGAATTCCAAAAGCTGAGCATTTATATTGACCACAAGGAGTAGAAGAAATTAATCAACTAGAGATAAACAGACGTATACTATAAATTGCATCAATTTCATCTCTCAATTCCATCATAAACACCTCTTAATTCCATCAAAATCACCTCTCAATACCCCCAAATTCCACCTTTCAATTCCATTAAACTCCAACTCGTAATTCCATCAACTCCACTTCTTAATTGTATCCTGTCAACTGCACCTCTCAATTACATTTCACAATTGCACCTCGTATTCCCGTCAACTCCAATTCTCAATTGCACCTCATATTTCCACCAACTCCTCCTTCGCAACTGTAACTCTCAAGTGCATCTCGTAATCCCACCTCCCAATTTCATTAATTCCGCCTCTCTAACTGCACCTCATAGAACTACCAACTCCACTTATCAATTGCTCTCATGAAGACAGGGGACCTAGATAACTGCTATCGGCTCTTCAAAATAACGAGGGTGATGTAACCCAGGAGAGATCCACTACTTAAGATCCACTCTTAGTGCTTCTTCTGCTACTTTTAATACCACTGTAACAGCCCAGGCGGAGGTACTAAGGTACTTTCTTCATTTAGAGCAATCCGGATAATTGATTTTGTACTGTACTTGTAAAGGGTGACCCAGGATATGTGCAATACATTTTTAGAGCATTTCTGAGAGGTCAAAATAATGCAAAAAGTTTCGAAAATGCTTTCATAAGAAGAAGAAACCTTGGTTTTCACAGATAGTGCATAGGTTCGAGGAGTATCGCGAAATATATCGTCGTTATTCGATTTATGGTTAAAAGTGATGATTCGTCAATCATCCCATAAATTGTGTCGTAGCTTTTATTGATTGCATCAAAAAAATATATAATTATAATATATATGAATGAATCATAATATAATGAATACATTTATTTGAATAGACAGACATTATATATTTAAAAAAAATTATTCTTCAGAAAAAGATTGCTTTAAGCACGCCATCCTTCGGATGGGACATTAAGCGATGGTCCCGGAGTCTGAAAGATGTCAGGTACTCGTTAAAGACTCCTTCTTAGGTAACTGTAGTAGTGTCGGGTTCACATCGACCAGTCACGAAAGAGCGCTCTGGAGGGGATATGACCACGCAGTTAAGGCCCGGGCATGAGTCATAATAACTTTATTTTTAAAAAATACTGTATTTTACTTCGTTTGTTTTTAAGGAAGCGATTTTGGACCCCTTTGTTTAGGTAAAATATATTTTCCTTTCTTGTCCCCCACCCCCATGTATTCCTGAAGCTGGGTCGCCAATTTCAAAGCATTGAAGGGAAGGAAGTGAGACGATTCAAAGACAACTGGAAGCTGAGATATTAGAATAGCGAGCGTTTCTTGGTTGTATCATTTCATTTGGTCAACAATGACTATTTCTGAATAGTAGGCAGCAGCGATGGTCACGATCCTTAGACGGCCGAGCAACCTCCTGCTCTTATTTACCAAACGTCCGCGCAAGACGAGTCTGTTTGGGTAAAGCGGGACCATTGGACGTCGCAGATACTATCGGGTCACGGGGATTTCAACTCGTAAGCACTTCTTTTTCAAGAAGATGGACAGTGGGACTGAACCCTCGGAAGCTGATTACCCGTTCAGTCGATTCGTCTCCTCCTAGCGGAGGGTAAAGAAGGCAGTCGTTCCGTAACGTGGTTCCAGGGATGACCGCTGGGTGCCTTGACACGATCCATCTGCGACCATTCTCGGCGCAACGCAGCCATAAAACATAGATTCCCTAGGTCCCAAGCTCTCTTGGGAAACGCCAATAAGGTAGATTGGATGACCCAACCGATCGCTCCGACGAGTGGTGGGGTCCTACAACCGTCCTACACAAAAAAATAACAATGACTCTTTTAAAAGACCATTGATCTCTCAGTTGTGCGAATGGAAGTATTGAGCCGTATCGAGTGACCAGAAGCCGAAGGACTGGACTGTTGAGAGGGCGGGCTGATTAAATGTGGCCTACAGTTTGGTGGAGCCCCACCTCAGATCCACAACCTTACCGACAGCTAGATTGGCTCTGTCAAACCGAACCTTCTCTATCTAGCTTCCTATCCTCCACAGACCAGTACCCCCTAATAGCCATCATAGTCAGGGCCTTGGACCTTACCTAGGAAAGCATTTACTCCAAAATGAGTCTCAAATCTCCCTTTTTTGAGACAGTTTCGGATAAAATTGCGGCCCAAACATTACAGTAAGCTCAAAAATGTCAAAATATCTTATTTTACTTCTCCAGCTGAACAAAGTTATGTAATCGGTCAAAAAAAATTTGATGCGCAGTTTCATGGTTTCCGACCTCTTGATTCCAAATATGGAAAATAAGTTCCTGGCTGTCTGTGTAAAAAGGGAAGGGGGATTAGATGAAAACTCCATTTATTCCCGATAGAATGAATGTATCGACACGAAATTTTATTTGTGAATCCAGAACCCACTGATGTCGGCACCTATTGTTTTTCAGCCAAATCGTCCAAAGGGGAGGGGGGATTATGAGAGAGGCTTCACGCAAATACTCAAATCAAAAACTCTAGTAAGTTGATTTCTTCCGGCATTTTATCGTTTTATAAAAAAAAAAAAAAAAAAAAAAAAAAAAAAAAAAAAAAAAAAAAAAAAAAAAAAAAAAAAAAAAAAAAAATGCAGGAAGAAATCAATATTAGAGTTTTTGGGTGAAACCATTCTTACCCCCCCCCCCCCCCCCCCCACCCCCTTCCCTTTGTAACAACCCAGAGAAGTTTAGGAAACACTAACTCTCAAATAACTGCCGTTGTAATGAATGTATCGGGACAACATTTTATATGTGTGACTAAAACCCAATAAGGACAACACATATATATTTTTACCAATATATAATATATATAATATTATGTTTAGGCTAAATGATTTTAGTCTTTTTTTTTGTGTTTAGTCATTATTTCTTGTTTATGAGAGTAGGGGAAAAAGGTGAATTACAATTTAGTAATCTTAGTAGAGGAGTCCACCAGAGTGGCGAAAGAGCGCTCCGGAAGTAGACGATATGACCACATAAAGCCCGGGCATGGGTCATAATAACTAACTACTTGTATGAAAACTGACATTATTGAAGAGATATTGTGAAATAATTCAAATGAACTTGGAAGAAATAAAACTTGTTTATTTATGATATTCTCTAATTTCACCAACTATATTTACATGGGAGTACTTTCAGTATTTCTACCATCCTCAGCCAAAAGCATAAGAGATAAGACTCTTAAGACCGAAAGTACTCCCATGTAAATATAGTTGGTGAAATTAGACAATATCATAAATAAACAAGTTTTATTTCTTTCAAGTTAACTACTTGTAGTTGGATTCCATCTGGTCCCTAGACAGGTTCCAAAACCCGCCTTTTCACCTTACTTATGAGCACTTTATTTTCTGCTTAATAGATAAACATTATGTATATTTTTTAATTTCCTCCAAAAAAGTTAATACAATTTATTTTTACCAATGTTTGCCCTATTCAAGAGTTCTTTCTGACAAAAATGTTTTCCAGTCAGTGTTTTTCATATAAATATACAATATAATTTTCGAAGGATTTTAACGTTTCAAATTCCCCACACATTTTGATCTTCTGCACGATGAAGCCTGCCTTTGTTTTTTTGTAGTTAGTTATTATGGCTTAAGGCAGAAGTTCAACTACGAGGTCATATTACCAACTACCACAGCGCTCTTTCGTCACTTTGGTGGACATGAGACCAACTCTACTGGGTGAGAGTGCTTACTGAGCTAAATGTCGGGGGTTCGTAACCCGATGGAGGCCCTTAGTATATTTTATCTGAGAGGTAAAATAAACTTAAGCACGCCGTCCTTCGGATGGGACGTTAAGCGAAGGTCCCGAGCCTGTACGATGTCAGAATAAAAATTTAGGGTAGGCAAAATTTAGGACTCCCGTAGTAAAGTCGGGCTCATGTCCACCAGAGTGACGAAAGAGCGCTCTGGTAGTAGGCGATATGACCTTGTAGTTAACACAGTTTACCGTTAGTAACCATTCAGAAATATGAACTATCTCAAGATGTACATATATAAATACACACCAACCTACCTCATGTGTTGTTTGTTTGTCACGAAAGACAACACAAGCTTAAATTTATTTAAATTATGTATCTTATCTTTCTCGGTCTCGCTACAAAAATAGGATAAACAGGGCGCAATTCTTCAAAGACGACATGAACCAAAGTAAATATAGGGATTTTTTTAAATTGTAAACAATAACAAAAAGAATTATTTAACAAATAGAGTAACATCACCATTGACAATCATTCCTCATTCTCCTGCTCAAAATCGACTGAAAAATATCAAATTTTGTGCAGATGTTGATTCCTAAAAAGTGATCTCTTGCCCTAATTTTTCTTCAATATATATTGAATACAAATATATATATATATATATTTTTTTTTTCAAGAGTCCCCGATATAATATTAACTCTTGGTGCGAAACTCCCAGAAGTCTATAATATAATAACTATAATAATCCAAATCCAATGAGAAGCGCGGGCGGAATAACCGAGATAAGACACCGAAAAATTTCAAAACCAATAAGATGGAAGTGAAACAACCTCACGCAAATAAAGACAGAAAAATTATACAATTAAAATGTATACAAATTACAATTACAAGAAATGAAAGAATGATTGACCTAATTATCCAGTAAAGATTAACGAGACTGTACTTTTAATCTTACAGAAAAAAAAAGATTGTACTTTCAATGAAAGACTGAAATCGCACAGGCTCTGGACTTTAGCTTGACGTTCCATCCGAAGGACGGTGTGCTCAAGATTTTTACCTCACAAATAAAAAAAATCTAAGGGCCTCGGCCGGGTTTCGAGCAGCCCGCGATCTTATCTCCTGACCTGTATACTGTGACTAAATTTACATAAAAAGTAATAGAAAATAAATCTTACCACTAGAATCACCGCCATTATAGCCTCCGTACTCACCTAAAAAAAATTAACCAAATTTCTTAATATAAGCCATTTAAAGATATAAAGATTAAAAAAATAAAACACAGGTTTTTCAAAAATATACCTTCTATTTCAAATATATACAAATAGTACACTGAAAACGGTGGCACGGGGACTTTGAAGGGAGAGCGAAAAAGTAATTGAATGATTATTGCTGAGGAAGTACATAGCCGGTGATTGACAGACGATTTTTTTTTAATACTGATATATTTTTGTTATTTATTTAGCGGAAGTACTTCAAGGATTAGCATTGCCTCCCCCCCCCCCCCCCCCCCCCCCTCCCCCAACAGCATGATCAAAGCGCGTGACTACTACGATAACAAAAATAATAGAAAATAGAGAAAAACGTATGTTTTTTAAAAATATTGTCTATTTCACAAAATATATATAAAATATGGGAGAACATTGGGTATTGCTACCGTCTTCAGCCACGACTTAACAAATACTTAATAATACTTTTTTTTTTTTTTTTGCTTCTGTTATCGGTAAGAAACTGAGTTTGCTTCTTACTTCGAAATCTTAAAAAGATCGTGCCAAAGGAAACGTTAACTACTCTATATTACGCCCATTTTCATTCCAAATCAGTTAATATATTGGGGCGCATGTAGCTCGAATATTAATATTTTCAGACTAAACAATATTACTCAATGAACAAGCTGCAGAGAAATATTTAAACAATTTAAAATCCTGCCTTTGCCATAGCTGTTTATATTTGAAACATTAATGGCTATTAGGAAAAATAAAAATATTTTCCCTCTGAACAATACTAGTCATGATTACCATACCAGTAAGAAAGATGACTTTCGAATAACTAAACATTGCACTTCTCTTTTTCAAAAAAGTATAACTCATAAAAAGGAATTATTTTTTTTAATGCCCTTCCCCACTTCTTGAAGTCAATAGATACAATAAAAATTTTTTAATTTAATTAAACTAAAAATGTCCATGTTAGAGGAAACTTTATACACGGAAACAGAATTTTATTCTCACTGTTCAAAAAGAATAAAATAATCACAATAAAAAAATCGTGTTTCATATCCAGACATTTTTAGATACATTTAATTTTTATTTTTTGGGCAGTTCCTCCACACATAAAGTTCAGTCGAATGTACGATGCACATTTGCCATGTCACTGTGTTAGCTAGTTATTTACAACATCCATTGGCCCCGGGAGGGAGTTCTATCTACGAAATAAAACACTCTCGCACGGGATTCTCTGAAAAGACAATATTATAAAAAAATAGGTTTTTATTTATTTTTTATTGTTTCACAATATCTCTGTGCAAAAAAAAAAAAAATGTTATGTATCAAAAATAATAACGTTTACTCATTTTTCAAATAATATTTTTTCCATCGAGGTAATTTTACAAACAGATAATAGAACAAAAGAGACGAAGGGCAAAAGGTAATTTTCTTATTTAACCATAAATGAGAGTTGTCGTTAAAAATGTTAAGTGGTGATTTACTTATTCAAGGTCTCCTTTGTTACTTCCTTGTCTTACGTGAAGTTTGTTATTCTTACTCATGCCCGGGCTTCAACTACGAGGTCATATCATCTACTACTAGAGCGCTCTATCGTCGCTCTCGAGCCCGACTCTACTTTGGGAGTCGGATTTCGATCCCGCGATCTTGGCTCAGAAAGCAAGCATGCCTGAGCTACCGGTGCCCACAAACCTTGCCTTAATAGGCTAAGTAACATAGTTTTCCGATTCCAGTAATGAACAAAAAAAAAAATTGAAATTTTACACCTGTACCCAGAACCCCAGGCGGGGGCTTAACGAACGTAAAAACTTTAATCACGAAATGTCCTATGAAAATTCAAAACCTCATAAGGAAAACAACTATCAAGTTTCAGATGAATCAGCAGAAGGGAAGGAAATGAACAAAGAGGAGGGAGGCTCAACTGAAAAATTCAAAAAAATCATATCTGTCTGTGAGGCTGTAGTCATGACAACTCCCGACCGATTCAATGTATTGATGAAAAATACTTCCTAATTTTTAATTAAATCGGCCAAAGGGAAGGGCGGAATTAGACATGGGCTTAACATAAAAACTACGATAACTGCCATTGTAATGAATATATGGGCACTAAATTTCATATGTTAATTCAAAACCTCATAAGGACAACCCCTACCAATTTTCGAATGAGTCGGCACAAGGGAGGGGTGGGCTCAACTCAAACTTTTTCATGTCTGTCTGTATGTTTTAACATTTTGATACGAACTTTCATAAGTGTATTCGGAAGTTCATAATTGAAACAGCAACTGATTTTCAAATAAATAGGGCGAAGGAGATGGATTAACAGAGAGCGAAAGATTATGTATTAGAAATAATTTGAGCTGGGTAAGTTCAAGTACACAAAGTACGGTTCACGGTCAAAATGTTTTTTTGAGCATTTCAACCGGATGCTTGATTAACGGACCCATCTGACCTGCTTAAAGGGCAACAGTGGGCGTCCTATACAGACTGGGGGTCCAGAAACGAGCTTTTTTTTTTGAAAATGGTAGTCGCATGTGCATAAAAAACTAGTAAAAGACAATAAACAGGGTGAATGACTTCATAGAGACCAGAAGAAGGGACGTGAAAGTGCCCCGAAATATTGTCAAAAAAGAAGAAATGGCGGAAAAAATGAACTACACATATACAGGGGCGTAGCCAGGATTTTTAGCAGGGGGGAGGGGGGGGGGGCAAAGTCAGGCTACGAGAGTGGGGGTATAGACTCCCGGGGGCACAGCCCGCAGTTTACGTTGTTAGCGTTGCAGATTTTTGTTATTAATTTGGGAGACTCGGACCTCTAGAAGCTCCCCTGAGGCAGTGTTGACAAAAATTTAGTTTGATTGACGATTAAAAACTAAAACTAACGTAATTAGTTTAACTGACGATTGACGATTGAATTAGTTTTAGTCGTATAAAAAATTGATATAATGATTGAATCAATTTTAGTTTTCAATGTTGATTAATAATTTGATTGCAATACTAATGTCGAGGAAATTGTAAAGTAAACGAATTATTAAATTAGACAAATGGTTTATTATTTTATTAGTCATTCATACTTGGTATGCAAATAACAATATTTTCATATTTTTTATTAATTTATTCTTTTACTACATATAATCAAACCGTCAATGTTTTCGATTCATTGTATTTAAATTGCTTTTCATGACGACTCTTTTCTCAAACATCTCATCAGATAGTTTGTGTGATATCGGTGAGTTGGTCATAGTAGCATAGGAAAACATTCTTTCAACTGGTCCCGATGACGGCATAGGCTCTGTAGCTAACAATGCTTTGTATCAATACAATAGACCCTTTCAGGTAGTGACACAAACAGCGATAGAATGTGCTAATAAACAGAAAAGTACCTAATTACCTATAATATAAGGCTTATTTTGAATTGAAAGAACTTGAGTAATTTTTACTTTATTACTCAATTTTAGTAGTGACTAAAACTAAATTATCAATCGTGATTGATTTAGTCATAACTAAAATAATCACTAACATTTTAGTTTGATTCGTCAATCGATTGAAAATATTAATGACTAAGCCCAACTCTGCCCTGAGGTAACCACTGACTGAATACTTAAGTTGACTTTACATGAGCAGCAAAAACGCAAAGCGCAGCAGCAGCAAATACACACTGTGTTTTCTGTGCTTTTAGAATTAAATGACTCACAACCATTAGCGTGCATTTGCTGCTTCTGCGTTTTGCATTTTTACTGCGCATGTAAAATCAGCTTTAAGAGTATAAAGTTATAACATAAATGTCGATTTTGAGCGAGGAAATAAAATGATCGAATTTTTATACATATATTTAAATGAATATGACTCGTTTTGTACATGTACATTTATGTAACAGCTGATTGTTGATTTAGGAATCAGACGCACGGGAAATTTGAAGATCCTATTGGTAACTTGCAAGCAATCCATTTCTTATAAAAACTATTTTTTTAGTTTATTTAATTTTTATCTTGGTTTTTTGCTCTGGCCAAAAACCAAGATAAAAATTAAATAAACTGCTACGCCCCTGCATAGTTACGTGTCGATACATCATATATATAAAGCTGAAAATGTCTGTGCGTTGTACCGCTATAACTCACGAACGGCTTGATGGATTTGATTAATTTTTTTTTTAATTTGTTCGTCATCGTCTGTGGAAGGTTATAGGCGTATTAGTACCTCAATATCTGGTTCATCCCAGCATCCACCCACGCAATCTCTGTAACTCAAAAACCAATGCAATGATTAATGAGGAATCTTTTTGAATAGATAAGTTTTATCTACCGGAAGGTTAAGGTCTATTTTTTAATCAACCCCTGGTCCATCCCAGCATCCACTCACGCAATCTTTGTAACTCGAAAACCATTGCAACGATTAATGAGAAATCTTTTTGAATAAATTAGTTTTAGCTCCAAAGCTAGCGTTACTACAGTTGAAGGACTATAAGCCTTATTCCGTATGAATAATTGAAAATTATAACATCATGAATGTACTGTCGAGGAACTGAATAGCCTTATACGAGATATTGGGAAAAAAGTCAAAGTTCCCCGGGCAACGCCGGGTATTACTGCTAGTTCATTCTATCGGGCGATATCGGGTTCACAGACACTCACACACACACACAGACATATTACATAACTTCCCCTAGCTTGGGGAAGTAAAATGAGTCAACCCCAGACATAAAAAAGAGACAAGAAGAAAGAGAGGTGAATGTTTTCATGTTGTTTGACCTCCATTGGGCTCTGCTTCGTACATCCTACACAACATTAGCACAAGCACTGACTTGGTCTCCTTCACCAATAGATTTAATGGGTTATGTAAATTTAAAAGGGTCTCCTTTCCCCTCCTTCCCCACCCTTACTCCTCCCCTACCCAACCAGGCCAGACAGTTTGTGGCTAATAAACTGAAGATTTATCATAATTGAATAATTCAATATTACAATTACTGTAAAGATAGAATAAGATCACAAAAAAAATGTATTGGAAATTTTATTTTATTTGAGTTAAGCCTTCTCTATCATTCAATTGATTCCATTGAAAATTAATAGTTGACGTCCTTATAGGGTTTTGAATTTGAATATAAAATTTCATGTCGATACATTCTTTACATCGGCAGTTATTAGGATATTTGAGTTGAGCCCCCTCCCCTTCGGCTGACTCCGCTAAAAATGAATAGGTGTCGCGTCCTTAAAGCGCTCTGAATTTACATATGAAATTTCGTGTCAATACATTCATTACGACGGCAGTTATTAACAGGTTTTTTCTTAAAACTCCTCCCTTCCTTTTGACCGATTAGGCTGAAAATCAATAGGTGATGTCCTTAAAGGTTCTGAATACACAGATAATTTTGTGTCGATACATTCATTCTATATAGAGATTTTTTTCATTTTTGGAATCACAAGGTCGGAAAACATGAAATTCCGTTGAAAACTCTGTATCGAATTTTTGACCGATTACATAATTCCCCCTAAACTTCTTGCTAGGGAAGTAAAAATTACAGACAATATACTTCCTCCGCACGAATTGCACAAAATAGCATGAAACATAATAATTTTGCCAGGCAAACTGAAGATACCAAAGACTCCGGGTATCGGCAATGCAATTTTAGCGTGAGTCAGATAGTGTAACTGGTCTATGTTCAGAGAATTTTTCTTACAGGTTTTTATTTATATTAGGGATATGTATTTATTTAACTCAATATTTTCTATTTACCAATTATTTATGCCCATCGATTCACAGGGCTGAGTCCAGTCAAATAAAATAATTTTAGTATAAGCCAACTTCACAGGAAATTACATGATACACGTGTTTGCCACATGGCTACACTCCAAATTTCATTATTTTATGTCAGTGTTCACACTAATCAATCCAAATTCAGGTTGTTTTATATGGAGAAAGCCTAGCAACTAATAATACCCGATATATATTTTTTTTAGTCAGTCTCACAAATTTTTTTTTATTACCACGGATGAGTGAAGAAAAAGAATGAGAGGAAAGACGTCGGGATGTCTGGAGCCTGTAAGAACATTGTTTTGTGAAAAATAAAAGGGTGAAGGGGGGCGGGGTTTGGTAAGGAACTTAGCCCCCCCCTGTCACAAGTTTAAAATTCACAAGGGGGTGTAGATCGTTATGTATGAATTACACCACGCGAGACAGGAGCCAATCCCACCTCCCCTTTCCGCATAGCGTCCCGCTTCACTCGCGCAAGACAACTTTCAATTCATTTTCTCCTAGAAATTTTATACTTTTGACTTCTTCACTCACAATTCCAACGAAGGCACATGAATGGAAACATTCTGAGGACTGAAAAGCCCTGAGTAAGACATCAATTTTGAGACAAATTAGCCGAGGTAACGTGTTTAGAGGGAGAATGAAAACAATTTTTAGATTTGGATAAAACAATAGTTGACTTACGCAGGGACTTCTGAATCTTGGGGTTTACGACTCTGAACCCCCGCCCGCATCTCTCATTTTATAATTGACTAGCAGTAATACCCGGCGTTGCCCGGGGAACTTTGACTTTTCTCCCAATATCTCCTATAAGGCTATTCAGTTCCTCGACAGAACATTCATGATGTTAGAATTTTCTATTATTCATACGGAATAAGGCTTACAGTCCTTCAACTGTAGTAACGCTAGCTTTGGAGCTAAAACTAATTTATTCAAAAAGATTTCTCATTAATCGTTGCAATGGTTTTCGAGTTACAAAGATTGCGTGAGTGGATGCTGGGACGGACCAGGGGTTGATTAAAAAATAGACCTTAACCTTCCGGTAGATAAAACTAATCTATGCAAAAAGATTCCTCATTAATCATTGCAGTGGTTTTTGAGTTACAAAGATTGCGTGGGTGGATGGACCAGATATTGAGGTACTAATACACCTATAACCTTTCACAGACGATGACGAACAAATTAAAAAAAAAATTAATCAAATCCATCAAGCCGTTCGTGAGTTATAGAGGTACAACGCACAGACATTTTCAGCTTTATATATATGATGATTGCATTTTCTCATAACTTCATAATTGTAAGTTACAGTAATTTTTCATAAATAAAACTTAGCTCAGATATTACCAGGTATCGATCGGAAAACATGAAATACCGTTGAAAACATCGAATTTTCTACTACAAAATTTCCCCTAAATTTAGCGTGTACTTGGGTATAATGCATTATGTGGCCAATTTTTTTGAGAAGCAGAAGGGATAAATTTATCCGATAGAATAAAATAATGACCCTGGGGTTGTTGAAGATTAGAAAAAGGTAGCAAACGAAAGTCAAATGTTTTCAAGTATTGATTACACTTGATTATGCACAACGCGATCAAACTATGCGAATATTAAAAATTCAAAATAATAAATGTAGAACAGTAAATACTTGAAAACATTTTTGATTAGGTCATAAATATAAGCAGTATCTTGAAAAAGGAAAATAGGTTGAAAACTTGATCTCCGATTTTCGCACGATTACAATACTTCCTGATACTATAAGAAAGTAAAAATACCTGAAAATTTTTCCATAACGTTAGTTCCTTAAAGACAGCTGAATAGAGAAGACGACAATGGTGTTCTTCAATACTGACTGATTTCAGAGGACCGCCCACACCTCATTTGGAGCCTTCAGGACTAGCCGGGGTTTCATTGAGTCATTGGGGAACTCTAGCTTCGATCCTAACTTTGCTAGCTTCAGATCGTTCTCATCAGGCATTATGAAGTTAGATGGATGAGACCCCCAGTACATTTGGAGCCTTCAGGACTAGCCGGGGTTTCATTGAGTCATTGGGGAACTCTAGCTTCGATCCTAACTTTGCTAGCTTCAGATCGTCCTCATCAGGCATCACCAAGCTAGATGGAAGAGACCCGCAGTTTTAATTTTTTTGTGGACCAAGACAATATCATATTTTAACAAGTCCTTTGTCCTTTTCTTTTATTTATTTTTATAACAAAAAATGTTTCACTCAGTGATTTTCACTCTGTAAAGCAGAATCTACACTGAAAACATGATATTTTCCCCCAAATAATCTGATGGATAAAGTGGATGAGTGGTCAGTAAAGCGTCTCAAGGGCTGATGCATGCCAAACTGTCATGGAGACGTCAAGTTGAAGCCAATGGCAAAACGCCAACCTACACTCAACACAAATGAACTTTGTTCATCCATGTTCCCTTGTACGTCCATTCAACCGATGGGGCGGTTTGATCCGCCCATCTCATCAGTCCAAGGCGTTATTATAACTCTTCATCGTCATGGGGGCGATTCACATGAATCGGAAAAGTCAAAATAGTTTAAGCTAACCCAAAAAAAATATATTTTCACCATCCGGACGTTTTTGTTAATTCCCCACCTAAACAAACTCATAAATGCATGTTGAATATTCTGCAAAATATCATGTTTTTCAAAATGGAAAAAAAAAAAAAATCTTGTCTATTCTATGTGTACGAGGTGTGTAAATAAAGTAATGAGACAGGTAGCGTAGCGTTTGATCTGGCAACACTGGGGGACTTGCCGTTTGGAGGGATGGTGGGTCAACATGTGATGCCTCGCCAGTACGAGTTTGAACTCCCTACCGTCATAATATGAACCATAATAAAAAACCAGTTTACGAAACAAAATCCTACGGACAACCATATTATGGTTGTCCGTAGGATTTTGTTTCGTAAACTGTTTTATTCTAGTGCGTTCGGAGGAAGGCCTGCAGCTGCAAGTACCGACGAAAAGGTTGACAGAATTCGGGATCTTGTGCGTTCTGATCGTTGCTTGACTGTCGTTTTTTCGTAAACTGTTTTTTTCTAGTGCGTTCTGAAAATGAGTGACATCATTTCGAGCAACATTGTGCTATAAGGTTTTGCTTCAGACTTTTGCAAAGCTTCAGCAAGCCTATGGAGACAATGTTTTGTCAAATCTTACGTTTTTAGGTGGGTTTAAGGCATTTTCAGAAGGAAAAGAATCGATTGAAGATGAACCTCGCAGCGGAAGACCTGCAACTGCAAGAACTGACGAAAATGTTGACAGAGTCTTGTGCGTTCTGATCGTCGCTTGACTGTCAGAATAATCGGAGAAGAGTTGAATTGAAAAAGAGTCATGCGTATGAAACTAAGCATCAAGAACAACTGGGTGCTGCATCACGACAATGCGCCTTGTCACCCTACATTTTCAATTGTACTATATTAAAATTAATACTACAGTATTGCGGTGGATACGGTAGTATTGTGGTGGATACTATAGTATTGCGCAGCTTAGTAAACCCGGGCATTTAACGTAAGAACCAAGTAAGTTAGTTATAAAAGAATGTTCAATCCAGAGGCTACACGTCTGCCTATATGTGCTTGTGAAACTTCGGCGGATACTAGAGTATTGTGGTAGATACTATAGTATTGCGCAGGTTAGTATACCCCGGCTTAACGTAAGGACCAAGTAAGTTAGTTACAAAATAACGTTCAATCCAGAGGCTACACGTCTGCCTAGATGTCTAAATATGTCGTACGATATTTTTCATTGAGAGATTAACACCGTATCACTAGTGATCTTTATTGTACGATGTCTCCTTATCGTAAAATGAAGGACATCCCACTTTTTAAGATTTTTTTTTTATCTTGGATTTTATAATCGTATCACTTTGGTACGTGGCATAACGATCTTACGATTGTATCTATTAGTATATCCAGGTTTGCGTTATTACGCACAGAATATTCTTATCCTCATATTTGTCTTCGTCAAATAGCATAAGACGTCATTGTATGTAAAGCCAGCATAATATGATGTAGCTTTACGTGAAATAACCAGTCTTTTACTAACAAGTAGCTCGAAGGGGAGGGGAATACTGGGCTCATTCACGCACTCTACGTACATGCTAATAAATACCAATATATTTATCATAAATGTATCTATGTATTAAATTTTTTTTATACTCATATATTTTCAAGTATTTATATATTCAGTTTTAGATTAAACTGAACTATTTATAAATCTAATTTATAAGCTATCTAAATGTATGAATTCTTTTGACGTATCCTATTACCATGTATTGGTTTAAAGGAAATAAATTTATTATTATTATAACTGGGGAAGTAAAAATGAAAAAATGTATAAATAAAATAAGTAAATAAAAATTAATAATAATAATAGTTGAAATAATTTATGGTTTCCAGATTTACTTTGTGAAGCTCCATTCTAGGAATAGATAATTAAAATACACAATTTGTTAATATGAAGATAGCTGATGTTATGAGAAGTGATTATTTCACAGGTTGTCAAATAAAATGTAGTATGACCTCTCACAGATTTTTATTAGTAGTAGCTAGCCGGCTTTCGAGGTTTCCCTCATCATCAGGCAGTCTGAAGAAAATTTAAAAAAATTAAACAATTTTTTGAATGAAAACTAAATAATGTTATAATAAAAATAAATAAATAAAACAATCTAAACTATCATGGATGGGGACAGACGAGTTATTCCTGTCCACCATCTGAGTCACTACTCAAGTTTTTAGATTGTTTTATTTATTTATTTTTATTATAAAATTATTTATTTCATTCAAAAAAGTTTCAATTTTTTATTAGACGGCCTTATGATGAGGGAAACCTCGAAAGCAGGCTAGCTACTACTAATAAAAATCTGTGAGAGGTCATACTACATTTATTTATTTGACAACCTGTGACACAATTTGTTCGTCAAACTGTGTATTTTAATTACCTATTCCAATAATAGTTGGATTTGTCTATACTGACACTCTGAGGCAGGAAGTGGCCTAGCTAGTTACTTCTACACACTTACAGTAGCCAAAAAAAGTATTTGCACACCATAAAAATTTGGGTTTATTTTTAACTACTAACAGAGAATAACATGAAATTAATTTGTTTTATTCTATAATTGCTTAGATTCAAAAATATAATAGCAGTTGTCTAAAAAAAAAATAATTTAATAATTATATCAACACAATTAACAGAATTTCACGCAAAAAAAGTATTTGCACGCTCATATTATTATACATATTACAATTATTAGTTTGGTTCGGTAGAGGTAATTCGTTCGGTAGTTTCGTTGTTTACAAACAAATAAGGATTAATACGCACTATGATTCAGTTGAACTTTGTGTTTGAATTGATTAACATGCCGAAGAAAAACGAAATATCGCGTTCTGATCGTGAAAAAATCATTTTTTTGCGTGAGTTAGGCAAAAGTTACCGTGAAATCGGAAAAATCGGGTTTTCAACAGTTCGATATATTGTTAAAAAAAAAAGAATTGACTGGTAGTGTTGAAAACAAACCAGGGAAAGGACGACCATCCAAACTCACGCATCGACAAAAACGTGAAATAGTGCGAAATGCTCTTAAAAATCCAAAATCTAGCGCGCAAAAAATTGCTGATGACTTGGCGACAACATCGCGGAATGCTGTTACGTCACAAACAGTAAGGAACGTTCTCCATAATGAGGGAATAAAAGGAAGGCGCCCTCAAAAGAAAGACATTGTAATTTTCAGGCTGTGCAAATACGTATTTTGGGGAAAATTTTGTTAATTCTGTTACTGTTAAAGTTAAGTTAGTTATTATTAAATATTTAAGGACAAATTCTTGAATCTTCTTACATTTAGACAAGAAAAACATTTTTATTGTGTTATTTACAATTACTTATTGTCGTTAAATAAAAAATTTCATGCTGTGCAAATACTTTTTTTGCCTACTGTATATTGTGTATGTATTCATAGGTGTTCGTTCCACTGATGGTGACACAGCATCAAAAACCGATTGTGGAGGTTAATAAAACAATAGGAAGACAAAGTCTTTTATTTCTATAATAAACATAATACGTACTTAAGATTTTTATTTATCTTAACATTGTTTCTTGTTTATTGCTCGTTCTACTGGACTTGGAGTGGTAATTGCGCTAATTTATATAGACTTAATTAGGTAGAAAGAGAAAGAAGCAATATGAAGTGTGCTGTTTGTTGTGTTGCTTTGGTAGTTAGTGTCGGTGGGTCTGGAGTGAGGACGAGAGGCGATAATGGAGGCTCGTCTGATTTATACGTCTAGTAAGACCGACTTGACTCCAATAACTAACTTTTCTTGCAGGCCAGCTTGCAACTCTCATTAAACAAACGGCAATGTCCCATCCCCATCCCCTCCCCATATTACATCTCTTCTTAGACAAAACATAATTCGTGATTTATATCATTTATGCCTTTTCAGCCCCCCTTCGTCTATCTTGAGATGGCGACAAGCTGCATCTTTTATGCTAATTTTTATGCACTTGTATACGTTCCAAGGAGAATAATGAACAGGAGACGCTGACATGAATTTGAAAAATGAATTTAATGGTAAAAAGGGCGCCGGTAGCTCAGTGGTATGCGTGCTTGACTTCTGAGCTCAAGAACGTGGGTTCGTAACCCGACCGAGCCCCTTAGTTTATTTTATCTGGGAGGTAAAATAAACTTAAGCACGCCGTCCTTCGGATGGGACGTTAAGCGATGGTCCCGAGCCTGTACGATGTCAGGTAGGTACTCGTTAAAGACCCCTACCCTAGGTGAATAAAAATTTAGGGTAGGCAAAATTTAGGACTCCCATAGTAGAGTCGGGCTCATGTCCACCAGAGTGACGAAAGAGCGCTCTGGTAGTAGGCGATATGAACTCGTAGTTAAAGCCCGGGCATGAGTCATAAAACCTAACCTAACCTTTAATGGTAAAATAAAATTATATTTTTACAACTGCAACAAAAAGTTGGTGATCCATCGAGCAATGTAATTCCTCAGCTCGAATTAGACCGATTTGACTGAAAATCTTATGAACCTCTGAATCCTCAACATTCAGTGTATAAATGTTCATTCCATCAATAAATATTATATATTGTAACGGTATGTACTTAAGGGTAACAAGATAATAGTAAATAAATAAATAAAAAGTTAAATAATGAATAATCAAATATAAAAATTATGAGTCATTAAACCTAACCTAACCTAAAAATTATGAATTTTGTATAGAGGCTTCAGCATGGACGGAGGGGCGCTCGGTCTGTTCAGCCGGATCCAAGAAGAAATAGAAGATCAGCAGACCATCTCATCCAGTTGTCAGGCGACTTTCAGGACAGCAAATAGACAGCTCAGTGGTATGTGTTCTTGCTTATTGAACCAAAAAGCGCGAGTTCGAAAAACCCGGCCGAGGACCTTAGTATATTTTACCTGGGATGTAAAATAAACTAAAACACGCCGTCCTTCGGATGGGACTAGCGATTGTCAAGAGCCTGTACAATGTCAGGTGAAAGTTAAAGACCCTGGGTGAATAAAAATTTAGGACTCCCACAGTAGAGTCGGGCTCATGTCCACCAGAGTGACGAAAGAGCGCTCTGGTAGCGGGAGATATGACCTTGTAGTTAGAGCGCGGCCATGTGTCCAACAACTATTACATATCATGCGGTCCATAATAAAAAACTAGAAACTGCAAAATATGCTCATTACTGAATAAATTAGTTACGAAGAAGTACAATGAATTATTCTATATAATACACTAAATCGATCCTCACGATGCACGGAATTGTTTATAATCAAAACCCCGTAGATGGCACCTATCAATTTTCCGCGAAATCGGTCTAAGGGAAGGGGAGCAGAGTAGAGGGACTCGACTTAAATGCCCTAATATCTGCCGAGGTAATTAATAAATGTATCGCACAAAATTAATTACGTCGATTGGCTATGGAAGGAGAGTGAAAAAGTAGTTGATTAATTCTTGCTGGGGAAGTACATAGCAGTGATTCACCAAGGACTATTTATGTGTTAAGCCCTCTCCCTTTGGCCCATTTGGCTAAAAAATACAATGACGTCAGCGTAACAGAATATGTCTAGTTAGTTCACACTTTACATTCATAAGTAAATTGGAGGGGTGGATATCGCTAGACTACCAACCGAGAGTTTTCTTCCAATTACAGAGAGCGCAGGTAGCGTGCTTGTCTGCTGAGCTCTAGATCGCGGGTTCGAAACGCGGCTGAGGCCCTTAGGTTTTTTATCAAAGAGGTGGAAAAACATTGAGCACGCCGTCCTTCGGATGAGACATTAAGCTATGTTCTCAGGCCTGTACGATATCAGGTACTCGTTAAAGCCCCCTAGGTGAATAAACGGGTAGGCAAAATTTAGGACACCCACAGTAGAGTCGGACTCATGTCGAGCTGAGGGACGAAAGAGCGTTCTGATAGTAGGCTATATGATATCTTAGTTAAAGCCCGGGCATGAGTCACATAACTTAAAGACATTTACTTGATGGGACATAGATAGGTAACATAGTAATTTATAATAAAATATATATTAGTGTATCAGAAGTGAGTCCTTATGAATGTCATCCTGTTACTACAACGTGAATAAAACATCAGAAGGAAAAAAGTTTTCAGGTTATAGGTATACTGCTTTATGACATTCAGGGTGGATAGCAGAGCTTTTCGTAGAAACAACTCTTGAATACCTCAAGTAGATTCTCTAAGTTGAGCTTTGGAGAGTCAAAGTCAATGACCAGACAACTGCCTCAAGACCTCCCCCATAAATATATTACCTGGCTGAGGATGGTCTAGAAAAATTAGTAGACGGGAAGGGGGGTTGAGGGGGGAAGGAGGGGCGGGGGAGGGGGATGGCCTGGTTTAATTGATAATAAAAGAGAGGTGGAGGGGGAGATGGAGAGAGGGTGGGGATGGTTGGAGGTGGAGAGTGGGGGGTGGATCAATAGAAGCAGGCCCGCCGTCACTGTCATAGGAGGCCCTGTCTGAACCCCTGACCTCAGCCTGACTGTAGCACCGTATATACATAAGTGGATACCATCACTAACCAAAATATTTGTATAGAGAACAACACATATACAAGAAATCAAAGAACATTTTTAGTAACAAAAGTGAAAGAGTAGGTCAATCACTGGTAATGTACTTCCTCAGCGCGAATTAACTAAGTTTTTGAAACCGTCTGCAACCAATTTACCGATATGGGTGAAACTTTGTCTCACTCAAGGACTTCTAATACTCCTTTGTCTCACTCAAGGACTTCTAATACTCCTCATACTAAATTTCAAATTCCTTACATCAAAATACAACAATTATTACAGTTTGTGTGTACAACTAGGGATCTATCGATACAAGTAAAGTATCGAGACTTTTATCCGATACAAGTGCGTTTGCTATCGATACTTTTCTTTCGATACCAAGTAGATATCGAATAGATATTACTTGTATCGATCCAAAGTACTCGTTTCAAATTTCAACAATTAAAAAAAATTATATAAATTTTTCAATTCGCCAAAATCGTTCACCGTTTAATTTCTTACTATTTTCTTTTATTTGTTGTTGCAGTAAAATACTGAACTCAAATTCCGGTCCACGGACAAATGACATATATCGATGGTGATGTGATCACGCAGTATGTATGATGAGTCCTTATTTCTTACCTTATTTACATTAAATGGTTTATCGTTTATGAAGGTATACAATTGTTTAATTTTGAAGAGAACAGCGACTTGCAAAAAGTGTTTTAAAATAGTGAAATATTGTCGGAATACGAATAGTCTCCAGTAGTTTTATATCCTTAGTAAAAATAAATTATATGTTTATTTTAGAAGGTTTTTTATTACATTCAGTATGTTTTTAATAATATCATTTTATCTTATTCGATTTGATTTATTTGTTTCTTATGCCCTCTACAATATCTCATTTACTTACCTATATCTTTCAAATTGTATTGTGTTTTTTATTATTATTATATAGGTATATATATATTAGACATGGTTTAAAATTAATTATAACGAAGTACTCGATGCAATACGTTTTTTATTTAAATTTATGTACATTTATAGGTTTTTTAAAATTAATTATAACGAACTACTCGTTTCAATCGATACGAATAGGTATCGATACTTGGCTAGTATCGAAAGTTTTATTCGATACTACTCATGAGTAAAAGTATCGATACTTTGTGGTATCGATAGAACCCTATGTACAACCCCTCCCCTTAGGTCGAATCGATTGAAAATAGTTGTGTCGTCCTTATGGGATTTGTAATTTACATATGAAATTTTATGTCGATACAGTGTCGTCGTTGGGGTTTCTCAGTTAGGTTATTGTGACTCACAAGTGGACTTTGAATTGGAGGTCATATCGCCTACTTCCAAAGCGCTCTTTTGTCGCTCTGTAAAGCCCAACTCTACGTGGGATTATTAAATTGCGCTTACTGAGGTTTGGTTACTTAAAGTAGAGAGAGGTCTTTAACAAGTACCTACTCACAGGCCAGGGACGATCGCTCATAATCCGAAGAACAGCAAGATTTTTTTCTTACCTTCCAGATAAAAAATCTAAACCAGGTTTCGAATTCGCGGTCTTGAGCTCTACAGACGTCCGATTCATGTATCTGTTTCTACACCAGAAATATTCATCAGAAAGGCAGAAAAGTATGAAATTCGGGTGAAAATTAAAAAACTAATTTCTCACCGCCTCATTCTCTGAACCCTCCTTTCCCTTCGACTGATTTCGTGAACTTCAATATGAATTGTCCTCGTGGGTTTTTTATTTTAAATATGAAATTTGGTGTCGATATATTCAATACACCGGCAGTTATTGGAGTTTTTGACTTCAGCCCCCCTCTGATCCCGCCCCTCCCTTCGGCCAATTCCGCTGAAAATTAATATGTTTGTCCTTATGGGGTTGAATTTATATATGAAACGTTGTGTTGATACATTCAATACAACGGCACTTATTAGAGTTTTTGTGTTAAGGGCGGTCTAGACACAACGTCTTATCAAACGATTTATCGGATCAGACAAGTCGTATCAAGTAAAACAGCGCGTGTAGACCACAAAACGTACGTCTTGCATGATCGAAATAAGGTTGTACGATAAGTTGAAAATTTGAAGTGCGAGGCATCATTTTATGAAAATTGATTTGACAACTTGAAGCGTGTGGACAAACTTCGGTTTTATTGGAAATTGTTTTAGTATATTTTCGTAGTACGTATCGCAGTGTTCCCGACAATTTTTAAGAGAATTTATTGAATTACCATTCCCTCGACCATCTTAATCTTCTATTTTTTCGTTTATTTCTGCTTCTTGTTGCAATGCAAATAGCATAGAGCGACCAAAGAAGCGCTTCTTCCATGATCGAAAACGTCGCGAAACTAAAATTTGACCGATTAGTTGGAAACGTGTGGCCGCGCTACCTTTGTACTTTTTGTCGAACGATTTGGATGAACGTTTTATCGTTTGGCGCACAAGACGTAGTGTGTGGACCGCCCTTTAAGCCTCATCCCCAATCCTCCCTTAACTTGCTAGACTGAAAATCAATAGGTGTCATCTTTAGAAGGTTTCTTCTGGATATACACATACACAATTTCGTTCATTCTATCATGTTCACAGACATAAACACCCACAGTCAGAATTTTTATTTTCATTTTTGAAATTTGGAGTTCGGAAAACATGAAATTCCGTTGAATTTCTGATCCGATTACATAACTTCCCATGTACAGAGGTGAGAAAACAAGAGAAGGTTCAGATAAAGAAACCTAATTTTTGCATATATATGCACCTAACCAGTTCCAGTGTTCCTATTCATACAGGTGACGTATCTGTTGTCATACCAGTAATACCTTGACATAAAATATAAGATGCAACGCATGGACAACAATGATGAACGGAGTGACGAAATATTTCCTTTGTTGTAGGATGCAATTCACAATGAGTTTGATTTGAACGTGTCGATTTGAATACTCCAGGGGTCAACTACCACCTCAGCGCGGTTGGAGACCTCACTTATCCATTAAATCATGTCCTTCGTCACTGGAGTCAGCTTCTCTCTTGCACTATTACACCTGGAGCAGTCGCTATAACTGAGTCAGTGTGACATGGCGGATCTCACAACACTCCCCCCCCCCCCCCCCCCCTTCTCGGAATAGCAAGGAGAAATTTTCTATTTTTATTTTTATTTTACAAGTAGATATTTACAACTGTATAAAAAATAAATACAACAAGCAAATGTGCTAAGAGAGAGATAATGGCAATGTCAAAATATCATGAGGGGAGAAATCACCCAGTAGTGATATTCGCTAGTGACTGAGTTACTTTCATTTGTAACTAATCATTGACACTGCTGCTGCTAAGGTCTCTAGGCCTTTGACGCTTAAGCCGTCGTTGGGGAAGTGTGGCTGAATGGAGAGTACGGAGAACTAAACTCAAAACCACATCTAGCTTGAGTAGTCGACTTTTAATTTTCTGCCAAATCAGAAAAGTTAAGGAGGAGGTAAACTTAACTGACTACAAATATGAGTTGGGGAAGTAGATTGCCGGTGACGTTTGGCAAAAGTATATACAATATAAAAAAAATATATACATAACAATGTCACTTGATGGGAGAAGCCAGCCAACACTGACACCGGTTTATTGACCTAGGATTGGAATACTTGACATTGAACATGCTCGGGTCACCGCTTAACATCCCATCCGAAGGACGGCGTGCTCAAGGTTTTTTCACTTCCCAGATAAATAATCATAATAATTAAAATTCCACTATGAAATTCACAGGGGAAACATTTAAATACATTTGGCTCTTACCAAGGACATAAATTAATAATCACCTGAACTAGACTAGAAGAATCTGGAAAACTTGAAAATTCAAGATAGCAAACCGAGAAATGGGGAACAATCCATTTTTATAACTAAGTCACAGAGCGATGCGGTTTTCAGCATTATCTTTAGATTTTTTTTTATTTCTAGCCTTATGTACGATGCATATCAGCCATGACTCTTATAATGTGTTACCTAGTTATTTATATTGGGAGGGAGTTCTATCAACGAAATAAAACTCTCTCCCGGGCGGGATTCGAACCCGCAAACCATGGTGAGACCATGCGACCAAAGCCCTATACTCTAGCCCGCACGGCGGCCACCATGGCTTGAGTCTTTAGCTTCAAACATCCGGAAACTAACCGGGCAACCTGCTACCAACTTTAATAAAATAATATATATATATATCTATTTTGTCATACAGAAAACAATGGACATTGTAAACCCATGAACAAATAAATGAGAAGGCCCTAGTTACCACGTACGACATAAAAATAAAAGAGTAATAACCCAGGGACACACTCGGAAACTCACAAGAAAAGTAGAGAGTCCAGTTAAAATGGTTCCATCTTTCAAAGAACTGGGTCACAAAAAGGAACTGGAGAATACTACGTTGTAAGTGGCGAATTCTAATCAATAATGACCTAATTCGATAAAAGGGTTCATTTTAATAAGGAAGAGGAAAAACAAACAACAACAATATACAAAGAGCCATTATCTCATCAATTTAATAATCTAAACATTATAATTACATTTTTTTTTTCATTAATGTATAAGTGGTAATGTATACTGTATATACAGGATTTACTTTCATTTCATAGGGAGAAAAGAGGAAAATTCGAGGAGTCGACCCCATTGCAGTCGGATAACTCCATGATCACAGAATCTAAGTCTATCGCATCCAAGAAAAGGTGTAATATGTACAAGAACAGAAAGGAAACCTGTCATGAACCCTGACCAGACAGTAGTACCTTTCCAACTGTCTCGACCTTCCTAATTGACCTATTTTGTATTGGCACAAGCCAGATACATATCGGAACAAAGATTCATGATGGCCGACCGCAAAACAAATCTATCATATCCTAGAAAAAACATTCAAGTTTCTTTTCTTTATCTTGTATTTGACCAAAGAACCGAAGGGATACTAGTCATGACCCATGACCAGACCTTTCCAACTCTCTCGACCTTCCTCATTGACCTACATTACTATTACTGTATAAAGTCTGACCAGACAGAGATCAGAACACTGGGTCATGGCCGACCTCACAACCTGTCATCCTAGAAAATACGGTGTGATATGGAGTCTAGAGACTAATATTCGTATCACGTTTCTTTTCTTATTTTTTGTATTTGACCTGAGAACAGAAGTGATACCAGTCATGACCCGTGACCAGACCTTTCCAACTTTCTCGACCTTCCTCATTGACCTGCATTACTATTACTGTATAAAGTCTGACCAGACAGAGATCAGAACACCGGGTCATGGCCGACCTCACAACCTGTCATCCTAGAAAATACGGTGTGATATGGAGTCTAGAGACTAATATTCGTATCACGTTTCTTTTCTTATTTTTTGTATTTGACCTGAGAACAGAAGTGATACCAGTCATGACCCGTGACCAGACCTTTCCAACTTTCTCGACCTTCCTCATTGACCTACATTACTATTACTGTATAAAGTCTGACCAGACAGAGATCAGAACACCGGGTCATGGCCGACCTCACAACCTGTCATCCTAGAAAATACGGTGTGATAAGGAGTCAGGAGACTAATATTCGTATCACGTTTCTTTTCTTATTTTTTGTATTTGACCAGAGAACAGAAGGGATACTAGTCATCACCCGTGACCAAACCCAACACTCTATCACCAAAAACTTACGTCCCCGCGAACAACTCAACCACATTTTCGTTCTTCCTCAAGAACTTCTGAATCCTTATTATAATTTCGTGTTGACACTATCCTTACGACAGGTTTTTGAATTGCCGCCCTCCCCATCCGATTTTCTGTTCGGCTGATTGCGTTGAAAATCGACAAATATCGTCCTCTTTAAGTGCATATAAAATGTCGTGTCGATCTCCTCCCCTCTAGCCGATTCGGTAAATCTTCCTTATGGGTTTTTGGATTTAAAAGTAAAATTGTATCGATACCTCTTCATTACACCGACCGACAATTATTTGAGGTTTATTTGTACATTTATAAATAGACACAATTTTCTTTTTTTTTTAAATTTTGACATTAGTGGTTTGGAAAACATGAAATTCGGTGAAATATAGTTGGGAAAATTTTAAAAAATCCTGTACAAGAACACGATGACTTCCAATAGAATGAATACATCGACACGAAATTTTATTTGTGTATTCACATTCCATGAGGACAACTATTGATTTTTAGCCAAATTGGAAAATTTAATTGATTAATTCGAGCTCGGGAAGTTAATTGCGAACAAAATGCATAGATACTCCCCCCCATCCAGAAAAATTCCCCCTTACCTACGCCAATAATATGAAAAACAGAAGAGCAGGAGTAGATCCGCTCCATTTCCAAGGAGACTTTCTCCACCTTTCATCCCGGAACCCCATGAGAGAGCTACAGAACTGTTGGAGAGAGAGAGAGAGAGAGAGGGGACTGTCTGGAGCTCAAAGGAGGGGGGGGGGGGGGGGGCAAGAAAAAAAGTAGTAGAGGGAAAACAGTTAAACAGGAAAAGAAAGGTTCCACTAAAAAGGAGTGTAGTAAAAACAGAATGGATAAAGGCAAAAAAAAGAAAGCCTTCTTCCCCCTCCACCTTCCATCTGCCTGTCACCAAGGAAAGTTGGCGTTTTTATTTATTTTTTTCAATAATAACAATAATGGGGGTGTTGTCGTTGTTGACGAGTAGAAAGCGTGAGAAAAACTTGACAAAAATATTGGATCATTAAAATAAAACATAAAAAAAAATCATCGTTGACCCAGCGGCTATCTACTTCCTCAACTCGAATTAATCAACTAGTTTTCGCTCTCTCTCCAATCTCAGGGTATATGAGTCAAGTCCCCCTTCCCTTTGGCCGATTTGGCTGAACAATGCATTCGATGCATTCATTACAACACAAGTTTAATCGACACAAAATTTCATATTATGAGAATTCAAAACCCCGTAAGAACGACAATTTTCAATGGAATCGGCAGATGGTAAGGTAAGTGTAATGAATTTATCGAATCGTTAAATTCACTCAAAATGATAAATATGATCAAAAAGCTGACATCAGAGATGAAAGAAGTGTGTAGTTGTGTGTGCGCTGCGCGAGCAACCGTCCGACACACACACATACACATCAACGATAATTACACTCTGACATAGCCCCCCCCCCCCCCCCCCCCCCCCCACCGAGATCAAAGATTGTTGTTTGATGTTTTAAGGTGTTCGATTTCTTGGTCATTACACCTACATGTTCTCTTCATTGATACTACTGTTTACCAAACCTGTTTGTCTCGGGACTATAAATACTCAGTATTTTAATGTTTTTTTTTTACATATATATACTACTACTTATATACTTATATTTTTTTTTACATATGTATACATGATATTGTTGTGTTTGTATATTTATTATTTATTTTTACTCGTTTTTTTTTTTTTTCTTTATTAATTTATAGATATTTATTTTTTTCCTTCTTTTTTTATACTATTTTTTTTTATAACTATTATAAATAACTAGATAACACCTTTATAAGAGACATGGCTAATATGCATCGTACATAAATAAGGCAAAAAAAAAATATATATATATATATAATCTATATTTTACGTAAATTATGCCAAGTAGATTATTTGGTTTTATCGGTTAACGGGAAGGGTGGACTAAAAACCGTAATGACATCCACTAATTTTCAGCGCAATCGGCCAAACAGAAGGATCATACGAAGGGATAACTCAAACACATGAACGGGACTTATGCTCTGACATAGCCCCGAGAGCTAAGATGTTTACACATTAAAAAAAAAAATTTCCTTACACTCTTAGGTATAAGGAAGTAAAAACAGAGAGTCGGACATAGTCTGGTAAATGTAGGGGGTGGGGTGGCGGTAGGGGGGGGGGGGGGGGGGGGGGGGGTGGGGGGGGGTGATAGGCGGTGGAATAAAATGTAAATGTGACCCCCCCTCCTAATGGTATTCACTCAATAGCGATGGGGGCTAGGTCTCATACTTGTGTGTTCTGAGGAATTCAAATATCCCGCCAACCCCATCCCCCAGCTTTGCATACCCATCCCATCCCAGCCATTCTAGTTCCTCACTCTCTCTCTCTCTCTCCACTCCAGCCTCCTTCTAAAGACCTGTCTCCCTTCTTCCCAGTTCACAACAGCAACATCAACTAAACCCTTGGGTTTATTGACAAAAAATTGAGGATTCAACTTATTGAAGACCTCACTTTTAGTATTAGAAGTGAACAAATTATGCCAACTCGGATTTATGTATGATTTTATTGAATGCAAAGAATTAATATTATTACTTTCCCAAAATCATTTGAATCAAAACATTAAAAGAAGAAGAAGAAGAAGAAGAGTTTATTATAACAGTCGCATTTACAGAGGTACAATTATACAATAAGGTTCCTTAACCATTTCCCTTATACACTAAATACAATTCAAAAACAAGCAGGTTCTCGGATATGTGTGTTTCAACTAAGTGCGGCCCCTGAGGTCCACCCGGCAAACTTATAACTAAACCGAATATCAATAGTAATAATATCACCAAAGAAGGAATTTTATTCAGTACAGAATTATTTATTCATTTATTTGAGTTTAATCTATACATAGATTTTTAATTGTGATGCAAATAAATACACACATATCGCACCCCCACTTCAGAAGTGACACAAATCAAAAATCATGAATGCTTGTAAAACAACACGGAAAAATTACTGTAATTTGAAATAACTATTTTGAAGTAATGAGGGCTCGTACGTTTTGCTTTCTAGTTTCTAATCAATTGGAACCCGAGAATAGTCGTTTTTCCTGAAAGAAATAGATCATTTTTCTTACCACATTTGCGACATAAACAAAAAATTGACGAATTTTGAGTTATGTCACTTCTGAAGCGGGGGTGCGATATGTCACATATCCTATTTTTTTTTTTAATTTTGCTTTTACAGCTACATGTAAAATTTCATGACAATCCGATAATCCGTTAATGAGGTAGAACTAGTTTTATGCTCAGTCCCCCCTTCCGTTAAGAATTTTGATTACCCTATTTTTCAGTTTGCCTTTAAGAATACAACATGGTAATTTAATTACAATCCGATCATCCGTTGATGAGCTAGACCTATTTTTATGCTTAGCTCCCCTCACCACCCCCATCCCGTTCAAAATTTTCAGACGTCATGTAGCCTATTTTTCAATCTGGCTCTAAAGGATGCTACATTGCCACCAGAACAAATTAGATTGGATTAATCTTTTTCAAGAATACCTAAAATCCACTTTTTTAGCAGTCTTTTTGTTCAAATAAAAAAAAACGGATGGACGGAATATCAAAAACATTCTTTCAGATCATATTTACGTTGATACGCTTCGATTGACACCAAAGCGGAGTCGATATCATTTTTCATTCGCGAGATATCGTGCAGGAAAAATTGACCACGCACGTACATACTTCTTTCCAAAAATAGTGTAAAAATACTGTGACGACCTTGAAAATAAAAATATGATGAAAATTTTGATTTCTATTTTCGGACCCATTACAATAACCTATATGCTGGGAAAAAAGAAAAAAAAATTCTAAGTAGGTAACTGATATGAATAGAAAATAAATTAATAAACATCCAATAACAGAGATTATAATTTAAAAATCGTGAACGGATATTTTTGTGTTATTTTATCAAAAAGTTTTGATTTGTGTCACACTTAAGTAACAAGTTGTTACTGAAATTTATTATGTAGTCCAGTAGGAGCTCAACATTTAGGTCTTCATGGATTTGGAGCTACATCCAATCTAAGGCATTTATTTTTGGCTACTTGAAGAGTTCTCAAGTTGGTATTGCTTGCAAGATCGACCCACACTGGGCATGCATACGTTATATATATATATAAAAAACAACAACCTGCATGTAATTCATTAGCACGAAATTAATGAACTAAGTTTTCACTCCAAAATCAATCGACAGGCTAAAAATCAATATTTGACTACATAGAAATGGAACAATGAGAAACTAGTCCCCCCTGAAAGACTGTTAAACGTCCCACCCGAAGGACGACGTACTTGAGTTTTTTCAACCTCCCAGATGAAATAAATTAAGGGCCTGGGCCGAGTTTTACACCCACATCTTGAGCTCAGTAAGCAAACACGCATAAACCTATTGAGAGCTATTGGCGCCCTCAATAAAACTTCAGATAATAACAACGAAATAACAATTAATAGGAACAATGAGAAACTTGGCCCCATTTGAAAGACTGTTCTACATGTATGACGTCGCAGGTTGTAGCCATTAAAGAAAGGACAACAACCACTTTCAACGCCATAAGCCGCCTAGCCCGCGCGACGTGGGGCCTCGACTACTCTGCGTGTAAGTCAATCTACTTCGGAGTATTCGTGGCTATGGTACACTGCTGCTGGTTGGTGGTATCGCCCCACGAAACGGCAGCGTATGATTCTGTTGCAAGCCCAGAGAGCAGTCCTTTTAAGGGTTACAAGAGCTTATCGAACTGTCTCTACGGCTGCGCTACAGGTATTGGCCGGAGCTCCATCCATAGACTTGGTCTTAAATGGTGTTATTGCCTCGTACTACTGTAGACACAATATGCCTTTAGGTGAGCGGACAGTCCAGATCAGAGCGTTGCAAGGATATTGCCCAGGAATGGATAGTGGAAAAATGGCAACAACGTTGGTCACGAAGTTCGGATCGCCGAACGACTTATGCATACTTTCCGAATGTCCGTGTACGCCTCGACTCGACCACTGGATGTCCCAGATATTATCAGGTCACGAAGACTTCAACTCCAAACTCTTCTTCTTCAGGAGGAAGAACAACCTGAACTGTTCATATGGGGGAGTCGAGACTGCAGAACATGTAGATTGACCGCTGTATGACCAGGCCAGGGTGGAGTTGATTCGCGGGACCGGATCATACCTGGAACTGAATCCGCGGCAGCTGGTGACGGAGACCGGCTACCCAGTGTTCAGCCGGTTTGTCGGCTCCTGGCGGGAGCGAAAAAAAGCGGTGTGACGGGCTGGGGCTACCACCGATCACCACACGTTGGTCGACCGGCCCACCAAAACCTCACTTTAAGCACTAGTTAGATCCCGAGCTCCCTCTACAGACATGATGGATGATGTTGCACAAAAGCAAGGTGCATCCGAAACACTAAAGAGCAATAATAAAAAGAGTTTGTTCTACATATACGAAATGTCAGAGCATACTTCAGATAATAACAATCGAATAACAAATAATAGGAACCAATAATAACAATGAGAAACTAGTCCCACTTAAAAGACTGTTTTACATATACGAAATGTCAGAGCATACTTCAGATAATAACAATCGAATAACAAATAATAGGAACCAATAATAACAATGAGAAACTAGTCCCACTTAAAAGACTGTTTTACATATACGAAATGTCAGAGCATACTTCAGATAATAACAATCGAATAACAAATAATAGGAACCAATAATAACATTGAGAAACTAGTCCCACTTAAAAGACTGTTTTACATATACGAAATGTCAGAGCATACTTCAGATAATAACATCAGTGCTAACTGTGACTATTGGACAACACGATAGGGCAACTCCACTATAATTGGAACCAAGAAATCAAAACTTACAAGCCAGTAATTAATGCAAGACAATATTCTCGTCATATCTGAAGAGTAACTTGTTAGCGCCACCAACTCTGGAGTCTGGAACTACTAACGACTAGGCGTTGGAACATAACACTGGATGTCTAACAACAAACAACTTACCCCAAGATCCTAATCTAGGACAAACGCAAACTGTTACTCCACCGTTTTTTGTTCACCGAGCGAATGCTCATAGACGGTGTACAATGAACAGGTATTATTTTCTATATCAATGCAAAAAAACATTTCGTCCTTCTTCATTTTCCTGTCATCGAAGTTTGGTATAAGAAAGACAACGTACGAAAACAATGGGTTTCAAAACTTTTAGGACGGTTTTCGGCGTGTTTCTCGCAAACCGAGATACCTTCCCAAAAAAGAAAAACATTAAGGCGTAGTTAAGGTCCACGCCGTAGATTTTCCGTGAAAACGTCGGGATAAAATAATTTTTCATTTTCTTTTCGATGCTGCCTTAGCTCTTGTATTTGCTCGGCACTAGACAGGTTTTTTGAATTCCTTTTGATGCGAGCTTTCCTCTGATTTGCGTTTTCTATAATTCCGCGCATATTTACAATTCATATGAGACGAATTCTTTAATTTTTTTCCAATTTTCAATTTAATACAGATTTTTACATATATTTCGGCGAATATTATTATTGTTTCACTTTGAGTCCTAGTAGTGCTCCTCAAGCTCTTTACAATGACACCCGAAGCAACGTCCTAATGCGTTAACTAATTTCTAATTTTACACGCTAATTTGTAACAATCATCCACCGGCGCCCACACTAGCCCGATAACGTCACAGGCAAAACAAACACTGCACAACAAACACGTACAGACATGCTCTATCCATTGTGACCTCAACCGTTGTTATCGCATTATTAGTCTCGTAGTTATTATCGATTGAAATCTGACGGTATTTTGTAACACAAGAAAGTTTGACCGGCTATCACTGTGCTTAAAAAGCGAATAGACGTTTTCACGTCAAAAGTATATCATATAAAATATTCCTTTCAGTTTTCTCTAGGTCTTAATCATTTCAAAATGTACATCCTTAGCCCAAATTAATCAATTAAGTGTACGCTGTCTTTCTAAATCCAAACGACTTTCTAGACAACAAATCTATAGATCACAAACTTAAGGGCTACTGAATCAAACTATATTTTGTGTCAATACATTCATTATAACCGATGTAAGTCAAATATTGAGTTTTAAGCCCAAACTCTCTATTGGCTTTGGAGGGAGAGCGAAAACGTAATTGACTAATTTGTGCTGAAGAAGTACACACCAGTGATTCACCGACGACCTTCCTTTTGTGCGCACGTTCGTAAAATTCATCCAATTTGTACATTCATGGTTTTAGCCTTTGGATTGACAGCATGTTCATCATTATCTCACACTGCCATACATAAACGGTACGACAATTTCACTGAAATTCTACCATTCTATATATTTAAAGGCCCCTAAAACATTAAACTCACTGTCACACCAAATTCACAGAAAAAAATAAAATCACTCTCAATTTATTAAGTTAAGTACGTTACTAAATAGAAATGTTCCCTCAAAAGAACTTAATTAGCCAAATACTAATGACAATTGTATTTACGCATTATTCCTATCAAATTGTTCACTATTCAATCTATCGATTTCAGAATAAAAGTAATTAATTAATTGAAAATAAACGAAAAATCCGACTACCAATAAAACCCAAAATAAAACAGTAAAAAGTGAAAAGGTAAAATATAGATCGTAGTGTCTAAATGTAATAAAACACAAAACTAATGTTATTTACCACAGTTTGCAAATTTTCTTTATAATTTTTGAAGAAATCCAAGGTAAAGTTGCTTAATTTTTTACTGTTTTTTTGAGTTAAAAGAGTTTTCTTCAAAGTCGAGTTTTTTGTTTATATCGATTCATTTTTTTTTATTTGAATTATCTTAAACACTAATCTATACATTTTTTTGAGTTCGACAATATGGCTCTAAAGTCCGCCATTTTTTTTTTTTTTTTTTTTTTCGGGAGAGCCTAAATCATCGGTTATGTACTTCTACGCACGAAATAATTACGTTATCTAAAGCCAATCGACCGTTTGTGCTAAAGTCAAAATTTGACTTACATAGTGGCTTCTAAATCCTTATATTAAATTTTGTGTCGGTACATTCATTGATTACATCTGATCCCCCTTTCCATTCGACCGCGGCAGTGATTAGGATTTTTGAGTCCCCTCCTCGCATAGCTGAGGAAGTAAAAAAAGCTGTTGGTGAATCACCGACAATGTACATCTCCAGCACAAATTCATCCCTCTGAAACCAATCAATCGTTTGGGTCAAAAATCAATAATTGACTCATATAAGGGGCTCTGAATCCTCATACTAAATTTTGTATTTCCCTACTCTGATCCCTCCCTTCCTTTCGGCCGAATTCGCAGAATATTCATGTCGAATCATTCGTTCTATCGGGAGTTCACTAACACACACACACACACACACACACACACAGAGTCAGACGGAAATTTCTGACAGATTACATAACTTCTTCTATAATTCGAATAGATGAATCAACTATCCTAGGAAAGGATACGTTGCGTCAAGGTCGATACAAAAATGATACAAGGTTGATACAAAAAATTATTTTTTCTTGAGATAAATCACGTCGGATCAATGGACGTTAAAATTAAGATTTCAAACCTTTGTTGGGGTTTTAAAAACCTGCAGTTTGATAACAGAGTTTAATTAATCGTTCGGAATATCAAATAAGAAGCAAAAGACAAACAACACGAAGGAATCAACTGAAAAGAATGAGGAAGAAAGATGTTGTAGAGGATAAAGGGTGGGGGGAAGAGCTAGATTTAGAGTGGTCGTCAAAAATAGAGACGATGTAGGAGTCTATGTGGCGGAAGGAGGTCATGTTAGTCCGGGCTATCTGGAGGTCATGTTAGACAGGGCTATCTGGAGGTCATGTTAGTCCGGGCTATCTGGAGGTTATGTTAGTCCGGGCTATCTGGAGGTCATGTTAGTCCGGGCTATCTGGAGGTCATGTTAGTCCGGGCTGTCTGGTTGTCATTTCCACATACTGTCAATTGACCAGTGAGGACTGAGGTCCAGCCAATTCAGTTGCCATTCACTTAACAAAAAATTCCTTCCTCAGCTTATGTTTATGACCTAATCAAAAATATTGTCGAGTAATAGTTGTAGAGAATACTGGAATACATAATTTGCCGAAAACCCTCTTTGAAATGTAGTTTCGAAACACATATTTTCAGACGTTTCCTTGATTTACCCGAAAACGGTTAGTCCTATCGAAAAATTTACTCATACCAAAATTGTTCCTTATAAAATTTCCAATCGCTAATAAGTTCTCGGATTTGAGATAGGATTAATACGACAAAAGTTATAGCACCCCATAGACTAAATGTCTGTAAAGAATATAAGTAATTTTTAAATCGTAACATATAGTAACGAACTTTAAAATTTGGTTTATGTATTGGTAGTTTTTTGAAAAATTATTAAAATTGAGAAAAAATAGATGTGGTAATGATCACCCCCCCCCCCCCCCCCCCCCCCCCCCTCTCCTTCTCAAAATCATTTCATTTTGTCTCTTTGTACAAGCGTTGTCTTGAGAGTAGACATTCTTATACCCAATAATGCCAGTATGAAATAATTTTGAGACGGGGGAAAGAGAGTGATCTGTAAGCGTGGTTGGTATAAGAAGTACTGTAATGGTTACATCATATATATTTTTCTCTTCCTGTATGCACCTGCTGCTGATTTCTGTCTGTACTTGTCCGAATGTCGCGAATAAAAAGAACCAGATTCCTCCATATTCAAAACTAGAGTAAAATGGGAGGTAAGGTATAAATGTCTAATGTCTAGGTTGGTGAAGGTGGGTGGGTGGGGAGAGAGAGAGGCCCGCTAGGAATTAGCCAGAGAAAGTGGTAACCGTTAGCAACCTTTCTAGACGTTCTCGTTTGGAGTGTCGGGGCCACCCTAGCAACAGAGAGAGGTCCAGACCTGGATCCTACTGACTCCTGGCATCAGAGGTGTCTGCACACCTCCAACCACCTTTTGGCACTGTTGCACCATGTAAATCACACATCATCAAGGCCAATAAGGTCATATACTTCATTAATAATACAAGCCTACAGTACATTCTATGGTGCGTCATAACTCTGTTGGTATTGGTCCTATCTCAAATCCGGGGGACAAATAGATTAGAAATTTAATAAGGAACATTTTTTTTGAGGCACATTTTTCGATAGGTCTTTCTGTTTTCACGCATATTAAGGAAATGTCTTAAAAACTGGGGTTTCGGTAAACATTTCATAAAATCCGCCCGGCATTGAAAACTTTTCTTTACAACTTTTTGTTTGAAAAGATCTGTGACTAGGGGTCGTTCAAGTATTACGTAACGCAATTTGGGGGGGGGGGGGGGGGGGGGGGGGACATGTAAAACGTTACGATGCGTTACAGAGCCGGGAGGGGGGGAAACTAGGGAATTAAAATCTTCCAAGTTGGCAACCCTTTTCGACTGTATTGTACGTCATTTTTATTCTGTTTTCGTTGTCAGTATTCGATAGTGTTTACGCAGAAGCACATTGCTGTAGTCAGTGTTATTAAAGTGAGTTCATACTGTAATGTCCTCAAAAGAGGGAGATTTGCATCATCAGCTGTTCTTGGTCTATAAAGGCTGTCATGCTGACTTGCCAGCGCAACTGTGCCAAAAAATGCCAACGAAATTTGGAAAACGGCTAAAGAAAAACTAAAAAATAAAGAAAAGTTAACGGAAAAATAAAGAAACATTTAGGGAGGAGGAGGGGGGGTACAGAAAAACGTTACGGCGTGTTACATGGGGGGAGGGAGGGTAAAAAATCTTCAAAAATTGCGTTACGTAATACTTGAACGCCCCCCTAGTTCACAAATGCCTTATAAAACGCACAAGCCCAAAGTTAAGTGGTCTCAATTTTCGTCTGATTTTGGCCAAAATCTAATCAGATCTAAGCTATACAGCCCATCAAGAGCCTTGGAATGTCCCCATGCAGCTCTGTCCTGGGCCAGTCTCCACCAACCCACCGCACCAAACCGTCTTGCGTCTCTGTCCAGCCATCTTCTTCTGGGTCGGCCCACTCTTCTCCTAACCTCCGGTGTAACATTCACGAATTTCCTGAGTATAATGTCCTCGTCCATCCGTCTTTCGTGTCCAGCCCAACGGAGTCTGGCAACTTCTTTAACTTTTACACCTTTTTTACTTCCCCAGCTATACGAAGTATAGAGAAAGTTATGTAATCGGTTAAAAATTTCATATGTGTAGCAGGAACTAAGGGCGACACCTATTGATTTTCAGCCAAATCGGCCAAAGGGGAGAGTGGGAAATTAGGGCTGAGCCAAAAACAACAAGTAACATAAAAACTCTAATAACTGCCGTTATAATGAATGTATTGCCACGAAATTTAATATGTAAATTCAAAGTCCTATTAGGACGACACCTATTAATTTTCAGCGGAATCAGCCGAATGTTAGTAGTGGGGGGATCAAGTCAAACATCCCAACAACTGCCGATGTAATGAATATATCGACATGAAATTTTATATTCAAAGTCAAAACACCGTAAAGTTGTAAAGAAAATTGAAAGGCACATTATTTATATATAATACGATTTTTCGATGCCGGGCGGGTTTCTTACTTGGTTGTATTGAATATCGGGCTGCGATAGATAGTGCGAGCTGCATCTGATTTACGCGACGCGGTAAAGCCACTCCGAATTAGTGAGTCCATAAAACGTTAATGATGCCATCCTTATATAATGCCACCCATTATAACTCGATCATTGATTACAAAGAATTGTGCAATGTAGGATATATTACTATTTTTCCAGTTTTCAAAAGAGAGGTCACCAAATTATATGAAGCATCGATCTGATAATGACGGGACATAAATAATAAAACAACCAAACATTTGCGATACGTGCAAACTGCATTTTACGTCGAGGAGACACACCTCTTGAGGCTTGCCAGAAGTTAACATGCAAACTGCATTTTACGGGGAGGAGACACACCCCTTGAGGCTTGCCAGAAGTTAACGTGCAAACTGCATTTTACGACGAGGAGACACCCCCTTGAGGCTTGCCAGAAGTTAATGTGCAAACTGCATTTTACGACGAGGAGACACCCCCTTGAGGCTTGCCAGAAGTTAATGTGCAAACTGCATTTTACGACGAGGAGACACCCCCCTGAGGCTTGCCAGAAGTTAACATGCAAACTGCATTTTACGGTGAGGAGACACCCCCTTGAGGCTTGCCAGAAGTTAACATGCAAACTGCATTTTACGGCGAGGAGACACCCCCTTGAGGCTTGCCAGAAGTTAACATGCAAACTGCATTTTACGGCGAGGAGACACCCCCTTGAGGCTTGCCAGAAGTTAACATGCAAACTGCATTTTACGGTGAGGAGACACCCCCTTGAGGCTTGCCAGAAGTTAACATGCAAACTGCATTTTACGGCGAGGAGACACCCCCTTGCGGCTTGCCAGAAGTTAACATGCAACCTGCATTTTACGGCGAGGAGACACCCCCCTTGAGGCTTGCATAAAATCCAAATTTACCCATTTCACTTAATGTCTGTTTCTTCCATTTACGGTATATATTACTTGATACATTTACATAATCCATATTTATGAGAGCATCTACTTCTACTTGACATTTTTTCTTACTTCCCTCATTCATTTCTACAATTTCTCTTCCAGCCCTCAGTCCTAAAGACCAACCGTTCACTCGTATCTCGGCATTTATCGACATTTTTAATGAATTAGAAAATGTATATATAAAAAAAAAAAAAAAAAAAAAAAAAGGCGTCGATGAGGCACCGACAATGTACTTCCCCAGAACGATTTAATCAATTACGTTTCCAAAACCAGTCGACCATTTGCCCTATTATTCAACAGTTCAATTATTTATATATGGGCTCCTAAATGCTCAAACTAAATGTTGTGTAGATAAGTTCATTACATCGGCAGATATTAGGAGTTTTGATTTGAGCACCCCTCCTTCCTTCAGCCGACATCGTTGAAATTTGATAGATTATGTCCTCATTAGGTTTTGACTTTGAATATGACATTTCATGTTGATACAGTCATTACATACACAGTTTTTGAGACAAGCCTCCCCCCAAATCCCCTCTTCCCTTTGATAGATTTGGTTGAAAAATAATAGGTGTCATCGTTAGAGGGTTCTAAGTTCACATTCTTTCGGGAGTTATCGTGTTCACAGACCCACAGATTTTTTTTTCCATAATTGGAATCTTACGAGGTTGGAAAACATAAAATTCCATTGAAAACACCACATCGAATATTTGACTGATTACATAACATCCCCTATACTTCGTAGGGCTAGGGAAGTAAAAAAAAATCTTTGCACATGAACTACCGGTTTTGAATGTACATAATCAGATTTAGTTGCAGAGAGCGAACCATTCTTATAGGTAAGCCAGGTAAGAAAGGGGTGAAAATTCAATTAGAAAAACTCCTTGGCTTTACAGTTAGAAATTAATTCGTTCAAATATTTATTTTTCAATAATGGTAAAACTAGATTATTAAATTCTAACAAGATAAACTAATGCGTGAAATAAAGTTTTAGTATTTAGATTATTAAATTCTAACAAGATATAGATTATTGAATTCTAACAAGATAAACGAAAGCGTGAAATAAACTTTGAGTATTTAGATTATTAAATTCTAACAAGATATAGATTAGCTTCTAACAAGATAAACTAAAGCGTGAAATGAAGTTAGTGTATTTAGATTATTAAATTCTAACAAGATAACCTACGAGTGAAATAAAGTTTGTGTATTTAACAAAATAATTACTGATGACATCGAAATATTAATACAATTTATATCAGAGGCCTTTCCTACCTATAAAATAACTATATGAATAAAACTGATGATATTAGTGAAATAAATTTGATCATTCATACAAATGTTAAATTTGCCCATATTTATTTCCAGTTGTTCTAAACTATCAAGTAACCTGCTTTTTGAGTAGAAATGGAGGCATTTGATGTCTTTGGTTGGGCCAAATGTGGACCTTGGTTCCTTATTTCAGTCGTATGTTATTTAAAACTTCAGCCAGTCTGTCCAATATACAGTTGGTTGCACCTCGCGCCCTGTAGATTGTATACTCCATTTAGTTCTCATTTTCACCTTTATCTAAGCGGGGTTAGAAACTCTCTGGGTTCGATATTTTATCTGAGATGTAAAATAAACTTAAGCATGCCGTCCTTCGGATGGGACGTTAAAGGATGATCTCGAGCCTGTACAATGTGAGAATAAAAATTTAGGGTAGGCAAAATTTAGGACTCCCGTAGTAGAGTCGGGCTCATGTCCACCAGAGCGTCAAAAGAGCGCTATGGTAGTAGGCGATATGACCTGGAAGTAAAAGCCCGAGCGTGAGTCACAATAACTATTTTTCCTCCAACATTTGTCAATTCCAAGTTGAGAATAGATGGGGGTTGACCCTCCACAGCTTCCTGTTATCGACGACTGGAGATATTGGTAGACAGAAGAAGAAGCCATTCTAAAAATGAGATAAGTTTTATAATAATAAAGTTGTGGTGGAGAGTGTGAGAGCGGCAGATGCAGGTCCTTAAGGCGGGAGATGTGATAAGACAGGATATCATCTTGTCTCACCTCCTGGGATAGCAGCAGACTACCATCTGTGACCACCAACTTGTCACACACAGTTATTATTCAGTCTTCAAAAAATAAACAATGTACTTCCCCAGCACGAATTCATCAATTAAGTTTTCGCACTCCCTCCAAAACCAATAGACAGGTTGAGCTATAATCCTCATAATACATTTTGTGTATGCACATTCATAATATCGGCTGTTATTAGGATATTTGAGTTGTGCCCACTCCCCTGAACCTCTCCTTCGGTGGGACGAATTTCGCGAAAAATTAATAAGTTTGGGATTCTGATTCATTACATCGGGAGATATTAGTGTTTTTGGGTTAAGAGCCCCCCCCCCCCCCCCCCCCCCCCCAGTAAGCCCCAAGAAGGCGTGACCTTAACAAATCATACTATTAAATCGTTCTTGAGGGCGCCGTTAGCACGTTAGCCTTCTGAACTCAAGATCGCGAGTTCGAAACCCGGCCGAAGTCCTTAAGTTTTTTATCTGGGAGATGAAAAAACGTTGAGCCCGCCGACCTCCAGATGGGACGTTGAGCGATGGTCCGGAGCCTATGTGATGTCGGGTACTCGTTAAGACATCTACCCAGGGTGAATAAACCTAGGTAGCAAAATTCCCACAGTAGAGTCGGGCTCATGTCCTCCAGAGCGACGAAAGAGCGCTCTGTAGTAAGCGAAACGATCTCGTAGCTAAAGCCGGCCAGGCATAAGTCACAACAACTACATCGTTCTTCATATCTCATAATTATTACTCGTATGAAATTAAATGCTCTTATCAAAAATATAGTTCGATTCTCTTTTTGGAGAAAGCAACAAATCGGTCAAAGAGACGTATGGGATTAGGGTGGATCTTTAACATTAAAACTGTAGTAACTGCCATAGTAATAAATGTATCGTCACAGAATTCTATATATAAATTCAAACCCCTTAAGGACGACAGTTATTACTTTTCAGCGGAATGATCCAAAAGGAAAGGGGATCAGAAGGGGCTCAACTCAAAAACCCCAAAAACTGCCGATGTTAGGAATATATCGACATAAACTTTCATATTGATTAATCTATAAGTATATATTATTTTTCATATATTGTTATAGTTACATTGTTTTCATTCTTTTCTATATCTCGCACATTGGGACCTGATGATGGGACGTAAGAACGTCCCCAAGCATCGTTGGGATAGACACTTCCGAAGTTTTTTTGAAAAATAGTAATTAATTTTTATTAAATTGAAAAATGTGTCTACTTATTATAAACGTATCTTAAATTAATTTTTTTTATATACTAATATATTTTTAAGTATTTATTTGTTCAGTTTTTATTAATTTCATTTTATTTTTAATAGTTTTGTTATTACTACTAATCATAGATGTGTCAGACTCAAGTAGTTATAAATCTTATTTATAAGCTATCTTAATGTATAAATTCTTTTGATGTATCCTATTACCATGTATTGGTTTAACGGAAATAAATTTATTATTATTATTTCAAGTCAAAACTTCATGAGAACAATACCTGTTTCAGAGAAAGCGGCCGAAGGAAAAGGGAGTTTCATGAGAGAGGGCTCAATTCAAAACCCCTAATAACTGCCGATGTAATGAATTCGACACAAGATTTATGAGGATTTAGAAGAAGCCCTTATGTAAGTCAACTATTGATTATTAGCACAAACGGTTGACTGGTTGAGGAGCGAAAAACTAAATGATTAAAACGTTCTGGGAAAGTACATTGCGAGTGATTCACCGACGACCTTTTTATGCTTCTTTACGTAACCATATTCAATTGTCTTACCTTTTTTTCCATATTATGAAATAGTGTCTTTCTTATAATAATGTGAGTAAAAATTGTTAGGTGTAACGATAAAACCCCATTGATAATTTGGTCTCTTTCTCAGAGAGGGGCAGTGGGAGAGTGCAAACTTTCCCATCCTGTAGAATATCCTATGTAAGCACAACAAACGTTGAATAGAGGGGGGTGGAGTTTCCCAAGGGAAAGTTACCAGGAGGCAAGAGGTAAGATTCTGAATAAACGATCTTGAACGGTTAAACTTTTAGTGGGCTTCTCGCTGTTCTCCCCCGAGTTTGGGAGGCCCATTGTCTCCTAATGTCATAGCAAGGACATTAGGAGAAAAAATTTGTCGGTGAATCACCGCAAATGTACTTCCCCCAGCAACAATTAATCAGTTACGTTTTCCACTTTCCCTTCAAAGCCAGTCGACCGTTTGGGCTGAAACGCAATCTATGACTTACATAGCTTCTGAATCCTCATATAAATTTTTGTGTCGATACATTCATTACATCGGCAGTTATTAGGCTATTCAAGTCCAGTCACTCCTCTCTGATCCCCCTCCTATCCTTCGGCTGATTTCGCTGAAAATGGATAAGTAATAATTCCAGATTTACTTTGTGAAGCTCCATTCTAGGAATAGATAATTAAAATACACAATTTCTTTGTCAAACTTCACTATATATTCTCAAATACTCAACTAGTTTCGCCGTGTTAAGGCATTATCAACACAAGAGTCACTTACAAACTCTGAGTTTGTAAGTGACTCTTGATAATGCCTTAACACGGCGAAACTAGTTGAGTATTTGAGAATATATAGTGAAGTTTGATAGGTAATGTCCTAAGAGGTTTTTGAATTTACCAATGAAATGTCGTGTTAATCTCCCCCCCCCCCCCCCCCACCCCCTTTGACCTATTTGGCTGAAAACGGAATTGTAAACCATTCTATCGGAAGTAATCGTGTTCACAGACATCATTTTCTTCCTCAATTTTAGAATCAAAAGGTCGTTAAACATGAAATTCCGTTAAAAATTGCGCATCTAGTTTTTAACCGAGTACTTAACTTCCCCTACCTATAAGTCGGGAAGTGAAAACGTCAAAAATGTACTTGCCCAGAACGAATTAATCAATTAGGTTTTCGCTCCCACTTCAACCCAAACAAACCAGTCGACTATTTGGGCTAATAATCAATATTTGACTTAAATAGTCTTTTTGAACGTCATAATAAACTTTGTGTCGATATGTTCATCAGCAGTTAATAAGCTTACATAATCTCCCCTATACTTCGTATGGCTCGGGAAGTAAAAATAGTTTTAAGTATTTTGCGAATCTTCTGGGTGTCTGTGAAACCGATAACTCCCGACAGAAATCGTATCGGCAACAAATTGTGTATCTAGAATAGAGGGTCGGACAACTATTGACTATTGGACCAAACGGTCGAACCCGCGATCTTGAGCTCAATAGGCTAGCATGCTACCTCTGAGCTACAGGCGCCCTCAAGAACGATATAATGCTAAATTTTAGTACAAATACAATTTGTTAAGGTCACGCCTTCTTGGGGGATGTGTGAGGGGGAGGGCTTAACACAAAAACTCTAATATCATCTATTTTATCGATATCAAATTTTATATTTGAATTCAGAAACTCAAACTTATTAACTTTCCGCGAAATGTGTCGAAGCGAAAGAGAGCTTCAGGGGAAGGACTCAACTCAAAAATCTTAGTAACTGAATAATGAATTGAATGTATTAACACAAATGTATTATGAGGATTGTAGCTCAAACTGACGATTGGTTTTGGAGGGAGAGCGAAAACTTAATTAATTCGATCTAGGGAAGCACATTGCCGGTGATTCACCTACGAATTCGGATTTCTTAGTTCTATAAAAACCCTTCGATTTAAGAAGTCAAAAGTCTCATCACAGTTATGGAGAATGTCTTGAATATTTCAGAGGTCTAGCTCACTAACGACACGGAAACATTAACCTTACAGTTCATGATCATATCAGACTGTATAAAAACTGTCACTACCCACATACATTTCTTCAATGTTATTAAAAACTGTCACTGCCCACATACATTTCTTCAATGTTATGTCAAGCAATTTCATGCATCCTGGCTCCAAAAGACTGTGAAGATTTGAAAAAAATTATATATTCAACACCATAGATTCCACTTCCGGCCAAATCGGCCTAATGCAAGGTTAAGAGGGAGTGCAACATCTTATTTCATTTATACGCGGTGAGGAAAAAAATCGCCGGCGATTCACCAACGACCCCTCCCCATTTCCGAGTTCAGGGGATCAGAAAACAGTTGGGAAAGTAAAATTGAAAATACTCGCAGCACTGCAAAAAATTTCTATAGAGAATCGCGTGACATGTTAAATGCAAATTTGTGCAATTAATCATATTTCTTCCCCTTAACATCTGAGAACTTGTTAAAGCGTCAGCTTTTGTAACAAGATAATTATAGACATAAAAAAGGTAGGTTGTTGCATTGTTAGAAAACATCCCCCCGCTGCATATATACCAGCTCAAACATCTAAGGCTACTACTTAGAATAATGCTAGAACATATCCTGTCATTTCTTGAATTATTATTATTATTGAAAAAATTACAGGAAATAAATTGTATTTTTTTATTTTTTTTTTTCAAATTACTTATTGTAGTATTTACGCAGATTTTAAAGTTGAAACATAAATCATATCAAATATAATGATGTGGCCATTGCAGGACTTTTTTTATAACAACCACTTTTCTAAGTGGCTAAGTTCTGTTTCCGGCGTCCGGAGTTTTCTTTGTACAGCGTAATCCTGAGATTGACTCAAAACCGAATTCGATGTTGAATTCTTATACTCAGTAACACCAGTATAAAATTAATTTTAGAGGGGGAGGAGATGAGAGTGATCTGTACAAAAATGATCGGATAAGAATGTCTTGTAATACACATCACATATATACTTATTTTTCTCTCAATTTTTTAAAATAAGAACTACCAATAAGAAAATCATATTTTAAGATATATAATTTTATTTAAATGGTTTCATATTAAATATACGTATCAGCAGAGGGCGCCGGTAGCTCAGTGGTATGCGTGCTAGACTTCTGAGCTCAAGAACGTGGGTTTGACCGAGGCCCTTAGTTTATTTTATATGGGAGGTAAAATAAACTTGAGCACGCCGTCCTTCGGACCGGACGTTAAGCGGTGGTCCCGAGCCTGTACGATGTCAGGTACTCGTTAAAGACCCCTACCCTAGGTGAATACAAATTTAGGGTAGGCAAAATTTAGGACTCCCATTGTAGAGTCGGACTGATGTCCACCAGAGTGACGAAAGAACACTCTGGTAGTAGGCGATATGACCTCGTAGTAAAAGCCCGGGCACAAATCATAAAACCTAACCTATACATATCAGGTGTTAACAAATTATTGTGACTCATGCCCGGGCTTTATCTACAAGATTTTGCCTATTGTCAATTTTTATTCACCTAGGATAGAGGTCTTTAACGAGTTAACCTGATATCATACAGGCTCGACCATCACTTAACGTCCCATCCGAAAGACAGCGTGCTCAAGGTTTTTTCACTTCCCAGATAAAAAACCTAAGAGTCTCGGTCGGTTTTCGAGAGTTCAGTAAGAAAGCACGCATACCACTGAGCATCTGTTCGTCGTGAGCCCAACTTAACTCTGGAAGTTCATAAATTTGCCAACCATGTTTATTGACCTAGGATAGGTGAATCCCCAATTTTAGGGGTCCTTAACGAGTAACTGACATCGTACAGGATCGAGAACATTGCTTAACGTCCCATCTGAAGGATGGCGTGCTCAAGTTTTTTTCGACCATCGAGGAGTATATTATAAAAGGAGTATACTATAAAACTGGCTCATGGAGTAACGGAAAATGACCTTATTGGACCCGGCTTCACAATTGAGAGATTCTGGAGGAATTGACATTGCGGAAATTCATCTTGGCGCAAACAACTGTTTTGTCGACAGCCAAAAGAGTTGATTAAAGGTCCGGTCGACAAAAGAACAACTTTCCTTGACCAACCCAGGAGGACGGACATTGAAAAAGTAATCGGGTACCACGACTTTATAATGGGTCTTCTTCCGGATTCATTCTACAGATCTGAACTGACGGAGGAAACCTCACTACACATCCTGGTCGAATGTGGAGGTTATTCACCGATGGAGAATATTCAATGAGACGTTCCTCATCCCAAATGATTTCAGGACACAGATTTTCGAAAGGATCCTGGTAGGAAAGTAGGTAGTTAAGCAGGAGCGAGGGGCTGTTATATGGGTACAAAACCCACCCCTGCAATCAATCAATATTATAACTAATGTAATTTTGTAAGTAGGGCAGGCTATGCTAGGACTGAGCTAATCTGTATTGATGAACTGTACTGAGGAAGAAGGCTCCTAATGGAACAAGGTCCGGCCAGACACTTTGATGGACAAGCTCTGTTGGCACTCATCTACAACAATAATCTTAAATCCGATCCGGGTAAAGCGTACATCCTCTTTAAACTACTGTACACCTGAAATATGTGAAAAAGAGCTAACTGACCGAATCCGTTCTAAATCGCAACGCATATCTTTGAGAGGAGTTCAACCTCTCCCGCGAGATTAATCAACTAATTTTTCGCTCTCCATTTCTGACTTTCGTGTCGATACATTCATTACATAAATCAACAGACATCAGAGGTTTTGCCCCCTCGCCTAATCCCTTCACTTTCCCTCGGTCGATTTGGCTGGAAATCAATAGGTGTTGTCTTTATGAGAGATTAAACATACATAAATAAAATTTCATGTCGATATATTCATTACATCGGGAGTTATCGTGTTCAAAGACACGCACACAAAAACAACAATGTTTACTTCCCAGTTATACGAAGTATAGGGGAAGTTATATAATGAATGTAATGACATGAAATTTCATATGTGAATTCGAAGTCCTCTAAGGTTAGGTTAAGTTTTATGACCCATGCCCGGGCTTTTAACTACGAGGTCATATCGTTTACTACCAAAGCGCTCTTTCGTCAGTCTGGTGGACATGAGCCCGACTCTACTGTGGGAGTCCAAAATTTTGCCTATCCTAAATTTTTATTCACCTAGGGCAGGGGGTCTTTAACGAGTACCTGACGTCGTACAGGCTCGAGACCATCGCTTAACGTCCCATCCGAAGGACGGCATGCGTAAGTTTATTTTACCTCCCAGATAAAATAAACTAAGGGCCTCGGTCGGGTTTCGAACACACTATCTTGAGCTCAGATGGCAAGCACGCATACCACTGAGCTACCGGCGCCCCTGAAGTCCTCGTAAGGACGACACGTTAATTTTTAGCCAAATCGGCCAAAGGGAAGGGGAGGATTAACACAAAACTTTTAATAACTGCCATTTTCTTAAAGTTTTATAAGTGCGTTATCTATTAATTTTCAGAGAAAACAGCGGAAAAGGAAGTGGGGATTAGAGGTAGCTCAACTCCAAAATCCCAATAACTGTCGGTATAATGAATGTTTTGACACAAAATTTAGTGCAAGGATTCAAAAGATTTAAGTCAAATGTTACGTTTTACCCCAAACGGTCAACTGAGTTTAGAAGGAGAGCGAAGTTGTTGATTAATTCTTGCAGTGGAAACATTACATTTCTCTGAAAAACTCAAGGAGGGCATGTAACAACTTTTATCCGCAGGAACCAACACACACAAACACAAAGTGTTTTGTACGCTTCCGGAGGAGAAACGTACAAGTACGTAATACACACACACACACACACACACATACACACACTCAAAATGGTCAATATTTTGATTCGATAATAACAAGGTAGCGGAGTTGTTATGTTTGGCCGTCAGAGAGCGGGGGTGTTGTGTGTCTAGACAATTACGTAATACACTTCTTATCAAATTACATAACAGAGAGGTGGGGCGCTTTTGTATAGTCAGAAGAGCACTTCATAACCGATATAATATATATTGTATACAAGAAAATATAATATATATTGTATACAGGAAAATATAATATATATTGAATATAGGAAACACGGTAGAGAAAACAAAGAAAAGGATAGTTGAAAGAAACGAAGTACAGTAGACTCTCCCTTATCCGGCGTTCTGTTAACCGGCACTCGCAAAATAATATCAAATTTTTTAAACTAAAATTAACATTCAATTATTAGATTATCAATTATATGAGCCACGTGGGATCTTTTCGGTTATGTGTCAGGGATTCTAAAAAATTTTCCATTTGAACTATATATTTCTCTTATATCAGGAGAACCTGGACGGGTTCAGTAAGTAAAGAGATGGAACCCAGCCATAAATCGACGGCAAAAATAATAACGCAAACAAACAATATTGAGGAAAATAAATACAAACCGTGTTGCAAAAAAAAAAATATTTTGGGGATCATGGTGGCCGTGCGGGCAAGAGCATAGGGCTTTGGTCGCATGGTCTCATGATTGCGGGTTTCGAATCCCGTCTGGCAGTGAGTTTTATTTAGCAGATAGAACTCCCTCCCGGATCCAATGGGTGTTGTGTAAACTAAAAAACACCGTTATAGAGACATAGCTAAGTACATAAGGCAAAAAAAAACTCCTCTTTAGGCAGTCTGATAAAATTATTTTAAAAACAACATTAATTATTTAAAAATTATTAATAAATAAGATTCAAGAATTAAAATAAATGTATATAAAACAATTTAAAATGTCATGGATATGGACAGATATGTTATTCCTGTTCCCCATCTGAGTCGCAACTGTCAGTTGTGACTCACATGGGGAACAGGTATAACATATCTGTCCATATCCATGACATTATAATTTGTTAAATAGTTTTATATACGTTTATTTTAATTTTTAAATCTATTTATTAATAATGTTTTAATAATTAATGTTGTTTTTAAAACTATTCTACCAGACTGCCCGATGATGAGGCACCTACGTAAGTCAACTATAGATGTATCACAAACGTTTTATTGAATTTGGAGAGAGCAAAATTTTAAATTTTTAATTTGTTTTTCTTTTTTTGAATCAGAGATCGGAAAATATGAAATTCCGTTGAAAAATTGCAAACTTCCCATATAATTCGTGTAGATGTGGAAATAAAAATCACGCAGTAAGGCACGGCTTCACCAAAATAAATAATACCCGCTAAAAAAATGACCCAGATGACAAAAATTGCAAAATAAAAAATAAGAAAGAAAACAAAAATTGATTGAATTTAGGGGAAGGGATGACCACAGACTGTAGGTAGACAGACAAAGAGGGTAGAGGGGGTGGTCAGGAAGTGAGAAAGGGGTGGTGTCTGGAGGGGAGGTGGGTCCCCCACCCCCACCCCCCGTCGACCCAGACATCCCGCCCACCCCTCTGTTGCCCGTCTGGCAACACCCAACACTCCTCTTCCACCGCGGTCCGTCTTCTGTCTAGCCCATCAAACACTATTTCCAAAAATACTACAAATAAAATATTTAAACTATGTTTAGAGTCAAGTCCACTCTCAAAACCTTCACTACGGCGGATTCGGCTCAACAATAATACCTCAACAACTACCGAAGTACAAGAGTTTCCAACGAAATATAACACTGTGGTCGCGAGGAAAAACTAGGTAACTCCGTTTTTTTGAATTTCGAGAAAAACACGTTTTAAGTATTTGTTATTGTTTTGATGAAATGACTGTTCAGAAAATGTTTTTTTTTGCATTGAGGCATATGGTTAGAATGAATCGCAATGTTATCAATCAAAATCTTTAAATACAAAACAACTTTACTCAAGTTATGCGAATAAATAACAAAAAATAAGGTGAGTTACCTGGTTTTTCCTCGGTAATGGAGTTACCTAGTTTTTACAACAATTATTTAATCTGTACTAAAAGCTTACGATATTAACTTTTGAAAACTGTTTTTGTTTGATTTCCCACAATACACAGCAATACAACGCTTCAAATGTCAACATAGATCCTGATTTAGATTTCATAGATTTACAAGACGAGTTGAACGAAAACTCTGAAGGCAGTCCAGAAGTGACCAGGGAAAAACGAAAAAGAAGTGTTGCCAAAAATGTCAACAAACGATCCAATCCTGAGTCAACCGAATCTAATCCAAATTTGAATTTGCGAAGATCTGCTAGGTTACGGCAAAAAAACTCATCGTTGTAATACTGACAGTTCTCTTCCAATTTGTATCAACGATATATATTCTTTCATGTATAATCACAAGTAACTTGAAATTTTTCTTTTAATTTGTATAATCATCGATAAATTATAATATAATGTTAATAAATTCACAATTATATTGATTCTCTACAAGTTTATGGAGTTACCTTATTTTTCTCCAAATAAAATGGAGTTACCTTGTTTTTACCTAAATAATGACATTTGTTGGATTCCAAATTTAATTATAACGCGAATAAAAGCCGCATTTTTATGGTTTTTATGTGATATAATAAGTGTACATGAAAAATTTTACTCAAATTTCCCATTTTTTCAATTTTTTTACTAAATGGAGTTACCCGCTTTTTCCTCAGAATATTTTCTACCCCCTGAATCAAATAATGAAAAACAAATTGTCTGTCCGTGTATTTCTGTGGTCATGATAACTCCCGACAGTATGAAATTTTATTTGTACATCCAAAGTCTCATAAGGACGACATCTCTTGATTTTCAGCCAATTGAAAAGGGAATAACCGAATAACTGTCGATATAATGAGTGTATCTACACAAATTTTAGTTCATTGTTTGTGTTATAGTTTAAGTCGCTGAGTACCTACATATTGATTTCCAACCTTATCGGTAAATCGGGTTCAGAGGAAGACCAAGAACTCTGTTCATTAATTCGCGCTGGGGAAGTTTAATGGCGTTATTTTACAGACAAGTTTACATATTTTCGTCCCAGTTGAAGAGAAAAACAACTACAAACCTTAGGTTCTGAGATAATCAAAACAGAAGTATTATTGTCCACTAAAAATACAAATTTTACACATACTAGCGAAGAAAAATCTGCTCTCTTCCTTAAATTTCAATTTATTTACGCACCTTAACGAGGAGGGCTAAGCCATTTGTATATAAAACAATTGTCCCCCCAATTGTGACTTACACCGGCAGAGAACGGCAGATGGCGTAATCGGAAGAACAGAGAATTGAAAGACCTTTACGGGGAGTCCGACCTAGTGTCCGTGATCAAGCAGGCGAGATTACGTTGGTTGGGCCACATAGAGAGAATGGAAGGAGGAAGACTCCCTAAACAAGCCCTCTATGGTAGGCCAGGCGGTGCCAGGAGAAGAGGAAGACCTAGACTCCGTTGGCTGGACGACGTAGAGGCGGATCTCTGAGTTTTGGGCATCAGGGGGGAGAAGGATCGAGACGAAGGCCCGGGTTCTTTCAGAACCGTAGCGCCACAGGAAGAAGAAGAAGAATGCTGGAAATAATTAAAAACCGAAAATTTGGAGTTGGAACGACAATATTTTATATATGCGGCCCGAGCTATAAAACTAATTTAATGATGCAGCCTGCACTTGTACTCTAGTATCGCAATTGCAAGATTATCCACGCTTGGTCATTACTACATACAAGTAATTGGAATAACAAAAAAAAAATACAGTGGTACGTTCAGGAGGATGGAATTCCTTCATGACTGAAAGAAGACCAGAACTGACTGCAGAGTGAGTTCACAGCAACTGATTTGCGTCCATATGGAGTCAATTGCGAGTTCGCTAAAGGAGGAATTCAAAATGCTGGGAATGAAGGGAACGTTAACGAGACGAAAACCAAGGATCCTGAGAAGCCAACGAAAAGCTCATCACCAATAAAGCTATGTATTTACCGATGAAAGCAGCTTTAGTTAGTTGAGTTGAACTGAAGAATACCCAACAAACGCAATTGAAATTGTGAAACAAACTTATAGAACGGTGTCGACATGCAAGATTGTGTCCTCACTCCGTTTTGAGAAACCTCGAACGCTTGACGAAATGGGGATAATGTGCGGTGTTAAGAAGGGTATTATAGTATTCATAGAATATGAAATGTACCAACAACAAATACACTCACTCAGGAATATATTACTTATAACATTTTACGATTTTTGAATATTTAAGACTGGTCGGAGAAAATATTTATTTTAAAAGAAGAGAAAGAAATTTATGTCAGATATTTTCAGCAGAATATACCATTCCGTGTAGAATTGAATAGTCTTAATCCCTGGCTTCTCTCCATAGCCGCATAGAGCAGAGGGCCGACAGCCGCAGCTCTCTTGTATGGCCCGGAAAAGAATTGAAAAATTGTTCATATATATATTTTTTTTAAATCGATGTATCTGCGAAAAGATGAAACAAAGTGTGACCGTCGATATATTCGATACTTTGGCAGTTAGGGCTTCTGTGTCTAGCCCTCTCCCCTCACCCCACTCTTCCTTTCTGTCCATTTCGCGGAAAATTAATATGCTATTTTCATTTTCCAGCTGTAGAAGTTATGTTAATCGGTCAGAAATTTGATGCTCCGTTTTCAACGGAATTTCATGTTTTCCGTTTTCCTGATTCCAAAAAATGAAAAAAGAAATCAGAGTATTTGAATCGAGCTCCTCTTCTCGATGGTTTTGAATTTAAATAAAAAATTTAATGTCGATACATCGGCAGTTATAAATATATTTGGAATGAAGAAGTCACATGTGCTAACTTAAATATGATTAGATTTTGGCCGAAATCTGACAAAAATTGTGAATACTTTATTTCGGGGCTTAAGTACATTTTTAGAGTATAAGTCAAAAATTGGTCAAAATGAGATGTCAACGAGCAGGTGAAAAAAAAAATATTTTTTTAGTCCTATCAGGAAAAGTCTGATAATCATAATCATAAGTCAGATAATCATTAGGTTAATTCCAGATATATAATATAGATTTTTAACAGGTTTTCGTGGTTGTCCTGTAATGGCCACACCACATTTTTTTTCATTTTTTGAATCAGGGTCAGAATACAGGGTAAACTCATCCTCGATTTTCTGAACGATTAAATAACTTCCCGTATACTTATGGGAAACTAAAAAGTCTATAATTCTGAATTGTTTGTTTTCTCATTTAGCGGACATTATTCATTCTTCCCTTCATAATTTAAAACAAATTTGGCCTTTCTCAGTCGGATCTTCACATCTTGTATAGAAACAATACATCAATCAATTATCGAGGGAATGAAGAAAATTGTTTTGAACCATTGGTTTGTCAATGGCTCTAAAGAGCGAGTGAAGGTGGTCGGGGTGGGGGAAGTGGAACATTGATTTGAGGCCTATTTTCTAAGAAATGTCAATATCGCAGCTATTATGGGTCAGAGGGGGGGGGGGGGGGGGGGGGGGGGGGAGAGAGGGTTTGTTTGGTCTCCATTATTGGCTTGGTTCATTGTATTTCTGGTTGTTTTCATTGGAACAGCGGCCATTTGACGCTACAAAATCAGACATTTTCCAAATAGAAAAAAAAATAATAATAATACCATTTTTGACTTATTGAGTATTTGATTTATTCTTTTGCTCTTTCTAACGTGTGTTTATTCTGTTCTGTAAGAGCTTTCTTACGAACAATAGATAGAAGTTATTTGTCCATTTTCAGTGTAGACTCTGGCCCTCGACTCCCTTGCAAAAATACCTGCGTAGAATAAGTGAGGTCTATTCACCTGGTGATCTACGTGCTTGGTAAACTTACTGCACTTGCGGTTCCCTTTATGCCTTGCGCTAGGAATCCGCAAACTTTAGACCGCGGAAGGATTTGAAAACGTGAAAATCTACCAGCACCTTTTCCTACGATTAGTTAATCTTAAAAATAATAAATAATCAACGAATAACTGTATCCGTGTTGCATAATGGTCTTATCTGAAGAAAGTTAAAAGTGCACTATTTTAAAATGAATTGCGGGGTTTACCAATATTCATGAAATATCTATTAAATACATCCGCGATCTCTTTTATTAAGCTGGTTCCCGTGAAAAAAAGTCGTTTTCTTTTAATTTTTTCTTCTCTGTCGATATAAGAAATTTTGTATAAATTCATGGTCGTGTATTTTCATGAGAGTAAGGTTAAACATTTTCGACAATCAATGTTGAGGCAAGTCGAGGTTCTGTCATACGTTCTGAACACAAACACCTTTACCTCACATGTCCACACTACTAGTCATTATAAGGTCTGAAGAAGGAAATAAATAGTTTCCGAAACTTTTGGCCTAATACTGAATTTTTTATTTAGACGACAGAAAAAAACCTCGACGTCTATCAATCATTATTTTTGTCAATATTCCTCACACAAAACTGAAAATTTGAAGTGCTCTAAAATCGTCGACTTGATTTTTTGAATGGTAGTGATTATAAATAATATTTCTAAGACACAGATTGTCCTTTAAAATATTTATAAATATTTTCGATGCATCATTTTTGAATCGCCAATAGCTGCTTTTTATCGGTATTTTACTAAAAAAATATATCATTTTTATTCTGATAAACAATGTTATATTTTTACATTGTACTATACACCAATATGATCCATGAAACATGAAATATGTACTTCATGATCGTCAAACATTTTATGACAATATTATTGAAGCTATGCTTCTTATTATTTTTTATAAATATAATATATTTATATATAATTATATAAATTGTCTAGTATATAATTTATATATTATAATAAAATTGTGTTATATTTTTATTCAGTTTGGCCAATATAATGTTTGAATTTTCCTATTTGGCCTGCCTTTATAATATGTGTCTGCACATACCTCTACTAAAATATGCGTCGAAAGGAAATTTCATAAATTGAGTCCTTTTTTTTTATATCCTTCCTCAACATTTTTTTTATACTGTACTTTACAAAAATAGTCAAAATTACAGGTCAAAGACTAGTCTGTAAGGTTCCGTATGTGTTCCATCTGTGGAACACTAAAAAGCAGAAATTACATGTTTGTCTCCTAAAAGACAAAGAACCATCTAAATAAGAAATGAAGCGGACAATATTGAAAGGGGAGCCAGGAAGAGAGAGGTGCCATCTATCTATAAACCAGAGATATAGTTAGACAGTGTGAGATATTCGAGACGTAAATCGAACACATTCTACACCCTTATATAGATAGTGTCGAGAACACAATTAGACCGGGGAATGTTTCCAAAGGGCATAGGGACACAGCCGAAGGATATGCCAGAGGAGACATACCATAGTCACTGGCCTTTATATACAGACACGTGGCATACCGTTGGAGGGCTGAGGTTATTTCTGGAGTATCTTGTCTCCAACTGTCTTCTCCTCGGGGACTCCGACAAAGGTGTGTCCAAAGAAACTATCCCAACGTCAAAAAGACCCAATAAACAACCATAGGTTCAAATTGACTTCAGAAGCCGAATTTTGCAGACTACAGCACTTCCTGAGTTCGGCTAATTGTACTCTTGACTACAGTAATCATACTCCTAAAGGAACTAGCCAACTAAATAAATAAATCAGATATGTATCCGTGTCAACAGGTAGAATTCCTGACAACACTACTCAAACAAAAGTAAGTACACGAGTATATTACACTTTTTGAGTAGATTCGTATTCAAGTACTTTTTACTTCTATACTAAGTACAAGGAAAGTTGTGTAATCTGACAGAAATTCGAGTTGAGTTTTCATTAGAATGTGTTTTCCGACCCCTGATTCTAAAAATGGAAAACAATTCCTGTCTGACCGTCTGTGGAATATACCGATTTTTGAGAATAAAAGAAGTGCCTACTTACTGTATTAGGCATTTTATATTCCTTTATCTTCTATTATTTATTTTTTATTTTATTAAAATAGTTACATTGTTATTTTGACTCTCAACTGAGCTTCTACTACGAGGCATGTCGCCTACTACCAGAGCGCTTTTTCGTCACTCTGGTGGACATGAACCGACTCGGGGAGTACTAAATTTTGTCTACCTAGATTTAATCATCTAGGAGGGATCATTAACGAGTACCTGGCATCGCACGGGCTCGGGACCATCGCTTAACGTCTCATCTGAACGAAGGCGTTCTCAAGGTGCTTTTACCTCCCAGATAAAAAATCTAAGGACCTCCTTCGGCTGTGTCCGAACCCTCGATTTTGAGCTCAGTAGACAAGCATGTTATCTCTGAGCTACCGGCGCCCTCAACACTTTTAGATATGGAATTAAAACAGTAAAAAATTAAGGCGTCGGTAAATCACCGGCAATGTACTTCCCCCACAAGAATTAATCAACTACCTATATTTTCGCGCTCCCTCTGAAACCAAGTCACCGATTTGGTTGAATCAAGGAGTGTCTCACTCAGAGTCTCTTGAATCACCGGCAATGTACTTCCCCCGCAAGAATTAATCAACTATATTTTCGCGCTCCCTCTGAAACCAATTCACCGATTTAGTTGATTCAACGAGTGTCTCAGAGAGTCTGTTGAATCACCGGCAATGTACTTCCACCGCAAGAATTAATCAACTATATTTTCGCGCTCCCTCTGAAACCAATTCACCGATTTAGTTCATTCAACGAGTGTCTCAGAGAGTCTGTTGAATCACCGGCAATGTACTTCCCCCACAAGAATTAATCAACTATATTTTCGCGCTCCCTCTGAAACCAATTCACCGATTTAGTTGGTTCAACGAGTGTCTCTCACAGAGTCTGTTGAATCACCGGCAATGTACTTCCCCCACAAGAATTAATCAACTATATTTTCGCGCTCCCTCTGAAACCAATTCACCGATTTAGTTGGTTCAACGAGTGTCTCTCACAGAGTCTGTTGAATCACCGGCAATGTACTTCCCCCACAAGAATTAACCAACAATATTTTCGCGCTCCCTCTGAGACCAATTCACCGATTTGGTTGATTCAACGAGTGTCTCAGAGAGTCTGTTGAATCACCGGCAATGTACTTCCCCGCGAGAATTAATCAACAATATTTTCGCGCTCCCTCTGAAACCAATTCACCGATTTGGTTGAATCAAGGAGTGTCTCACTCAGAGTCTGTTGAATCACCGGCAATGTACTTCCCCGCGAGAATTAATCAACAATATTTTCGCGCTCCCTCTGAAACCAATTCACAGATTTGGTTGAATCAACGAGTGTTTATTTATATAAAATTTCATAATGATATATTTTTTACATCGACAGTTCTGAGTTGAGCCCTGCTCTTCTATCCCCCATCCTTTTCGACCGATTTACTTGAAAATCGACAGGTGTCCTTTTCATTGAGGCCTGGATATCCACATATATAATATCGTATCCAAATGATCTTACATCATCCTACTCCTTAATCTTGTCGTTCTGAATATACATATAAAATGTATGTGTCAATACATTCATTCCTCCGGGAGTTCTTTATATAATTCGTAAAGCTGTTGAAGTAAAAAATCATTATAGATGAGTTTCCTTTCAGATGAGGCTGCATCTGAAATCCTACTTTCTAACACTACAATTATGATTCTCAATGTATACACAAGTTCAGTGATAATAAAATATTGAAATAATTACTTCCCAATAAACATATTGATTTTCAGAAAGAACTTGTCACTGTAATTCTCACCCCCACAGAGAAATCACAACAATAACCACAAGTTTTAAAGGCCTGTAATAATTCAAAATTACGCGTTATGTAATTCGTAAATTTGAATTCGTTTTGTTAGGTTATTATTCAAAACTATTAGTTTGCACTACTTATAACACTGCAGGGATGTGAATGCATCACCCCTACCTCCTCTTTCATTATTATGTCACGTCAAAATACTTAACATAATTTTCTTGCTTACCTTAATCCCCTAAAAAAAATAGAGCCAGTAGTTCAAAGGTAGCGTAGCTAGTCTATAGTTTAGTAGTTAATTTTTTCTGGGAGATGAAAACACAGTGAGCAACTGTAGAGAAGGTATTCGTTTAAGACCCCTATCCGATGAATAGGTAATAATTACAAATGTTTTGGGAAGCACTCCCACCATCAGTATCTATAGTACATATGTTGAGGGCGCTCAGTGGTATGCGTGCTTGCTTACTGAGCTCAAGATCGTGGGTTCGAAACCCGACCGAGGCTCTTAATTTATTTTTTCTGGTAAAATAAATTTAAGCCCACCGTCCTTCGGATGGGACGTTAAGCGATGGTCCCGAGCTTGTACGATGTCAGATACTCATTAAAGACCCCTATCCTAGGTGAATAAAAATTATGGGTAGGCAAAATTTGGGACTCCCACAGTAGAGTCGAGCTCATGTCAACCAGAGTGACGGAAGACTAACTAATACATGCGTTTTTTAGATTAACTATTCCTTCTGTCAATCAGTGTCTTCATTTTATAGAACATAATTCATTGAGTCGTCGCCTATAATTAAACACCTGGTCAAAACTCAAAAGATAATCGATAAATATAGAAAACTACTCTCTTTATTAAAAATACTGATGTTGGGAGTGCTTCTCGAAACGTTTGTAATTGCTATTTTTTTGATAATGCAAAAAATAAATGGGAGAAGTGATGCTGTAATAATATATGATACATAAAATTGTTAGAAATTAACCAATCTATAAGTTTTACACAATAATGAAGTACGTTGAGGCAATGGATTGAGTGAGTTGGGAAGGTAAATGGAACGGAGTATGCAGGTCGGTTCCCTGACCCCATATTGGAGACAACAAAACACAACATTTCATGAACTTCAAAGTTCACTCATAACATCTTCCGCAAAATGGTATTATTTATGAATTGCTACAAAAACAGTCACTGTGATGGAACGCATATTACTTAAAAAACATTAATACGAGACAGGATTACTATTTATATATATATATATATATATATATATAATATATTAATAACGAACTCATATGAATATTTCCGTAAAAACTTGAAAGGTACCTGGAATTACGTACTGACAGTAATATTTAACAATAACTTTCAAATTATTATTTTCGAATGAATAGAGTGGTATACTCTTCCCTTTTCCAATGGATTAAAATAACTACACAATGATACTTATTTCGACAGTGTCTATCACTTGTAGGATAAATATATAGCAAAGGTGATTACTTACATTTGGGTTTTTGTTTCTCCATGAGCATAAGATGTTTATGTTTGTGCCAAAGATCGGGCCGTTTTGAGTGCACGGCAGCAACGGTTGAGTCCATAGCCGCCGGCACTAGGTCCACGTTCAACAAAACCATCGAACCATCCGCCCCGCCACAAACTAATCCCGTTCCCTCCAGTATTAACAGTAAAAAATATTACTATAATAGTTTTTTTCACGCCGTCCACATAACAACAACTTTCAGAAACTTTTAAAATCTAGTCGAACTGTTGGTAAAAAAAAACAAACGTTAATTTCTATGAATCACATTAATTTACTCGCAACAGACCGATATAAGTTGATCACAATCGATTAAAATGTCTTAATTTGAGGAAAAAAAGTTAATTTTGGAATGTCAGTTCAAACCAAAACAAACACTCGAGGTATGTATGACGAGGTTATGTTTATACCACACACCACAGTTTAGTTGATAAGTCACGTTATCACACAATTATAATATTTAAAATATAGTTCTTCCACTATAATAACGGCCGTTTTATAAAAAATAAAACAAAATTGATTAGTATTAACGGCATAAACGTCAACAGCTTGAAACAACGCGCACTCCCTTCAGATTATAGGCAGATACAAAATGGACTCTTCCATACAGGTCAAAAGCACGATAGCAAAATAACAACAAACTGATCTTTCCAACATGTGAAAACATATACGTTCTTTATATTTAAAAGTTCAACTAAAAACATCTCACACTCAATTTACTTAGATTATGAATCGATGTCACTTTAAAATACTAAAAAATCAAACCCTATATTCTTACTAATGTGTAGGTTCATCACTAAGTTCTCACTTTTGATGGAATCCAGGCTAAACGTTGAATTTCTAAAACATACATCACAGGCGAACATGTTGACAGAAAACTTGTATAGTCCTTGGTAGTCACTGGCAATTTAAAACTTTAAAACACAAATAATTAATTTTCACTTAAACAACAGTGGACTATGCACGCCCAACAATGGAACCATCAAACATGGCAGACACTGTACTAAACTGGCGTGGCCGAGTCGATCCTGTGATCATTTTCTACAACACTAGCGCTAGTTACCAATGGCCTTCTTCCCTCCCAACAGAGGAGATTTAGAATTTTTTTTTAACTTCTAGATTTAAATATGCTTTATGTTTATGAACTCATAAGTAATTATAACTATTATCATTTGAATTTTACTGTCATATTCTTCATCGTTAAACTCTCATTAGATTCTTTTAAATCAGTTTATTTCATGTGCATAGTAAACGGAAAAGTGATTGGCTCTTAGGGCTAGATGACGTCATACTTACTCTTTCGCGGCCAATCAAATATAGCTTTATGTTTAACTAATATTTTAACTTGATATTTCTTTATTTTTAATAGAATAATGTTTTTATTTGGAGCACCTCCAAATAAACTAACATCAGTTGTAACGATACACTAAAGGATTATGTACATTAATGGTATTTTATTAGTTTAACATGTTTTAAAAATTATTTATTGAAATGAAAAATGGCGAATAAATGCTAATTAGCTTTATACGTCTTAGTTCCGATTTTTTTTTCTCTCTCTTTTATATCCAACTGTTGACTTTAATGGGTTTGGATTTTAATAATCTAAGTGAAATATGCAAACCCCTGCCAGAATAAATGTTGAGTATACTGTAAAATTATAATTCTACGGGTATCATAGGTCAACCAGAGAAAAGGCACAACTGTTCAATCGCCAATATGATATAAATCATCATCAGTGCCTATAAAGATAGGGGTGAAATCAAGTACTTGAAAAAATAATATACCAGGATGAAGGAAAACTGTAGAAAAAACATAGTTTTGATTTTACCAATACTAAACTACTCAACAGAGGGAATAATTACTTTAATCGGACACTAACAATAGTGTACGATGGAACTGATAAAAACCCAGATACTGTCAATTTCTGCAGACACCAATAAAAAAAAATCGTTGTTGAATCACTGGATTTCCCCAATAATTATTAATCCATTACGCCTAAAACTCACTATTTGACTTACATAGCGGTTTCTGAATCCTCATATTATATGTTGTGTTATACATTTATTACATCAGCAGTTATGCCCCTTTGATTCCTCCTCCCTTCGTCTGATTCCGCTGAAAATTAACAGGTGTCATCCTTATATAGCATTGAATTTTACATATGAAATTTTGTGTCAATACATTCACTACAATGGCAGTTATTATAGTTTTTGTGTTAAGTCTCCCTTTGGCCGAATTAGCTGAAATTCAATAGATGTTGTCTTTAGAGGATTCTGGACACACATAAACAATTTTGTGTTGATACATTCATTCTATCGGGAGTTATAGTTTTCACAGACACACAGACTTTTTTTTTTAATATTTGGAATCTAGAGGTCGTAAAACATCAAATTCCGTTGAACACTCCGCATCGAATTTCTGACCGATTATTACCTAACTTCCTATTCTTAACTATATTCCGGTTCCCACTGCTTTTTTTATTTTCCAGTTTTTTAAAATATTAAATGTTTTAAACAACTAGATAAAGAGTCCGGAGTAGGCAATATTTAGAACTCTCACAGTAGAGTCCACCAGAGTGACGAAAGAGCGCTCTGGTAGTTGGCTATAAGACCTCATAGTTAAACCTTGAATATGAGTCACAAAAAACAAAAAAAAACGTAGACGAAACGTTAATCTGACGTAAACAAATAAAGGTGATTTGGAGAGAACCATTTGATCAACTCCACAACGAACGAACAATATTTACTTTTTAGGATAATGATCCCGTAATCCTGTGCTACCTTATTCCTAATTCTTTGTGTGAATATTTTGCATTTTAGGGGCATCTAATTTTGTGAAACACCCGAAAATACAATATTTATATTTCGCCTTACACTAGGAGTAAGATTATACCATTTGAATAGAAACAGCGTCAAATTACAGAACATTTTAAGCTCCATGGGTTGCATATTCAGCTTAGTTCCAAATCTAGTTCCTCCGTTTCATAGGTGTCGCTGAGGAGGCTACAGCTTTATGCTCCTCAATTTAGATAGGCATTATTATTTTTTTTATTATTATTTGATTATTAAGCTATTTCAATTTCTAATTAGTACAAGAAATTATAATAAATTAAATTTTTGTAAAACTATTTTTCTGAAGATATGCAATGATATAGAAAATAATAAAGCTTCATTATTGTTCTAATAAGATTTTTATTATTTAGCTCTTCAAACACTTTATTCAGTAGATCAATCTAAATGTTTCATATTGTATTTTTAACAGATAGATAGAAATTTCTTTGATATTTTCTGGGTTTCATTTTACCCAAACGATATGAATTGTTCATAACAATGAGAAAAAGCAAAATGAAAATTTTATGACAAATGAAAAATAATAAAAATAAATATATATCATCTAATTTTGAAAGATATGGAGATATGCAGTTAATAATTTAGGAGATATAATATTTCCAAATCTAAAATTTTGCTCAAAATTCACTTCAAGTTTGGTGCCAATAATTACTTTTACAATTATTACATTATTCATGTAAGTTGCTGTTTTATATGATGAGGACAGTATTTTTCTATTCCAAAGCTGTTTTACAAAACGTAAGTGGAATATGTGTAACTTCGTTCCCTGATGATTTAGATAAAATACAATAAAACAGAACAGAGGGAAGATAATAAGTTTTATAGCGACTTAAGAGAGCCATGTCGATAGAGAGGTTTCAACCAGATATTGTGATGGTCAAACATAAGTAAAGATGAAAATTCTAGTTGGTTCTAACGAAAATAGCCGAAAGAAGAAATATAGAATGAGAAGATCCATTAGGGCGTTTTTTTTTTTTTTTAATTATATGGCCGCCTTATTCTACATTTTCTTTGGTAACTAAGGTTTAACGAATAGCTACCCCCACTAATATCTCACAATTAAACATTCCTCTTTGTCCCAATTTACTGCTCCTCCATCTTTGATTTGGTTTTTTTCCCCATGAATTTAGGTTGAAATTAGAAGTTTTTCTACAGGCCCCTTCACTAATGTTACCATACACCCACTGCATTTCATATTTGCTGGCCTCGAAATGAATGCTTGTTAAGCCGGGTTTACACTTATAGCTGGAGAGCTATATAGCTTAGCTATGTAGCTCCGCTATATAGTTGAGCTATATAGTTCTGCTATAGTTTTGTGTAGCTGCAGCAGACGTTCATTTTTAGTTCGCCTCGAGATGCCGAGCAATCAAGTCCTTCTTGCTGCAGCTGCTGCTGCAACAGTCGTGCTAGTTTCCAAAAGAAGACGCTCCAGAACCACTTTTACATTTCTTCGAATTCCGCTGGTATTGGCCAATCAGGCAGCGCATCTTCTTCTCGACTTCATCTCTGTCCACATTCATTTCTAAGGCAATGTCACTCCATGCATCTTGTTTCTTGTTTCTCATTTTGTAATCTACATGTGTGGCATCCCATAATACACGATGTTCTCTAAAAAGCTCTATCAGTTTTGATATTTTTTCTTTACTCCACTCGAATTCACTTAATAGATTCTCCATTTCTTCAAAAAATCACACAAAACGAATTAAAGCGAAACAATAGAGAGTAATTTAGCGTCCTTGCAACACTGCACCAATGCTCAGACTAGACAGTACTGGCGGAAATGAAGTGGAGGGGGAGCTACATATAGCTCTGCTACAAATAAAAAGCGCTTCTAGCCCAGCTATATTGATGTTTACCGACAACCAACGGATAGCTCGTTTTCTGCTATATAGCTCTGAATATTTGCTATATAGCTGGCACATTTGGTAAATTTTAATGAATTTGTAGCACGGCTATATAGCTCAGCTATATAGCTCTCCAGCTATAAGTGTAAACCCGGCTTTACTTTTCATCTCATTGTATGTTTGATCAGTGTTTCTCCGCCCTTTACGGTAAATGTACTTTCCAAATCTCCGTTGTTTTCGACTCCGACTTTGGGATATATTTTTCCAATATTATTTTCTTCTGGAATAACAAAAGTGTCTCAATTATGTAATGATATCATGGAAAATTCTCAACTACTTCACATTGTAGCAGGGATTAGGAATTCCGAGATGTCCCCCCCTTCTTCTCCTTCACGTGGTTAAGGAAACAACAGTTTTCACTAGTTTTAATAATTTGTTTCGTAAGGGTTGACGTTTTTGTCGTTAATTATAAAAAATCGCTGTTCTTAATAGAAAATAGAGTTTGTATGATATTGTAATTCCTTTGGCATTCACAACATATCAAATTGTTAAGGATTCAAAAACATTTATTTAGGCTTATTTATTAAAATGAAAACTTATTCTTTAATTCTATTTTATAAAGAAAGCATTACAATATTTTGCTCACTTCTTGATCAGTATAGGAACAAACTGCAACAGTAATCGATTTGTGTGTTGTGTAGTGTCAGTGGTGATAGTATGAAATGATCAGTTATTGGTAGTTTGTATTGTTTGATGTTGTTTTTTTATTATATCTTTGAAATGTGTATTCTATTAGTTTTGACTCTGTTTCTGGTTTGATATTTAGTTAGAAAGACACCTTGTGATAACATGGAGCAGGTTAGTTTTGATCCACTCACCAGCTTTTACATTTACAACCATGATCAAGGTTTACTGCTTGAAAGTTTGAATGGTGATAATGTAAATGACAATACCAATTCTCATTCAACCCCAGAGGTTTTTAACGTTGTTAATTCTACTATTACTGATAACTCGGACATTATGGTATCAGAAAGTAACGATTTGTCATCAAATAACTATTGTCTTAAGAAAAATACAGAGGAGCAAGTCGTTGAGTTGTCTGTTAGAGACGATTATTCAATTCAATTGATAGGAACTTCTCCAATAAAGAAAGACTATGAAACTGTTGCTACGGGTATTGGAAATGGTAACGTAAATGAAATTTTGGAGTTAGCTTCATCACAAGGTGACGTTTTAAAGCAACAATATGCGCTAGTGACAACCGATGATAATTTGATGTATGCCGTACAAATTAATGATCCGAAGATGCCACAAGTTAGTCCAGTTGTTTCTTCTAGCCGCTTAGGTGGTAATATCATTAAAGCAAGTAATAATGTCCCCACAAGAAAATCTTTCATATTGTCTGGAGTATCCCCTTCCACACTGAAAGGACAAAAAACACTTCTGAATGGCATGTCTAGTAAAATTTGTTTTGCATTAGATACCGAATCAAGTTTGTCTGTAGCCAAGAGTCGACTAGCTACAACCCAGGAACCGAAGAAATGTATACCAGAAAATGATCAAGTTACATCAACTGATAGAGCTCTTTGCGGTCAAAGGCCCATCGTCTCTCCTTTAGTTTCCAACGGAGTAAAAACAATGGGATATCAATCAATATTGAAACATCGGATCCTTCGAAATTTGAAAGATATTAAATCTAATCCAGTTCAAAACAGCGTACAAGTAAATAGTGCATTTTTGAATGGATTGGGGAATATCAACAACATTAGCAGGTAAAAATATTACTAATTGTCCCTTTGTAATTCGTATATTGTAATTGTTCAACATTTTAATTAGTTTAGTATGTAATTGTTCTGCAGGGAAGGTTCATCTGTTAGTTCAGAACGAATGACGATGTCTACCACCGCTCCGGCTTTGTCAACTTGTTACGTCTCCATTCCGCCAGAATCAGTACCGGGCAATAATTCACAGGCTACCCCCAATCCAGGTCCAAAGAGGTATGGGTAATTATCAGCTATTATTTGATAATAAAACGTCCGATTTCTTGTAAACCAATTTCATATTTGTTTACAATTACTAAGTTGAGAAAATCGGACATATTGAGGAAAACAGACTTCATTTTTTTGAAATATTGTCTATTTCACAACCTACCTTTATACATAAACTACTGGTTTTGGAGGTAAGACAAGTTTGCTGAGTGCGAACCGTTCTTATAGTTGAATCACCTAAATGACCTGAGGTATGGATGGGGTGAAGAATTAGTAATACCCCGTGGCTCAAAATTAGGCATTTGTTTATTATATTTACTTCCAATAAGTAAAATAAAGATGAAAGTTATTAAATTCTGACAACGTTTGTATAAATTACAAGAATGTATTAGGTATCACTACAAAATTGTGGCATAGAAACTCACATGTTGACCCTCCCGGTCCTTTTAGTGAAACAGTCTAGGTTCTCATGATATAGAGAAACATATAGTTCATAAAATAATATATAGTTCATAAAAAAAAATTGATTTCTCAATATAAACAATATAATATGTCAATTATATTTCCATTTGCTTTACCTCGATATCGCACATTTTTATAATATATCACAGGACTTCGACAATATTGCGCATATCACATACATTGGTTTATTTTGTAGAGATACAATAATAATTATTGTATTGTATTAAAGATACAATAATAATTATTGTATCTTTAATTTTAGATTTACCACTTTTATTGATTAACCACAAAAAACCATAGAAAGAATGGTTAAAACTAATAATCATAGAAATAAGCTTACTAAATTCGAAAAACAAAATAATATAATTTTTAATAAATGGTCCAACCTGACATATTAGATGAATATCTTGGGCAAGTTTGGAAAGTTCTTGAGAAAATAAGGACATAGTTAATATAGATTTTAGAACTATCTTATGAGCCAGTGCTTAGATAGAGATAGGGACAAAACTGAAATGAAGAACCAAAGTGGAGTATAGAGTCTACAGTGTGCGACGTCGATAAGGAACCAATGCAACCGGTTCACATTTTCGACAATAATCTAAGGCATCAAATACCTCCATCAGTGTATGCCAGACCTTGGACCCGTGCGGATCTACAAGCTCAAGCCTACTCACTATAAGTCGTATTTATATATATATATATTTTTTTTCCGTATAGTTATTTCGTAATTTAATTTTAAATTTTTTGGTTTCTTGCGATACTTACTACTGTAGTTTCTGGTAGTTTTTAATTTGGAATGACTTCTGAAAGTGATGGGAGGGATATCCCTCCCGACATTGGCAAGGGTGATGAAATGGAGAGTGTATGTTTGGTCGAAGTAAATGGATGTGATACGGAGCTGAATATTTCTAATAGCAAACCAGAAGGAAATGAAAAACAGATTAATAAAGATTATAGTAAACATTTTAACTCCAGATCATACGAATATTTTGATGAAGGCCCATTTTATGTCTTCATTGAATCGAAATCCACAGATAAAAATATAGGAAAATTACATCCAATGGCTTTAGGCTCTCTTATTTATAAGGGCGTACCTGGAGTACAAAAACATATTCAACAAATAAGATCTATCGGTCGAAACAGAGTGAAGGTGGAACTTAGTAATTACGAAAGTGCCAATCTACTTATCAAAACTGTTAATAGCAATACAACTGTAAATAATTTGCTAGCCTATGCGCCTAATTTTATGTTAGAGAAGAAAGGCATTATTCGTGGAGTTTGTCAGGAACTATCAGACGAGGACATATTGAACCTTCTTAAAATTGAGAGATCTGTGCGTCACTGCAGTGTTGTAGGGGCTCGTAGACTTTTTAGGAAGGAAAATAAACAATTAGTTCCCACCCAGACGATTTTATTAACGTTTAGAGGACAGGTTTTACCGGAAGTAGTTAGTATACTTTATGTGAGATGTGAAGTTATGCCCTACGTACCAAGAACCCAACAATGTTACAAGTGTCTCCGTTGGGGGCATGTCAATCGGAATTGTAAAAGTGCAGTCAGATGTTCGAAATGTGGAGACGCTCATGACAAACAAGATTGTACAAGCTTCCTGATGAAGTGTGTTCATTGTAATGGGGACCACCCCAGTATAGGCTACGATAACTGTCCTGAATCGATTAAACAGAAGACAATCAGAAGCTTGATGGTACACGAAAACATCACCTTTGTGGAAGCCAAAGAGAGGGCTTATGGTAAAACTTTTAAGACAGCAGTTGAGAAGAAGCCTGATATAAAAAGTGGAGCCTCGTTTCCCCCCCTCCAGTCGTCCAACAGGGTGCCTCCCAAAAGGAAGAAACCCTCCTCTCCTCCATCTGTTAGACCTACTGAGAGCACTATGGTGGAGTACCATAACTTGCTTAGGGACCTCAATTCTGATATAGTCAAACTTGAACCGATACAGGTCAACCCGCATAGGGCTAGCCTGCCTCGCCCAACCAATACAGCTACAGCTAGGCTCCTTCCCGCTACCGCAACAGTCCAAAGCTCCAAATCGCACGATTTTGACAAATTCTGTGATCTTATATTTGCAATTATAGACCAGTTAAAAGATGCAGCCAATCAAAATACTGATAAAGATGCTATTCTCTCCATGATTAAAGACAGGGCATCGGCCCTTGGCTTTAATCCATAATTCATAATCATTATTATTATTATTATTATTTTATTTTTTATTATTATTTTTTTATTCGTGTGTATATATATGTGGATATGTATATATTCATTGTATATATATATATATTTTTTTTTTTTCCAATTATTATTATTATGCATGTTTATGTATTTGTGTGGGTATGTATGCATGTATATGTATGTTTATGTGTGTGGGTATGTATGTATATGTATGTTTGTGTGTATATACCTGTTTTTGTATGCATATATTTAAATTTTATTATATAATTTTTATCTATTGTTATGATTTTATTTACTTACTCTATTATTATTTCCTTTATCATTTATTCAACTGCCCCTTTAAAAACCCACTTTAATTAATTTCATAATTATATTAAATTTTATGATGTACAATATATTACAATGGAATGCAAGATCGGCTGTTGCGAATAAGGGAAGTTTAGAATTTTGTCTAGGAGAATCGAGGGTGGACATAGCTATCTTGAGTGAGACATGGTTCCGTGAGGGCCGTTATGTTAATTTTAGGGGTTACAACAATATTAGAGAGGATAGGATGGACGGAAAGGGTGGAGTCGCCATTCTGTTGCGGAACCACATTTCCTACCAGAGCATAGATTCTATTTGCAGGTTAGATAATGTCCAAGTGGTCGGAGTTAGAGTTCCCTATAAAAACAGTTTCCTTACCATCATTTCACTTTATAACTTACCTTCGAACAACATCTCGAGAGAGGACTGGGTTAGACTGTTCAAGTCTGTCCCTCGGCCATGTGTCATCGCTGGAGACTTCAACGTCCATCATCAAGCCTGGGGCAACACGCTAACCGACTCCAAGGGAACTAAACTCTTCGATGCAATCCAATTAAGCAACTTGGTTTTCTTGAACGACGGTTCACCAACTCTGGTGAGGAACGTTTCTCAGGTAAATGAGAGCGCTGTTGATGTGAGCCTGGTGTCTCCTGAGCTCGCGTTGGACTACAACTGGGAGACTCTGACTGACCCCATGGGCTCCAACCACCTTCCCATCCTCATCACCCCGCTATCCAAAGACCACCCCCATCCTGTCAGACAGCATCCCTTCGAGGGCCGCTGGAACCTGAACAGAGCCAACTGGGACCTATACAGATCACTGATGACCAGTTATACATTAGAACAAGTATCTAGGGAAAGGAGACTTGATTATGAGAGTTTCGTTGAAAATATTAATAAAGCGGCTTTTCTCAGCATTCCGAAGAGTACACGACCCAGACACCACGATTGTTCTAACCCTTGGTGGAATGACGAATGTCGTCAGGTAATAAATGCAAGAAAAGATACCTACAAGAATTACGCTAGATCTTGTACGTATGACAACTTTCTACGTTATAAAGAAATGACGACGAAAGCAAAAAGGGTAATAAGATTAAGTAAAAAGAAAGCCTGGTCTGAATTTTGTAACACCCTGTCTAAAAATACAGCTCCTTCGTTAATATGGACTTCTCTAAAGAAGATAAAAAACCGGAAAACTTCCAACAAACCACCTCTCGGCATGGGAGATTGGGTTGACGAGTTTTTTAATGATCTATGCCCCCCATCAGTAGAAGAAAATGTCATACATGATCTGGGACATAAAGAAGATCATTGGCTTCTGGACGATTTCACAATGCATGAATTAAAATTGGCCATTAAATCCTCAAATAACATAGCTCCAGGAAAAGATCAAATCCATTATTCCATGATAGCAAATTTACCTGAGAGATCTAAACAGCTACTCTTACAAATTTTCAATAACATTTGGTTAAGAGGAGAGTTTCCGCTTGCCTGGAAAGAGTACGTGGTGGTGCCCATCTTAAAACCCGGAAAGAGCCCTTCTAAAGCGGATTCATTTAGACCCATCTCCTTATCATCCTGCCTTCTTAAGACTTTAGAACGAATGATAAAACTCAGGTTTGAATGGTATCTGGAGAACAACAGCCTACTTCCCAGGAGCCAGTGTGGTTTCAGGAAGGGAAGGTCTGTCTACCATTGTCAACTCCAGCTCCTTACCGATATCAATCTGTCTTTCACTCAGAGAGAATCTGTACTTGGAATTTTTTTGGACATAACCAAGGCCTATGACAATGTTGTATTCTCGGTATTAGAAAATGTTATGATTAGTTTAGAAATCCCAAAATCATTTATTGTACGTTTGATTAACATTCTACGAAACAGGAGAGTATTTTTGAGAATTAATCACGAATATTTGGGACCAAGAATATGTTCTAAAGGACTACCTCAAGGAGGCATATTAAGCTGTCTCCTGTATGCCATATATGTATCGGATTTGAGTCAAGTTGTTCCGCAAATGCAAATAACGCAATATGCCGACGATGTATGTATATATACATCTGGGAAAACTATTGAAGATTGCATAGTGAAAGCAAATCCATCAATTGGGCAATTCTTGAGATGGGCTGATGGGAAAGGACTAACTATATCCAAGACTAAGACAGTGATCTGTCCATTCACTCGGCAGAGACACCTCCCAGAGTGGGCTGAGATTGAATTAGGAGGAGTAAATTTTCCATATAGAAGAACAGTTCTTTTTTTGGGGCTAATATTAGATACCAAGCTGAATTGGAATGACCATATAAAAAATATTCTTAAAAAATCTGAAATGTATATAAATATTCTGAGGTCCATCTGCAGTCTGAAATGGGGAGCCGAGCAAGATGTTTGTCTTAACTTTTACAGAGTTACTATTAGAGCAGTCCTGGACTTCGGTTGTTTTTTTTATGCCGATGCCTGCAAAAGTCGCTTGCACTCCTTGAATGTTCTACAAAATAAATCTATAAAGCTTAGCATTGGTTTCTTAAATAGTACCCCTACTAACAACATTCTGGTAGAAGCTTGTGAACCACCATTGCACCTGCGAAGAATGATGCTAACCAAAAGATTTGTATTTGGAATACTCTCGCGAAGTGAAGATTTGGGCCGAAAGGTATCTCTACTTGCACAGAAAGTCCTAACATCGACCTACTGGAAGACTAAGAAGACCCCTCTCATAGTGGATGGTTTCTTATCTTCGTCCGGGCTCCAACAGTTAATTAATTTAGAGCATGTTCCTACAATATTTCAGAAAAATTTGAAAGACCTGTTGTTTGATATTTCCATAGTAAACATTCCTGATTTTGGTTCATATCCTATCTATAATCTAAATTCGAATCGTATCTTCTAGACCTTTTTCCCGATACTCACTTCTTATATACAGACGGATCAAAATCTGCTCATGGTGTTGGAGCAGCTGTTTATGACCCCTTTATACAAAATCATGTGAAGGTTCGCTTGGCGAGTGTAGCCTCCATTTATACTGCAGAGTTGGTAGCCATCATAGAAGCACTTGACTATGTAGTGACTACAGTCTATAGAAATGTGCTTATCCTAACAGACAGCCAGAGCTCCATTATCAAACTATCCAACGTGCGAGTGGAGGCCTCGGTGAACCACCTGATGGTGGGGATCCTGGAGCGTCTCCGAAATTTGTCCCAGCAAGGAAGAAGCATACGTCTCACCTGGGTGAGGGCTCACTCGGGAATTGTTAACAATGAGATGGTCGACAGTTTGGCAAAGTCAGCTACTGAGTACCAGGAGGTAAGCTCTCGGTATAAAGTCCCCGTGACTGACCTATATACGAACTTTAACCAAGAACTCAGAATCGCTTGGCAAAGAGAATATGATACGAGCGATGTGGGGTTATTTTATAAGGCAGTCAATACACGTGTAGGAATACCATCATGGTTTGGAAAATCTTCCAGATCTCGAAGATTTGTTAAGAATCTCTGCAGAATAAGAACTAACCATGCACTGTGTCGTAAATATTTGCATAGGATCGGTAGAAGTGAGACTCCTCTCTGTGAGGACTGTGCAATGACCGAGGATCCAGAGCATATTATCATGTGTTGCAGTAAATATTCGTATGCAAGGACCAAATTTATAGATAAGGTACGGAAGATAACAAAGGATACTCCAAGTTACATGGACCTGCTCAGACTTCCCAATCTCCATGCCGATAATTTATATTCATTTTTTCAGGAGATAGGCGTAGATTTTTAGATTTTAGTTTTTAGAGACCATTCATATATGAATGTTTTATTTTGAAGTGGCTAATGGCTCAACGCTAAAGTCAAAAAAAAAAAAAAAAAAAAAAAAAAAATACCTCCATTTCTACTCAAAATACAGATTACTTGATAATAGTAACGACGAAATAAATAAATTCACAAAAAATAATCTGTGTACGAATGAAATTTATTTCAACTACTCCCCGTTGTTAACACATGTTTATCTTGTTGGGTCTTAATAATTTTATCTTCAATTTTAATTTTACAACTGTTATTGAATAAAGGAAGTAAATGTTTCTGAACAAACAAATTCTTAACTGTAAACCCTCGGGGATTTCCTAGTTCCTAGGATCGTATAAGAACGATTCGTACTCAACAAACCTGTCTTAGTTTATAACTTAACCTGACGATGGTGCAATGCCGAAACATGTTGTTTATGTTTACATTTTTTTTCGTGTAATTTATCTGTACCTTTAGATTTCGTTTTATTTATTCATACTTATTTGATATTTGTTAAATGTTACATTTGTTTTAGGATAACACCTTTGCAGCTAAAGAGCATTACTAAAATTCTGCAGAATCATCGTAATAAGGGACCTCAGACTTCAAATATCTACGACCCAGAAACCAACGCCAGGGTTGTTTGTAGGTCTGTATATTGAGCCAATTTATTCATATTTTTTAGTATACTTTTTTTTTTTTTTTGAGGGATGAAGGTATCACCGCAGCCAAAGTAGTCCTATTGTGCGCTCTGAGTGTGTTGTTCCTACAACAGCCCTGTATCTTTAATAACGTACAGTCCAGGATGCTGCTGCAGGTTCTCTTCATAGGCTGTCTCGGTTCTGTTTTACTGTGGCTTTGAATAAGGACTTGTTTCGCCATATTTCCTGCACAGAGGTTTTCTGCCCATGTTGTACAGGTGTTTGTTCATATGACAGTGTCTTGTAATAAGCCCTATTATAGTTCTAAAGTCCATTCTGCTTTTGTTCAGAAGCTCTCGGTTTCTCTTCTCTGAGGGTTCCGCAACGAATGTCTTTGCTTAGGGACTCCTCTCCAGATCTAGATGTGTTTCCTGGTCAGTCAGCTATTTATTGCAGCCCTTGCGATGCTCTTTGGCTAGTTAATCAGCCCTTTTGTTGCCCTCTATTCCCCGATGTCTTGGCACCCATCTCAACTCTAGTCTGTTTTGGTCCTTCCACTGTTTCCAGGATGATTGTGGAATCTATGTTGTTTGGCCTCAGTGATTTTCAGGCAGGCAAGTCTTTGTACTTTGTTCATTTGTTTCTTCCTATGTACCTGTATCGGCTTTCTGCCACCAGGTTATTTATTTATTCATATTTTTGAGTATAAATACAAAATAATAAATACATCATTTTGAGATCCCCCGAAACACCATCGCGATGAGCCCATCCTTATTCTTCCAATTTAAAGGAGGCAGAAGAAGCCACGACAGCCCGGGTGATCCCCCTATCCACATCGCTCAGCCAGTCTATCTGATCAGCAGTGGTGGCATACCGAGAGGGAAGTAAGAGCTGAATGTGAGGGGGTTTATGAGGGGAGAAAACCACCTCCCTTTCTAAGGGGTGGATCGTCAGGATGGGAATGGGAGGACAGAGATTGGGCAAAAGGAATGTTTTGAATAGAAGTTTATGCAACAGTACTTGAGATCATCGACAAAAATAATTTTAAGGTCATTGTGGCTTAGAAATAAATTATTAATGCTTTTTTCAAATGTTGGAATGACTGCTAACGATTTCTCCTTTAATGTAGTGCACTATTGTAATGATGAAATATTCACCGCACATTGTTCTTTATTAACAATTAAGCTGTTTTCCTTTCATCATTGTTATTAACTACAATTATTTCTTATTTCTTATAATTTTTTAGGGTATTTTACCCTGAAGATTTGATGGATAGCAGTAAAAAGCGAAAAGCTTGTATTGAAAGGAAGGGAGGTCGAAAAAAGGAGAAGGGAAACAAGGAGAAACAGGACGATGAAGATAAAGAAGAGGAAATAGAAATTAGGAGGACAAGGTTATTTATTTATATTTTTATTTATATTTATATAAATATTATTTATATTTTTATTTTCTCATCTCGCACGCGCCCCCTCCCCCCAGAATCTTATTTTAAATTGACACCTTATATAAAAAATGCACTCAGAATTACGTTGTGCCTACAGTGAAACAAAGAAAAACAAGTAAGCTACAACTTTCTTATCCCGAGCAATGCCAGTTTGAAATGGGGGAGAAATAAATTTGAGAGGGAGGAAGGGGGGATTTGTAAAAACGTGGTGGGTGTACATGTATTATGGTCACATAAGTTATTCATAATAATATATATTTTTCACAGATTTATTATACTCAAATTAGTATTAATACCAAATTATTTTTGATCTTTACATCCTAGCAAATAGTCATTTCGGGTAAAACTCCCATCAGTATTTTTAATTTATTTGCTGATCTTTATTGTGATCAATTTTTTCTTTATATTGATGATATTTCTTATGAAGAACATATACGATATCGTATGAGTCGACCTCTGTGTTATAACCCGAGTCTGGACCAGGGGTTATAACACTGTGGTCCAATCATATATTATGTTCTGCATAAGAAATATCATCAATATAAAGAAAAAAATTGTTCACAATAAAGATCAGCAAATAAATTAAAGATAGTGATGGGAGTTTTTCCCGAAATGTCGTATGTGCTAGGTTGTCAAGACCAAATATAAATTGGGAGAATAATAAAGCTGTGAAAAAATAGGTTAGGTTTCATGACTCATGCTCGGGCTTTAACTACGAAGTCATATCGCCCACTACCTGAACGCTGTTTCGTCACTCTGGTGGACATGAGCCCGACTCTACTGTGGGAGTCCTAAATTTTGCCTACCCTAAATTTTTATTCACCTAGGGCAGGGGGTCTTTAACGAGTACCTGACATTGTACAGGCTCAGGACCATCGCTTAACGTCCCATCCGAAGGACGGCGTGCTTAAGTTTATTTTAACTCCCAGATAAAATAAACTAAGGGCCTCGGTCGGGTTACGAACCCACATACTTGAGCCCAGAAGTCAAGCACGCATACCTCTGAGCTACCGGCGCACATGAGTTTTGATTTTCAAAATTCAAGCCCCCGCTCAATTTTTGATCAATTTGTATGAAACTAGGTGCAAAATATTTGTGAAAACTGGCTTTTCATCAGATAACTGCGGGTTTCACAATCAAGGTATTATATGCCAATGGCAAAAATAGCCAATATATTGAATTTGGACCACTTTAGGCCAAAATGACAACATTAGGACCACTTTTGGCCAAAATAAATATTGATTTCGTAATCAGCGACCCAAAAAACATTCATTTAAGTTGTAAAAATCCGCTAACAAATACTTAAACAAAAAAATAAAATTTTTAAAAAAATTTCGCGGGGTTTTGGCAGATGTCATTTGGCATATAATACCTTGATTGTGAAACCCGCAGTTACCTTATAAAAATCCAGCTTTCATAAATATTTTGCACCTAGTTTCATCCAAATTGATCAAAAATTGAGCGGGAGCTCGAATTTTGAAAATCAAAACTCATGTATTTCACACTGTGCGGCGCCCTCTGAAAAAATATATATTATTAATTCTAAATCGTACACCACCCAAAAGTGAAATATTTAATGCAATTATTTTTATTTTAATAAAATTTGTCTTTTGAATTTTTTAGATCCGGCAGACTGTCAAGGCCTCCCAAGTATATCGTTAAGGACTATAGAAACGTGCAGGAGGAGACAGTGGAGAATAAAGGCGAAAACAACGAGAATTCACTGGCAGCTACTCGTAATGCATTGTCATTCACAGGTAAATTTGTAAATTTATAACTTCTTGAGGAAGTATTGTAATCGTGTAAAAATTCGAGATGGAGTTGTCAACGAAATTTAATGTTTCAAGAACATGTCTTGAACATTTTCGCCATGATGTCTTTCTGTGTGTACGTGATTAGAACACATCGCTCATTTGCTGCAACAACGACATAACTCGTTTGCGTTTTTGAGTTATGGGGATAGAATGAACCATTCTCACATATACTTTTAGTGGGTAGAACTATACATCTGAGCTTCATCTGCTCGCCGAGAAAACAATTATTGCTGCAATATATTGTATTATTCCAATATAACATGCTGATAAGTTTTTTTTTCGAATAAATGCATCAAGTTACTACAGGTCAAAAGTTTGAATTGTTTCTCCTGGAAAATCACAGTTTTTGAATTATTTCACTGTTGCAGCAAATGAGTGACATCTGCTTACTTAGATCTTTACCAAAGATTCATACCAAAAATGTTCCTTTTTAAATATAGGAGTATATGACCAATACGATCAAAGGAAATGTTTGAAAGTAATATTTCAATTGTAACGCTTAATAACAAACACATTTTTTACTATTTTTTAATTATAGTTTTTTTTTTTTTTTTTTAAATAAAAATAAGATATGTGTTGTGTCCATAACAGAACTTTCTTATACTAACCATTTTTTTAAAGAACACTCCCCCTCCCTCTTCCCCCTCTTTAGTTCATTTTTTACTGGCATTACTGAGTATAAGAAAGTCACTTTCAGAATTACGAAGAAAGAAAAGCGCTGATGCCAACACATTACTTTCATGTAACTGAAACGAAAAGTAACACATCTGTCTGAAATTTTGATATAATAATGCTTTGTCAAGGGGATAAGATTATGTACGAGGTTTCATCCCTGTATCTCTATTAGAAGTGACTGAAAAAGCGATCGGCGGATTTGATGTCACCGAACCGAGTTTATATAATGTATATATTGTGGAGGTTGCAAAAAGTTCTGATAACTAAAATTTTTATATATTGTATTTGTGAATTATGTGAGTTATAACATTATTCTCTCCAAAAATTAGTACACACATTATATTTATTGTATAGAAAGAATTCGAGGTTTTGTCGTGTAAATAAAAACTCAATATTTGCCTTGCCCAACGTTTCGAAAACTATTTATTTCCTTCTTTCAGGGCATTATAATGACTTGAGTGGATGTGTGAGGTGAAGGCGTTGAGATGTTATCATTATGAACATGGCGAGTAACCAGATGCAGACAACAGGATTCTTCAAACAAATTGAGAGGGATTTCGAAAATGAGACCTTAAATACTATGAAAATGTGGATGATGAACAACTGGAATTTAGCAGCGGCCCGCACGAGGAAGAATTTCCTACTGAAATGTAGAAAGAATAGTATTTTTCCGGTCCACATCTAGAAGAACTTGAGATGCCTATTTCCCATCGTGGTGAATCTCACCCTTAAATTCATCTGTTAAACAATAACATTGTGAAATTCCGAAAATCCATTTTGAACATTGAAATTAAAATAACATTATTGACAATAATTGTCCATGAACAAACACCACACAAATCCACTCAAGTCATTATAAGGCCCTGAAGAAGGAAATAAATTGTTTCCGAAACGTTGGCCAAATACTGAGTTTTTTACACGACAGAACCTTCTATATTGAAAAGATACATCGACTCTATCAACTATTATATCTACTTGTTGCTCATTTGGGCCGTCCTCCCCTTTTCTGAATTATCCTGCAGATCACAAAACTGTGTGTTGTTCTGCTTTCCATTTCTTCTTTCTTTGAGGTCTCCTTCTTGATTCAAGCTGAACAAACGGCAGGACAGACAGGTGCCGCAAGAGACAGACCCAGTGCCAGATGAGCTTCCCCCTCATTCCACACCGAAGCCTTCTCGATATAAAATTCATAATTCACAAATAATTTTCATTTATTATTTAATTCTCTTTTACTTATTTATTATTATCTAGGTAACCCTAAATACAGGCCGTTGTAATATATATTTTAAAAGGAATTTTAATTGATTATTTGTTTCAGAACCATTATTTACAAAAAGGACTCACTCTGCTACTAGGTTCAAATGTCCTACTTGTGGAAAAATATATTTGGGTATAGAAAGAATGGCACATCATTTTAAGAAGTATCCAACTCATGGGGATAACGATTTTCTGGAATCTCTCAGGGTCAGAAGTAAGTATCATAACAGTTTGTATTTATTTTGTGTTATTATGTTGCAAAGTATAGGGGAAGTTATGTAGTCAATCAGAAATTCGATGTTCAGCTTTACCGGAAATTGATTACAACAATGAAAAAAAAAAAAAAAATCTGTTGTCTGTATGTTTATGTACACAATAATTTCCGATAGAATGAATGTGTCGACACAAGATTACATATGTAAATTCCAGTGCCTGTTCTAGCTCACTTTTTCTCACTCTGACTCACTTATTGAGAAAAAACGCTCACTCTCTCACTTTTTCAATTTTTTTTCGACTCTCCTAAGTGTGGAAAAAGCAAATAGCCCTTTTATATTCAGAGTTAGAAATTAAAATATTTGTATCAAGTAAAATTGAGGAGTTTGGAGCCAGAGCGGACCAACCCACAATTTTTCGGAAAATGAGTTATTACCATCCTGATGTTGGCATAGGTTCCCTTTTTCAAAACCAGTGTGGATCACTTAGTTTCTTCACTTCAGTGATAGATAGCAGCACTTTAAGTTTAGTCCACAAGTATTTTGTGCATATATTTTCAAAGTCACAATGGATCATACGGCCTTCAAAAACTTTATAGAACACAAAAAGGTATCACTCATCCAATACTATTCTAAAATTTCAAATATAAATAAATATTTGGGGCCCATTTATGGAGATAAACAAAATGTACTCAATTTTCAATTGCCATTTTCTACCTGTTCAGTTTCAACCAGTTGGTCCGCTCTGGCTCCAAACTCCTCAATTATGATTGTAAAAAAAGTTGAATACAGCCCAATTTATTGTATATATAATAAACATACATTTTTCATTTAAATTCTGTTCTTAATGACAGAAACATGCATATACATTTTTGTTAGATTATTTTCGTTGTCATTATACAATTGAATATAAATTTTATTACTCACTTTTTAAATACATTTTTTATTTAATGATATGTTTATTTTATCACTTTTTATTTGCCTATTAAGCGGTTTATTTTATCATTTAACATAAGAAAAACTCACTTTTTTAGAAATTTTCACTCACTTTCTCACTTTTTTGACCCACCGAAGTGAGTATGGACACTGAAATTCCAAATCCTATAAGGATGACACCTATTATTTTTCCATTTAATTGGCGGATGGGAAGGGGGCTCGACTTAAAAACCCTAATAACTGCCGATGAAATGCATATTTCGACACTAAATTTAATATGTATCTAATATATTGAGAAGCCCTTATGTAAGTCAACTATTGATTTGGCGGAAGAGCGAAATCTGAATTGTGATTAATTCGATCTGGGGAATTGCTGGTGGTTCACTAACGACTTCCTTTTTGTGAATTCCTGCCATAGAAGAATTAGAACTGTTTAATAATTTTTTTGTTTTAATATTTTTTATTATAATTATTTTTATTTAAACTTTATTACGTTTAGATGATGACAACCAAAAGCCTCCATGGAGGAAACCTATGCTAAAAAGTCATCGACCACTTATTGGAAAGTTGAGACAGGTACATTTTAATAATATTTTTTTTTTTACTTTTACGAGATGCGACGCCCTTGCTTGCTTCATCTCTCTGATAATGAAGTTTCATTCTCATTAGTTCGTTAATTGTGAGTCTTGTGTGTGGGACCAGAGAAGAGGGGCTCAGTTTAAATAACTGCCGATGTAATCAATGTATCGATACAAAATTTAATAAGAGGATTCAGAAGCCACCATTTAAGACAAATAATAAGTTTTAGCCCAAACAGTCGATTGGCATTGTAGGGAGAGCATAAACGTAAATGATTAATTTGTTCTGGGGTAGTACATACCCGGTGATACGGCGACTTTTTGTTGTCCTATTGTGTGACGTAAAGAGAATCGATTTGGAGTTAACTAAATTTCAGAACCTAATAAAATGAAGGAGATTGAGGGTAAATAAAAAGAAAAATTAATATATTTTTTTGAGATTTTATTATAAATGTTATATAATATTATTCTGCCTACAACAAATGTGAACATTATTGTAATATCAAAAAAAAAAATGATATGAGAATTTTGACAATGTTTTCGAATATTATTGTGTTTGTTATAATTTTTTAAAAATATTTATAGTACCAATACTCTGTTCGTTACAATACGTACCTTTATCTTTCGATTTTTCTGTGCGATTTATTTATATTTTCTGTTTTTGTTTCTACTTGATGTTTTTTGATATTGATGTTTTTTGATATAAGTAGTTTTCTTATAATGTAGGTTATGTTCAACAATTGTTGTTCCTTTTTGTTGAGGGTCTGTGCCGACTGAGTGACGAGGCGCTGTTGGAGGTGGTTGGAGAGCGAGTCGCCTCCCTCATCTCCCCCTACGACTACTTCTTGTTGAGGGCCAGGAAGGAGGGAGGTACCAGACGCCTCCTTGAGGACCTCACCACTCTCCTCACAGGTTTAGCCACCTTGACACCGTCCATTCTTCAACCTCATCCAGGCATCTCTCCAGAAAAAACTATTTCGGTAGGATGATTTAAAAAAAAAAATTCAAATATCTATGTTGAAAGTGATTAAAATTTGCAAGACTTTTCTTATAGGCTTACTAGAAATAGAGAAGCCGATGCGGTTTTTCCATGCTTTTTATTTTTTTAAACAAATAATTATGAATTTAAAATGAAACTACGAACGTTTCCTATTTTTGCAGCAGTGGAAATGGCGGTGGGAAAAATTTATAGCTTCCCAAGGGGAGTACTTTGAAGGAGACAATGTCCAATAACTTCTAAATAAAAATAAAAAAATCCTGGAACTTTTTGATCACCCCTCGTACATCACTTTAATTTCAGTTTTTTCCTTACCGAATCTATCTAAGCACCGTCTCATGATGATGCAGAATATGCAAAACCGGTTGTAAAATAAAACAATTTCGAACAGGAAGTCTAAAGTAATTACTTTATTAATCTTATATGTATCTATAGTGATTTAAATAATAATAACAGAAAATATCTTAATTCATTAATGGTCAGCGTGCTTGACTTCAGAGCTCAAGAACGTGGGTTCGTAACCCGACCGAGGCCCTTAGTTTATTTTATCTGGGAGGTAAAATAAACTTGAGCACGCCGTCCTTCGGATGGGACGTTAAGCGATGGTCCCGAGCCTGTACGATGTCAGGTACTCGTCAAAGACCCCTGCCCTTGGTGAATAAAAATTTAGGGTAGGCAAAATTTAGGACTCCCACAGTAGAGTCGGGCTCATGTCCACCAGAGTGACGAAAGAGCGCTCTGGTAGTAGGCGATATGACCTCGGAGTTAAAGCCCGGGCAAGAGTAATAAAACCTACCTCTTAATTAATTTATTTCTGTTTTTTTATTTATTTCATTTTTATTTATTATTATTTTTTTAATTCGGTTATATTCTGTACATAGTATATGAAGCTAAATAATATGTCCATGCTTTAAACATATATATGTTAAGATAAATCGTGCATGAAACATCTTCCAGACAGTCCCAGAACTACAGGAAGACTCCTGTTAGGTTTTTTATAACATTATTTACCGGCGATATGCAGCCGCGGATCTGAATAGTTATGTTCTTTTATTGACATATGACAAATCTGCATCTAAACCCACAGTTAACCGATACAAAAGGAAAACACTAAATATTTCCAGTTCATAAGAACACATCGTAACCATAATCATACCATATTGTTATTGGTGATATAATATGATTATATTTCCTTGGATTTTTGTTTAGGTGATGGACGAAAGACTGTGCAGGATACTGAACCTTCCCCCAGGGAGCTACCTCCCCGTGGACTCTGGTCTAAGAGCCAGCACCCAGGAGCCAGTACCTCAGCCTCCCGTACCATCTCCTCTACTCCCAGAGCCTCCCTCGCTCACCCCTGACCTCATGGACGACTCCTGTGTCATCAGTGACATTCTCGGTCAGCGGTCCTCCTTCGATTCCTTCGATGACATAGAGAGTGAGCGACTCCATGAGCTGATCCCGTCTGACGACCTGGTGGCTGGCCTCCTCACCGCAGTGGACTCTCAGTCCCTGACGCACTCTCTCATGTCGGACGATACGGACAGTGGTGACAGTGTGTCCGGCTCCACTGAAGACCTCATCAGGACTCTTGAGAGCTCCTTCCACTCGTTTTGATTTTACTGTTCTTACTCCGTCTTTCTTCAGAGACAGATGAAATCACATTATCACTTCAGTTGTACCACAACTGCAGACAGTTTACAGTCTTTTGCTAAATTTTTCTGAAAGAAAGGTGAAAGAAACTTGGCCATGGATTTTATCATTACAGAGTAAATTGTTACAGCCATTGCTTCGTTTCAAATCATTATACTCGTATATAAATGAGAACGCGATGTTTAACACATAAAAATAGTGTCATGAGTTTGATTAGAGTTGACTAATCTGTCCGAGTTTTGAAAAGACCTACGAACAAATAGGAGTGATATAAAATATTTCGAATAACTCCCCATTCCGTCTTCTTTGTAAGTTGCGTTTTGTGGTTTTGAAAACCGTATATTTTTCCCAAATCCTTGAGCTTCAAAGCTTTAAAATGAGAGATCGTCCGCTCAAAACTATGAATTTTTCCTTGTCAGGCTATGTCGAACTTAGCACAAGATTTGTGTGATTATGTCTATAAGCTGACCATTTTGTTTTTTCACATCTAAAAAACAAGTATATATAGTTATGTTCTGGTTTAACAACTAGGTCATACCGGGCTCTTTCGTCACTGGTGGACACGAGCCCGACTATGGGAGTAATTTTTGTTCACCTAGAGTAGGGGTCAGTAATAAGTACCTGACATCGTACAGGCTCGGGATCGTTGCTTAACGTCCCATCCGAAGGACAGCAGGATTCTGGGTACATATATAAATTTACGTGTCGATACATTTATTCGGCGAATTATCGAGGTCACGACTTTTTTATTTTAATTTTTGAAAACCGCATTAACCGATTGTATAACTTCCCCTAGACTACATTTAGCCGGGGGAGTAAAATTTGATTATCTATTATGGAAATGCATTAATGCAGCTTGTACTGGCATGAACTTTTTTTTTTTGTTCCGTAAAAAAGATGAAAAGTAATAACTACCTCCATTTCTTCCATTGTGAAATCTAATGATTACGAAAAGAATCAACGGCTTCTTGCGCCTTTTCTTGTTTTCGCGTTTTATTATATTTCCTTCTTGTTTATTCAGTAATTGTGGCATCTTGTGCCCTTAAAAGGTCTAAACTCTCTCCTAAATGAAATGAAAATAAATGTAAAAAATTTGTCGCAGAAAATTTCAGATCTTGATCATTACTCGATCTAGTTTTAACCGTTTACCATCCTCATAATATATATTATATGGTGTGTCAATAATTGAATGTATAGTGTGGTTATTATTGTCGTTGTACAAAATACGTTAATTTAATTAACGGTTAAATAGATTTTAATAAATAATAAAATTGTTATTTTATACTTCTGTTGAAAAAGTTTTTGTCCGAGGAGACGTCTGCATTGTGGCAACCGCGAAACGCCTCCAATATAATAGTCAAGAGAATTTGGTTCATTTTGAATTTTTAAATTGTTGAACATATCATCCTTGCTTGCAGTTGCGCAGCCTCTAGACATCTCCGAAACGTCGCACAGTGGGCTAGAATTGAAAAAAGGTGATATAAATTAATTATTCAACATTAAAATAAACATATATATTATTGAGATTGGTTTGGACGTTTTGAATTATGCTAAATTCAGTTTTGAGGTTGTTTTTCCCCTAACCTCCACTGAAAGTCTAAAATTGAAAAAAAAAAAAAAATTAAAAAAATCAATGTACTTTCCCAAAACGAATTAATCAATTAACGTTTTGCTTCCCCTCCAAAACCAGTCGACCGTTTGCTGCGCTAATATTCAATAGTTGACTTACATTGGGGCTCGTAAATATTCATACTAAATTTTGTGTCCATAAATTCATTACATCGGCAGTTATTAGTGTTCTTCAATTGAACCTCCTCCTCTGATTCACCCCTTCCCTTCTGCCAATATCGCTGAAATTTGACAGGTGATGTCCTCATTGGGTTTTGACTTAAAATATGAAATTTCATGTCGATACATTCGTTACATCGTCAGTTATTGGGGTTTTTGTGTTCACCCCACCTCTGATTCCTCTCTTCCCTTCTGCCGATTCCGCTGAAAATTAATAAGTTCTTATGGGGCTTAAATTCAAATATCAAATTTTGTGTCGATATTTATTACAAGGGCAGTTATTAAAATTTTGTGTTTCCTTTGTCCTTTAGGGTTCAGGTCACACATATACAATTTTGTATTGATACATTCACTCTATCGGGAGTTATCGTGTTGACAGACATACAGATATTTGATTTTTCATATTTGGAATCTGGAGGTCGGAAAGCATGAAATTCCGTTGAAAACTCCGCATCGAATTTTGGTCCGATTACATAACTTTTTGCCAATTCTAGCCCACTGTCCGTTGACCAACAGAAGTGTTACAGACGAAGAAATTCGCTTGTCCATGCATAAATGCTTTTATTTAGACATGTTGCATCAATGTGGACGGACTTTCTACCACTTATCTTTTGTTACAATATTTATACTTTATACACATTTTATCGCGCGTTCTCAAAGTACTTTATAGAGTTGAGTACATCAGATAGAAATGTGTCGGGACTTGACATTTTGGTAAGTGCTCGTTAAGCACAGTGATAGCCGGTCAAACCTTCTTGTGTTACAAAATACCGTCAGATTTCAATCGATAATAACTATGAGACTAATAAGGCGATAACAACGGTTGAGGTCACAATGGATAAAGCATGTCCGTATGTGTTTGTTGTGCAGCGTTTGTTTTGGTCAAACTTTCTTGTGTTACAAAGTACCGTCAGATTACAATCGATAATAACTATGAGACTAATAAGGCGATAACAACGGTTGAGGTCACAATGGATAGAGCATGTCTGTACGTGTTTGTTGTGCAGCGTTTGTTTTGCCTGTGACGTTATCGGGCTAGTGTGGGCGCCGGCGGATGATTGTTGCGAATTAGCGTTGTGTAAAATTAGAAATTAGTGTAGCGTGATAACGCATTTAGATAGGACGTTGATTCGGGTGTCATTGTAAAGAGCTTGAGGAGCACTACTAGGACTCAAAGTGAAACAATAAAAATATTCGCCGAAATATATGTAAAAATCTGTATTAAATTGAAAATTGCAAAAAAATTAAAGATGTCTCATATGAATCGTAAATTATAGGAAACGCAAATCAGAGGAAAGCTCGCATCAAAAGGAATTTTAAAAACCTAAAAAGTCTAGTGCTGAGCAAATGCAAGAGCTACGGCAGCATCGAAAAGAAAATGAAAAATGATTTTATCCCAACGTTTTCACGGAAAATCTACGGCGTAGACCTTGACTACGCCTTAATGTTTTTTTATTTTTACTGCACAGGATTGTATTCTGTTTACTGTGAATATTATTTTATTTATATAATATACTGTAATGTCAATGAAACACTACAGAAGCCATTGTTGTAATACAGTTTGTTATTGTGACTCTTGCCTAGGTTTTAACTACGATGCCTTATTGCCTATACTACCTGAGAGCTCTTTCGTCACTTAGGTAGACATGAGCCCGAATTTTGTCTTAGGCTCGGGACAATCGCGAACTCCCGGCGCCCTCTTGTAATATATATATATACTATTATATTGTAATATACGACATATAACCAGTAATAGTATCCTTAATTTTTTTAAATTTTACTATAGCTCTTTTTTTTTAATACAAATAAGAAATAAATAAAATTGCAGACTTGTTTTACTTTTAAGAAATTAATAACAAATAAAAAAAATAATTTGAAGAAATTCCATTGTTTATAAATTTATAAAAAATAAAAGAAATGATATGGTTCTTTAAAAATTAAATTAAATTAAATTAGGTAATTGCTTTTCTTTCGTGGTCGAGGTGTCCATCAGTAAGGAAAGGCCTCTCGCACAATGTTGAGGAGTCTCCAGTTGGTCGTCTTCCATTTCTTCTCTTCTGGAGGTCGTCCACCTTCCTCAGGAGACACCACTCTATCTTGGTCTATCGTCCCTCCTGATTTCCTAACTCTTGTCCTATCCAGTTCCATTTCAGCTCTTCGTACAACTTTAGCCATCTCTTTTTCCTCGAAAGTTGCAATTGTATATGTTATCCCAATAAACTCTGAGATTTTTTTAAATGAAACGAACACTTCCGTAATGATAATAATAATAATACTATTTATTTCTGTTGTTTATGTTTATATTCTGTTCATAACATGGTAATAGGATGTGTCTTAATAATGTGTATATCAAGAAAAGAAAACATGGGTAGGTAAAATTTAGGACTCTCACAGTAGAGTCGACAAAAGAGCACTCTGGTAGTAGGCGATATGATCTCATAGTTAAAGCCCTGGGTATGTCACAATAACTAAGATATCTTATATATTAGAGACATAAACAGTTTTTTTATAATTCTTCCAAAAGTGTCTTTTCGGAACGTTTTTACGTCCCTTCCTCAGTTCACAATGTGCGAAATGAATCCTAGAAGAGAAAGAAAAAGAAAAGTACATGACTAATAAAAAAATAACGATAATACTAATGAAAGTATTAAACAAATTAACAAGCAATACTATAAAATTGATAGTATAGTATTTGTATTTAATACAAATCGTACTCAAGTAATAGCTCAAAATTACTGATATTTTTTTATAGAATATTTTATTTGTTAAAATTTTTCAATTGTTTTTATTTTTAGGTATACTTGTATATAGCGAGTGCTCCGGCTAAAATGACCCAATCGCAAATATCTCTCCAGGGACGGAAAACCTAGAAAAATAACAACGCATATTTTTCACTTGACTTCTAGTTTATAAGTATGTCAATGTTCAAGTTGAAATATGTCTTACATCCATTTTTTATCACAAATTTTAAAAGAGGACTTCAACAGAAAGCGTACCCCATAATCGATTATCTGTGTTCTTTCTGTGTTATCCGCTTTCATCTTTGTATTATAGTTTTTTTTGGTTTATGGTATATAATTATTATTTTTGACTATTTTCTTCCTAATTTTTTTGTTAAATTTGCGCTTACTAGTACATATATATAATTTTAATTACAAAATGATTACAGTTTTAGTCAAATTAAGGTAAAAAACAGTAAAACTGAGTAAGGAAGGAAAAAAGAGTAAAAAAAGGAAAAAAAAAAGTAAGGAAGGAAAAGTAAGGTAAAAAACAGAAAAACCGGGTGGGAGATTTCAACTCAAAGTATAATATTTTTCCTCTAAACATTTCCTTGATTTTTGTTCCCTGACGAGATATTTGCGATTGGGTCATTTCATCTCGGACACTCGGTATAATATGTATGATTGTTTGTACATTTAAACGGAAAAAATGTAACGTTTATTGAAACATATATATTATATATTGAGACATATATACTATATATCATACACATTATTGTTTTGTGTTTTATCTCCCCGTATATTGTGATGCGGTTTTGTTTGAAACGACTGGAAAATACAATATGTATTTATTTTCTTCTTGTATTTAAATAAATTAATAAAAACTCAGGGTGATGTTAACACTATTTGCATATTGTTTTATTTTTATCGTTGCTTTATTTAGCAAAAAAGCGCAAATCCATTGAAGGAGTCTGGTGCAGAATTATTTGAATATTCCGTTACTCCATAAAACGAACAATTTTTTGCTCAAGACATATTTTTAAAAACTACTACTGGAACGAGATGTACATATATACTCTGTTTGCTCTCCACTAAAATCGATAAAAAATCAAGTAACGCACTTAGCGAAGTATAGTGGCGATGTACTGTTTTTGACCAAACTTAATTTATGTAAATGTTTATTTATAAATAGTTAGCCCTTATTTCATATTTGTTATCTTTATGTCTTCAGAGAGGTTCATATTGATCCAGAATGTTTATTTATTTTTTACTTTTTAATATTACCGTTTTGTCGAAATGAATTTTAAAATTAAACCATTTTTTTTTCAAAAATTTTATTTACTGTCCACTCTTCCTGATGTCAAAATTACTACGGTACAACTATAACGATAAACTATTTTTCTTAGTAAATAGAAAATCACAAGTTTCAGAGATATTAGAGCTGCTCAATCACACATAAGACATTTTATTCATTGTGTCAAAAAAAAAAATTAGTCGCCGGTGAATCACCGGCAATGTACTTTCCCCGAACGAAATAATCAATTAACTTTCGCTCCTTCTCCAAAACCAGTCGACTGTTTGCGCTAATATTCAACAGTTGACTTATATAGGGACTCCTAAATCCTCACTAAATTTTGTGTCGATAAAATCATTATAGATACTGTTATAAAAGGGTTTTTTAATTGACCCCCTCCCATGAACCCTTCTTCCCTTCCGCCGATATTGCTGAAATTTGACGGATTATGTCCTCATTGGGTTTTGACATCTGACAGTTCTGTACAGCCCCTCAAATCCCCCTCCCTCCTGATTCCGTTAAAAATCGATGTGTCGTCCTTATGGTTTTTGTATTCACATATGAAACTTTGTGTTTTGTGTTGATACATTTTTTTTATCGGGAGTTATCGTATTCACTAAGGTGTCCGTTATTTTGTAAAAGTTAAGATTTCTTTGCTCTCACCCCAGAAACTGGTTCAGAATATCGAAAAAATATTGCCTGCATTTTTTCAGATTTTTTCTATTGTAATAAACCGTGCCGGTGAGGCGCTCGATTTTAACACGGGATTTAAACGGGGTTTTCGAACTTTTAACGATTTTTTAATATATTTTCAAGTCTTTTAGACCTAAAAATCTGAAAAATCACATATACCGTCAAAACCCCCATTAAACTTTTTCAATGCGAAAACAAAACAATAATCAACAACAAAAGACTAATGACAGTTTTTGACCGCTGCTACTGTCAAAAAATAAATTTTGACTAAAAATTTGCAATCAGCGACCTGAAAAACATATAAAATCGTACCGAACAATGGCATTTTTACTGAAAATTGATAAATTGACATTTTTTGGTAATAAATGACAGTTTTTTGACAGTTGCAACAGTCACAAATTAAATTCTGACAGTGAATTCGAATGAAGCGACCCCAAAAACGTATATATGTGATTTTTCAGATATTTAGGTCAAAAAGACTTGAAAATATATTCAAAAATCGTTAAAAGTTCGAAAACCCCGTTTAAATTCCGTGTTAAAATCGAGCGCCTTACCGGCACGGTTTATTACAATGGAAAAGATCTGAAAAAATTCAGGCAATATTTTTTCGATATTCATGAACCAGTTTCTGGGGTGAGAGCAAAGAAATTTTAACTTTTACACAATAACGGACACCCTAATGTTCACAGACCTACAGATGGACACAGAAATTTATTTTTTCATATTTGGAATTTAGTAGTCGTTCCTAAAATTCTGTTGTAAACTTCGCATCGAATTTTTGACCAATTACATAACTTCCCCTATACTTCGTATAGCTGGGCAAGTAAAAAAAAAAAAAAAAATAAAAAATAATTTTTTTATGAGTTGAAAAATTTAATTTTTTTTATTTATTAAAATTCTTCCACCAAATGGCTTCTCGCCCAATTAGGTATTCGTATTACACAAGATGAATTGATATTTTATTGATAGAAAATATAAGTACTTGGTAGGTACTAGTGCCCGGTAAATAATATACCAAAAAAAGTCCGTGAATCACCGGCAATGTACTTCCACAGCACGAATTGGTTACTTTTTCGCTCTACTTCTAAAACCAATCGACCAATGACTAAAAAACAATAGTAGACTTACATAGGACATAGGAATCCTCATTCGAAATTTCATGTCAATACATTCATTACCTCGGCAGTTTTTTGGAGTTTTTGAGTTGAGCCCCCTTCCCCCAAATATGCATATTTCTTAATGCAAACAATATTCAGAAAGTACGTTTGGTTTTTTTTTTTTCTTTCCCGAAGTATAGGGGAAGTTATGTAATTGTTCGAAAATTCGATGAGGAGTTATCAACGGAATTTCATGCTTTTCGACTTAATTACAAAAAAAAAAATGCTGTGACTGTGTGTCTGTGAACGGTTATAACTACCTATATAATGAATGTATGGACACGAAATTTTATATGTGTATCTAGAACTAGAGGACGACACCTCTTAATTTTCAGCGAAATCAGCAGAAAGGGAGCGGGGGACCAGAGGGAAGCTCAACTCAAAAATCACAACTGCCGATGTAATGAATGTATCGACATGAAATTTCATATTTGAAGTCAGAACCCAATGAGGACATCAGCTGTGAAATTTCAGCGATATCAGCCGAAGAGAAGAGAGGATTCAGAGGAGGGATGCTCAATTCAAAAACCCTAATATCTGCCAATTAATTTATCGACACAAAATTTAGTATGAAGATTTATGGGCCTCCATGTAAGGCCTGGGGCACACTTGCAGTTTTCACTTGAACAACAGTTTGATTGCATGTTTGTGTCATATGAAGTGCTATGGACCTGCGCACACATGCAACTACAACTGATTAACCTGTGGTCTTGCTCAAACGTTTTAGTTGCATCTAGTTGCGCAATCGCCTTGTGACACATTGGATTGAATGGTGGTGAGCTCACTTGCAATCAAACAGTTGCAGGTTGTACGTGTGTAGTTCTAGATTCACATTTGCAAACATTCCTACCCCAAAATGGCAGATGAGTAAACTTTTTAATTATTATTTTGTATTAATAATAATCTATTCCACGGAAATACATTTACATTTTATTCCAGAAGATGACATTTCTTGGACAGGACGAATGAGCTCAAGAAGCTCGTTAAACGTTTTCAAACTCATTCGGTAGTATTTAAAAAATTTCACTGGGTAACTTCTTAAACCTGCATACAATTTATGGAATTGCCCCTTCTCGCTTCGCTGTGCCTTCAACGGATGAAGCCAGAAACTCCTGCATTTTTTCCTTCTTATCTCGAGGGGAAACAACGCAGCCAACTCTCTGAAGTCCATCTCGCAACTACTAATTCCATCCCCATGTGTGCCCATACATAGCAACCAAACTTTTTAGTTGCAGTAGTGTGCCCAAAACCATGCAACTGCGACTAAAAATTCAGTTGCTCAACTGAAAATTGCAAGTCTGACCAGGCCTTAGTCAACTATTAAATATTAGAGGAAACAGTCAACTGGTTTTGGAGGGGGAGCGGCAAGGTAATTGATTAATTTGTTCTGGGGAAGTACATCGCTATTTTTTCTTGCGATTTATTAAACATCAGTTTTTGTATTTAAAACGATATGTCTGGTTGAAGTAACGTGTGTTCTGTTAAAATTTTAGTTATCTCTTCTGATAGTATACGATATTTTTATTGCTTCACTTTGCCTGTAGTCTCCTATAGAGCAGTGTCTTCATGACAGGTAAAATAAACAAACTATTTTATGTAGCCTTCTACCGGTGCTACTGGAGTTTATGCCCTTACAATGTTGTGTCTTGTTACAGACCTGCGTTGTATTTCTGCTCTCAAGAAGATAGGTACCCAGGCATAACAAATCACTAAGGCTCAGTGGTATGCGTGCTTGCTTACTGAGCTAAAGATAGCGGGTTCGTAACCCGGTCGAGGCTTTTAGTTTATTTTATCTGGGAGGTAAAATAAACTTAAGCATGTTGTCCTTCGGATGGGACGTTAGGCAATGGTCCCGAGCCTGTACGATGTCAGATACTCGTTAAATAATCCTACCCTAGGTGTATAAAAATTTAGGACTTCCATTGTAGAGTCGGGCTCATGTCCACCAGAGTGACGAAAGAGCGCTCTGGTAGTAGGCGATATGACCTCGTCGTTAAAGCCCGGGCATGAGTCATAATTACTAATATCGAGGTATTAATTTGAATTTATTATATAATCCTAATGATAACTAACTTGGACATGAGGGCCATGGTGGCCGTGCAGGGCTTTGGTCACATGGTCTTCAACATGGTTTGCGGGTTCGAATCCCGCCCAGAAGAAAGTTTTATTTCGTAAATAGAACAAAAAAAGTATTTCCCCAGAATTAATTAATTAACTTTTTACTCCCCTTCCAACAAAAGTCGACCGTTGGCTTACATGAGGCGCACCTAAATCATACTAAATTTCGTATCGATAAAGTCATTATTAGAATTTTTGAGTTTAGACCCTCCCCTGAACCCCCCTTTCCCTTCGGCGCCGGTTTTGCTGTAATTTAACAAGTATTGTGCTAATGGGATTTTGACTAAAAATGTGAAATTTGATGTTGATACATTCAATACTTCGGCAATTATTAGAGTTTTCAAGTTAAAATCTCCGCCTTCCCTTTGGCTAATTTGGATCCCTATAGGGCTTTGAATTTACATATGTCATTTCGTCTGTAAGTACATTCATTACATCAGCATTTAAAAAACATTTTTCTTTCACTAACCCCTATATTACTGTGATCAACAAGATTCAAAACCCCTAAATGTATTTTCAAGACAACGTACTTATTATATATAATAAGTGCGTTGTCTTGAAAATACATTTATGACATATATGTATAAAGTGCCGGATTAAGACTATTCGATGTCCTAAGCATTCTGAGCTTATGGTGCCCCCGCCTCACTATTGATTACATTAACGTCTTACTTGTGTTGGCAAGTTCAATACTAATGCTCCATTGAAAAAAACGAGAAAATAAGAAAATCAATTTTTTTCAAAATTATTTTATTAAAACACTAAATTTCTCTTTCGTCCAAATACGCCATTCGTTCATCATATACGTGCACTTCTTCGTCAGATACTTTTCTTCCTCAGTATTATTATAATCAGGATTTGATATTTGGTCTTCCATCCGAAGTTTACGGCAGGGTATGAAAAAAATTATCTTCTTCTTCTTCTTCTTCCTGTGGCGCTACGGTCCTGAAAGAACCCGGGCCTCCGTCACAATCCTCCTCCATTCGTCTCGATCAAAAACCTTCTCCCTCCATCCTCTTATGCCCAACACTCGGAGGTCCGCCTCGACGTCGTCCAGCCAACGGAGTCTCGGTCTTCCTCTTCTCCTGGCACCGCCTGGCATACCGTAGAGGGCTTGTTTAGGGAGTCTTCCTCCTTCCATTCTCTCTACGTGGCCCAACCAACGTAATCTCGCCTGCTTGATCACGGATACCAGGTCGGAATCCCCGTAGAGGTCTCTCAATTCTCTGTTCTTCCGGATACGCCATCTGCCGTTCTCGGAAACAGGTCCATAAATCTTTCTGAGTACTTTGCGTTCCCACAATAGCAGAGTCTCTTCATTTTCTTTTGTCAACGCCCAAGTTTCACCAGTGTAAGTTACAATTGGACGGACTATGGTTTTATAGACAATTAGCTTGGCCCTCCACGTTAATGTGCGGAACTTGAGTATTCTTTGGACCGCAAATAGACATCTGTTCCCTGCAGCAATGCGTGCTCTTATTTCGTGGCTAACGTCATTATCTTCTGTGATGAGAGCCCCGAGATATTTGAATTCCTTGACTACTGGGAATTGGTGCTCATTGATGGAAATCACCTCAGGAGCGTCTTGCAGAGGGTTCCGTGAGGTCTTCATGTACACGGTCTTATCTACATTCAAATGAAGACCACGTTTCTCTGCTTCTCCTCCTAATTCCTGTAGAGCCCCGGCCAATGCTGCTATTGTGCGTGCTGTGACCACCATGTCATCAGCATACCCCATATGCTGCGTCAGGCGGTTATAGATAGTTCCTCCCGGATTTGTCCGGATGGCCCTCACAGCTCTTTCTTGAGTCAGGTTGAACAGAACAGGTGAGATTGGGTCTCCCTGTCTCAGTCCATTGCTCACCTCAAACTGTTCATATGTCTTATTTTGCAGCTTCACCCGACACTTTGAGCCCCCCAGAGTCATTCTTACCAGTCTAACTAACTTCCCTGGAATTCCCAGCCTTATCAGGTCATTCAGCAGCTCATCTCTCTTTACCCGGTCATAGGCCTGTTTAAAATCAATGAATAAGTGGTGAAGACGGACGTTATATTCATTGCTTTTCTCGAGCATCTGCCTTAAGGAAAACACGTTGTCCACCGTTGATCTGCCAGCCCTAAAGCCACACTGGTACTCCCCAAGGAGTCTTTCTGCATGTCGCTTCATTCTTTCATTTATTGCTGTCGAAAGAACTTTATACGCTGTACATAACAAGGCAATGCCTCTGTGGTTATTACAGTTGAGGACGTCTCCCTTCTTGTGGATGGGGCAAACTGCAGCCACTGACCACTCCTCCGGCATTCTTTCTTCCATCCAAACGTCATATATCAGCCGGTATAGTTCATCCAGGATAGCATCACCGCCATGTTTCCACAGTTCAGAAGGGATACCATCCACGCCAGGGGCCTTGTTGTTTTTAAGCTTATAGATTATTTCTCTAATCTCTTCCTTTTCAGGCGGGATTTCCTCTTCGTCTGCTGTCTCATCGTTGTCTATCCTGAAGTTAGAGTTTGGGTTAGCTGTAGTGTCCTCATTTCCATTATAAATCTGCTGGAAGTGCCTAGTCCATCTCTCGGCAACATTCTTCTCATCACACAGCAGATTTCCTTGTTCATCTTTGCAACACTCAACCCTGGGTTTAAAGCCTGCTTTTATTTGGTTGATGCCTTTGTAGAAAGACCGAATCCGTCCTCCTTCATAATCTTCTTGAAGTTTTTCAAATCTTCTTTTCTCGTGTTCTCGCTTCTTCCTTCTACACACGGTCTTCGCAGCTCTTCTCTTGACTCTGAACTCCTCTGCTGAGCTTCTCGTGTACCTTTCTATGACCTTTCTTCTAGCATCACTCCTTCCTTGAATGGCTAAGACACATTCTTGGTCAAACCATTCTTCACGGGCAACCCTCCTTCGTCTGCCCAATACATCCTCTGAAGCTACGGTTATAGCATCTCTCAGTCTCCTCCATCTGTTTTCTATGTCTACAACCTCTTCATCCGGGTGGGCTTCTTCCAGTTTTTGTTGGGCACGTTCCCTTAATCTTTGCTTGACTGTATCCACTTTCAGCTTTTCCACGTCATAGGAGACGGTTCGTTCACCAGCACCCCTGGGTTTCCGGGCCAGTTTCTGTCGAAGCCAGAAGCCAGACCATTTACCAAGAAATGGTCGGAATCACAGTCGGCACCTCTGTAGCTCCTGACATCTTCTATAAATGAAGCATGTCTTGCATCAATTACCACGTGATCTATTTGATTTTTCACCGATCCATCTGGTGAGACCCATGTTTCCTTGTGAATTTCTTTATGTGGAAAACAGGTACTGGCTACGCGCATGTTCCTTGTCATAGCGAAATCCACAAGTCTGAGCCCATTCCTGCTAGTCTCGGAATGCTTGCTGTGTCTTCCAATGGTAGGCATGAAGGCTGTTTCTTTACCCACTTTGGCATTCATATCGCCTAAGACAATTTTCACGTCATGTCTAGGTAGCGAGTCATACCAACTCTCTAGCATCCCATAGAAATTGTCCTTCTCCTCTTCATCACTATTTTCTGTAGGTGCTTGGACACTTAAAAGTGATATGTTGGAAAACCTTCCTTTTAACCTCAGCAAGCACATCCGCGGGCTTATTAGCTCATACTTTAAGATCTTATGCCTCATAGATTTCCTTACCATGAATCCTGTGCCTACCTGATTCTGCCTATCACCGCTATTAATCAGAATGAAGCCCTTTAGGCTAACAAGCTTGCTTTCTCTCCATCTTATTTCTTGCAGGGCTATCACATCTATTTGGTACTTAATTAGCTCACTTTCCAGGACTCTGCTAGCACCAGGCTGGAACAAACTTCGCACATTCCACGTTGCTAAATTTATTCGGTTAGTCTTTACATCACTATTTCCTCCTCTCCGCTGATAGACAAGCGCTGACTGGGGCCCCCCCGTATCCGAATGGGCCCCTACAGGGATATTTCTAGTCGACGCTGTATTCATCTTGGTGAGAATTTTGACGGCTTCTCTACGATGGTTTTTTTTTTACAGAAGGTAGGTTGTAAGCCTAACGTCCCAACCTCCAACCTGGAGGACCAGAGGCTGTTTGCAGTCCGCAGACTGGGCGATGGGGTCGCCACATTCCTACGCCAACTGAAAAAAAAAAAAAAAAAAAAAAAAAAAAATTATGCGACCCATAAATGTTTTTATATTTAACATATTAGTTCTATTTAAATAAATAACTATTTTAAAAATAGCATTGCCGACTTGGTGCCCCCGAGACGTGATGCCACAATTGCTTAGTTTGCTTATAGGTAAATCCGGCACTGTATGTATAGTAATTAACACATAGCGTAGTGCATCACTTGATGACACTTGTTATATGGCAGGTTCGCTCCTGATAATTTAGTGTCTTCATGACAGGTGCGATAAACAAAGTATTTTATTTTGTCTTCTATCCCTACTAGAATTTATGTTCTCACAATGTCTTGTTACAGACCTTGTCTCTTGAATTTTTGCTTCACTTGAATTTCTCCTGTTCCTTTTTTTGTAATTAAAACGCCTTCCATCTATTTCAAAATATTAATTTCACCATTTATGTTTTAGACACTGTGAAAGTACAATTATGTAAATTTTGTTACATATTTCATTTGAAATGAACTGACTACATATCTGTTAAAAATTTTAATATTTTCTTATCTTTGATATTAGCCAATGTCGAATGTTGGGTACATTCATTTATTAACTTCTTCCTTTTCCGGATGCATCGTCATTTGTTACATTACAAACATGCTTTTACTTGTATCACTTCGAGCAATAAATCCTAGTAAGGCATTAAAAAATAACTTATGAAAACAGGCAATATATCAGACGTATTTTTAAATGTATCGTTTATATTAAATATATGAGATTTTCCGGCTTTAAATCAAAGTGTAAAGTGTGTTCAAACCGGAGGTATTCTACAGGAAGTGAGTGTTTACTTCATTCCTTAATTAATACAAGTTATTGTTTATGGTCTAATTAACTATTGAGTTTTTAATTAGTTATTGTGACTTTATGAGGTCATATCGCCTACTAGCAGAGAGCTCTTTCATCACTCTGGTGGAGATGAGCCCGACTCCAACTATGGGGGTCTTAAATTTTGCCTACCCAGTTTTATTCACTTAATGTAGGGGGTCTTTAATGAGTACCTGACATCGTATAGGCTCGGGACCATCACTTAACGTCTCATCCAAAGGACGACGTGCTCAAGGTTTTTTCTCCTCTCAGATAAAAAAAATAAGGGCCTCGGCCGGATTTCGAATTTGAGCTCAGTAGGCTACCTCTGAGCTACCGGCGCACAGTGGGACAAAAAGGGCCAAAAGTTCGACATCGGCCCAAATTAAAATTTTGTTTTTTGCCTCAAAAAACTAGATAAACTGTTTTTTTTTATACCTTCCGGAGTATGTAAAAAATCAGTAAATGAGGCGAAAATACATTTTCCTTCAATAGTTCAATTGAAAACCTGGTAGTTTTGTAGAATTTCGCATGATTTTAGGTTTTGTCAAATTGTTTGGTTCGTGCTGGTAGTTGATAATTTTTCTCTCTTCAAGGTTTTCAAACTTTTCATTATCATTGTGCGCCACGAGTGGTAGGTACTAGTCGTGGTCATTGAAATTGTATCACTTAATTTTAACTTTCTTAAAACTGAACATTGAAGAATGCCTTAACTTTCCTCCACTCGCACCGAGTTTTCCAAACGTGTTCAAATTATTCCTTTTCTGGAAAAGGGATGGTTAGGGGTAGGTTCAAAGTGCATAAGTCGCATTTGTTGGAAATAATCAAACACGCGAGTATTGGCTTCATAAAATGTAAGTACCTTTTATCTTTGATTTTGATACATTTCAAAGTATGTATATTAATTCTTCAGCATCTTATATTTATTAGTTAAAATACAATATAATAATAAAATATATCAAAGAGGAAACAGAAACCTAAGGTGCGACAATTGGTATTCAAGCATACCATTAGTGGATTACCTCCTTTCAAAAAAAATTCAAGATAGATTTGATGAAGGAACATCTTATACGTCGATCAAAAATATTGTCATTCCCTACCGACATAAAAGATTTTGAAAATAAAATATAACCAAGAAAAAAACATTGCTGCGGGATCAAGTGAAGAACCTCCGACCAAAAAAAAGAAAGGTTCATGTTATAGTTGTGGGAGAAAAAAAAATTCCAACACATTGATTACTTGTGCAAAATGCTACAAATTGCCAGCGGGAAAAAAACTTAATTTTACAAAAAAAAATCTTAATGGAAAAATTTCTCTTTTCTGTTGTTATACAAAATAAAAATTTATATTATTCTTTTCCCTGAATGAACTAAACTGGGAGCCATTGTTTATGTTTGCTCTAATCTAAATAAGTAAACAAAAACAATATCGTTAAAATGTATAGACGTATAGGATTAAAGAAGATGAGTCTTTGCTGGATTGTATGATGATCTAGGATTTCTCATAGAAGAGGAGGAGAAGGGAAATGGGAAATGAGGACATTAACATGATGAATGATGATTGAAAACAAAAAAATATAAATACACTTTTTTTTCATGTAATATCAAGTTATTTTGACGTCTTTTACATGCTCTATCGTCATGTACACGAAAACATGCCTTTCGCCCACTGTGCGGCGTCCTTACCTATTATTTAAATTATCTTCGTAGTTTTCAAGATTCTTTTGATGGCCATGTGACCTTAAAAATACTAAAACTAAGAAGTTGATAGAAAAACATTAGGATCCTTGTATTAGATATGGAAAACGTTCCCATTCCCAAGAACTTTTGAAAACAACAAGAAAGTTGTAGAAATATTTTATTGCACTCATCTGTTGGCAACTACAAAAAAAAACACACATGTAACATGATCTTCATCTTTAAAAGGAGATCTCCCTTAATACGGTATGAAAAAGAAAACTTTACTGAATCACCACCATATTTGTCCCCACTTCTTGACATCAATTTTATATATACCAACTGTTATTTTTTTTCTTTTTTTTAATTGTATTTTCCTTACATGTATTCATCATATCTAGCAGATTTCTAAATGGTTCTGACATTTATTAGACTAACATGTTCTCTCTTTTACACGTCTGGGACCCATATTTCATTCCCCTTTGAGCAGGACGTAACATATCTTTTAATGTTCTGTCAGATAATGGTCAGTGACTACAACCTATCTAATGTCTAAGTACTTTTCTACCTCTTTGTAGTGAAACTGTTACTTCAAAAGAAACTATTTTATGCTGAGAAATAAATTTGGAGAAATATATATATATATATACAGGGTGTTCATTTTATCTTGACCCAGGTAAATAACTAGAAAAATAATGATTTTGACCGCATTATTTGCTGTAATCTAATTTTTGAACAAATAAAAAATCTTAACGTTAAAAAAAAAAAAATTTTTGACTCTCAACCTATTTTTTTTTTTTGCATATTTATATTCTTGGGGAAAAATTAAGGGGAGGTTAAGTGAGAAATTTTTTTGTTAGACCAATATTAAACCTAATAAATTAATTTTATTGTAGTAAATGTTCGAACTGATGTCCTGCAACTTCAATACAATTATATAAATTAGCAATATTTTTGTTTCAATGTTATTATCTATTTTTTTCTCTTTTCTTTTATTTATAATTCCTTAATTTTATTATTGTTTACATTTCCTAGTGTATTTCAATGAACAATAATTCTTTCTCCAGTATTAATATTGTATTAACATTATTAATAATATATAATATATCTATATAAAATGAATAAATAAATAAGAAGAAATATCTAATAAATACATAAACTATACTAAAAAGTTGTCGGTGAATCATCGGCAATGTACTTTCTTAGACCGAATTAATCAATTAAGTTGTCGCTCTCCCTCTAAAACCTGTTTAGGCTAAAAATCAATAGTTGACTCACATTTTTCACTTGGGTTTTTAAGTCGAGTCCCTTCGGTTGATTTCGCGAAAAATGATTTTATTTATAGGGTTTTGAATTTATATATAATTTTTCACGTTGATAGATTCATTGCAACAGCAGTTTTTGTGTAAGCCTTCCTCCCAATATTTATTATCTTTGGTCGATTTGGCTAAACATCAATAGGTGTCGTACTTATAAGAGTTCTGGATAAACACATAAAATTTCGTATTGATACATTCATCCTATCGGGAGTTATCTTGTTCACAGACGCACTCAGACTGACTTTTTTTTTTCATTTTATTATTTCAGGGAGTTAAAAACGTGAAATTCCGGTGAAAACTCATCATAGAATTTCAGTCAGATTACATAACTTCCCCTATACTTCTTATAGCTGGGGATGGAAAATTAACAATTTAAAACCTGATAAATGGGGGCAGATACGTTTTTCCTGTTCCACATCTGAGTCACAATTGGCCAAATCTGGTTAATTTATTTATTTATTAGACCTATTTATTTTATTTATTGATTTTATCTTTTTAATTGGTTGTTTAAATATAAATGTTTTATCTGAGAGCCTGAAAAAATGATAAAAGTAGATAACTTGTTAACCATTATATTGCCTTTATTCTTTTCATTATATGTTCTTATGTGTACACCATTTATTATGTAGGTACACATTTATTTATTTTATTCTATTTTCTTCTCGTTATCTCTCTTATTAGTACGATATTATTTCATTTATTTATTTTGTTTGATTTTCTTCTCTTTATCTCTTATTACTTCGATATTATTTCATTTATTTATTTGATTTGATTTTCTTCTCGTTATCTCTCTCATTACTTTGATATAATTTCATTTATTTATTTGATTTGATTTTCATCTCTTTATCTCTCTTTTTACTTCGATATTATTTAATTTATTTATTTTGTTTGATTTTCTTCTCTTTATCCCTTATTTCTTCGATATTATTTCTTTTATTTATTTTATTTTATTTTCTTCTCGTTATCTTTCTTATTACTTCGATATTATTTCATTTATTTATTTTGTTTGATTTTCTTCTCTTTATCTCTTATTACTTCGATATTATTTCATTTATTTATTTTGTTTGATTTTCTTCTCTTTATCTCTTATTACTTCGATATTATTTCATTTATTTATTTTGTTTGATTTTCTTCTCTTTATCTCTTATTACTTCGATATTATTTCATTTATTTATTTGATTTGATTTTCTTTTCGTTATCTCTCTCATTACTTTGATATAATTTCATTTATTTATTTGATTTGATTTTCATCTCTTTATCTCTCTTTTTACTTCGATATTATTTAATTTATTTATTTTGTTTGATTTTCTTCTCTTTATCCCTTATTTCTTCGATATTATTTCTTTTATTTGATTTTCTTCTCGTTATCTCTTATTACTTCGATATTATTTAATATATTTATTATATATACTAAATATAATTTATTATGAATATTATTCCTTTACTCAGTAACTGTCCAAAGAGTTCTAAAGGTTAAAGCACTCTGGACAGAACTCTCCGTAGACAATATTATGCAAACTAACCTCTCCATTGCTTCCATAGCACTTTTTTCCTTTTTTAATTTTCTCCATGAAGTTTAACAGCGACCAAGACAAGCATACATGTACAATATAAAGATGGAATATATTGGCATGAACTAAAATATATTTTGTTAGTCGTGTAACTGATATTGAAGACTGTTGGTCTTTTCATTACCGATATGGTATTTAAAGTCGGCGAGAGACGGGTGACATCTAATTTATATATTTTGATAAAACAACATTGATAGGGAAGTAGAAAAAAAACAAAAACACAAATGAAATGAAATACAAACAACAAATTATGTTTGTTTTTTCGTAATGAGATCTTGATTTGAATATTTTGATAGTCATCTCAACACCTTAGTTCTTCACATTTGTCTCTTCTTCTTTGTTTATTACTTTTGGACCATTATAAAAAGGGATTTCATGTATTTGAAATCGAGCCGCTCCAAGATAACGTCTTTCTCTTGGAACGCGAGTTGGTTTTAATCAACCTGATTTTTACTTTGGCGATCTCTTCGACTGTTTGGAGGTCGACAGTGAAACTTGTTCCTAGTCAGACGCTATCTGAAGGGGATTTGGGAAGATGAGATAAAGCCGAAAAGTGAATAAAATTAAAGAAACAGTTTATATATTTTGTTGTTTTTACAGGATTTTGAGATAATGTCGTTGTGAATCTGGTTTGTCTTCATCATGCCTGGGTGAACTAAAGACGTTCCATGCTTATTTTCACAGCTTCTTCTGAAAATATTTAAAAAAAAAGTCGACGATGATTCACCGGTTATGTACGTCCCCGGCACGAATTTATCTATTAAGTTTTTGCTCTCCCTCACAAGTCAATCGACCATTTAGTCTAAAACTCAATATATATATATAGTGACTTCTGAATCCTCTACTAAATTTTGTGTCGATACATTCATTACATCGGCAGTTAGTAGGGGTTTTTGAGCTGAGTCCCCCTTTACCTTCAACCGATTTGACGGAAAATGTATGGGTACCATCCTTATGGGATTTTAAATTTACATATAACATTTCATGTTATGTTATTGGGATTTTTTAGTAAGCCTCCCTTCTTTCTTTTGACCGATTTGGCGGAAAACCATTAGATGTTGTCCTTAGAGGTTTCTAAATACAGATATAAAATTTCGTGTTATATATTCATTCTATCGGGAGTTATCGTGTAGGTATCGTAGACACATAATTTTTTTTTTTTTTTTTTCAATTTTGGTATCGGGAGGTTAGAAAACATGAAATTCCGCTGAAAACTCCGCATCGAGTTTTTGAGAACTGACTGGGAACGAACGGAGAAGAAGGACTGAATCCATCCAACAGCACAGGAGGAAATGTGAGTATTGTGGAGCTTGGAGAGGAGGATGCTGTGGTCAACGATGTCAAAGGCTTTAGTGAAGTCGAAAAGTACGAGTAGGGTGACCAGTCTGTTGTCTATGGCTGTTGGATGTCATTGGTAACTTTTAGGAGGGCGGATTGGGGTGCTTGGGCAAGGATGGAAGCCGGACTGTAGGGGATTTAAGATTTGGTTGGTTTCAAGATAAGAGGATAGCTGACATTGGGCTATTCGTTCTAAGGGTTTGGAGAGGGTGGATATTAGCCGGAAATTTTTTGTAGAAGAGGGATTATGAATCTTATTTAGGGGGTGGACAATAGCTGAATTCCAGGCCCTCGGGAAAAACTGAGTTCCTGGAAATAGAACACATTTGATTAATTTCCCTGGGATATTGTCTGGACCGTAGGCATTTGTTTGGGATTTAAGATTTTTTTTAGAATATTTTCAGGATATATATATATACAAAATATAAAGCGTAAAATATATATACGTGTATATATACAAAAAAAACGGCACATGCTGAAAATCTGATTTTTTTGTTGTATTCCTTTTTTGTTTGGATCAAATATTGTTTAGCATGTATAAACAGTTAGGGAAGCTATAGAGAGAAATTCACCCCCTCTGTATTTACTATCGAGGCTTTTGAATCGCTTGATCCTTAAAAGTCGAAGTTTCGATAACAATGGTCGTTTATCCTCAGTATTTCGCATCTTTCTCCGTTTCTTTTGCGATTTTGTCCGAGAAAGATCTGTTCTTGTTAAATTAGTGATGACACCTGAACAAGTGGCCCGTGCTGACACTCTGGACGTTACGCGGCGCGTGCTTTAGGTCTGCCGGAAACAACAATCCGTAGAGCCATTCGACGGTATAGGGAGACAGGGCAGGGTTCAGGTCGACCGTGAAGCACTGGTCCGCATGATTTTTGTTGGTCCACACGTTAAGGAACAGGTTTTCCACTGCTTCAGAGGCTTCCCAGAGACTCCGTATCGTTCGTGGAATGGAAGTGAGTGGCGAGACTGTTTTTTTTTTTCATTCATTTTATTAAAAAATACATTTATTTAGTTTTCCTATCATTTTGATTTTTTTTCCCTAATTTCATATGAAATTTGGTGCACTCTATACTATATTTGACCAAAAAAAAACATAATTGCAACAACAAAAAATGAAATTTTCAGATTGCAGTGGTTTGTTTGTGGAGCAGTATGTATATAATTAAATGTCAGATTAAGAGCGAAGGGCATAGGGGGAGAATTTGTGTCAGGATATGAAGTGAAAAAATGATTTACAGTATCAAGAGAGAAAGGGATTGTAGAGGAGTACCGTTTAGATTTGGCTGAGGATAAGTTGCAGAGAAGGACTTAGGAGTAGAAGCTTTATCCTATTACCTTGTTATGGTTTAACGAAAATAAATATTATTATTATTATAAAATCTCGCGCCCATTCTGATTCTTGTACTCCTCTTCCAGGGGGCGCCTCTACACCGAAGACTGAAAGCCGAGCAAGTAAGCGCCCTCAGACAATTCTATACGAACAGTTTGTGTGTGGTACCTTTATTTATATTTTTTATTTTCCCCGTTGTTTTAGACGAACAAAGAGTGTGTGACGTGAGACTCCCGAAAACGAGGCACGTTCTTATCATTGTGTTATCCGTCACGTCGTCGTGGGAACCTAGAGCAAGCCGGTACATGTTACATCGTCGGCGGTACCAGGTCCTCTATCTAGCCCCCATTCGGTTCACCTTTTTCTAATCCATCTGACCTCGTCAACCTTTATTTTGGTAGATTTGTATGTAACAAACCACTTGGTAAACCTCAACATTCTAGAATAGCACTAGAAGACCTCCTTAGAAATCCTGATAGTCATCAAAAGGTTATCTAGTCGTGTAAAAATTTAAGATTGAGAGGATGCAATCTTATACACACCAACAGAGGGGAAGACAGAACAAACACAAAGAGGACTATAGAAGGATTCTACTGCATCGGTACAAGCAAGGAAAAAAGTCGGCTTTAAAGCAAATCGACTGTTTGGACTAAAACTCAATACTTGTATTACACAATAGCTTCTGAATTCTCCTACTAAATTTTCTGTCAATACATTCATTACGTCGGTAGATGTTAGGGTATTCAACTTGAGCCCCTCTTCACTTCGTTTTGCGGTGAATTAATCGTTTGTATAGGATTTGTATATACATATGAAATATGTCAATATATTCATTACAACGGCAGTTGTTAGAGTTCTGGTGTTGAGCCTTCCCCTAATCCCCCCCCCCCCCCCCCTTCCCTTTGGCTGATATGACTGAAAATCAATAGTTGTTGTCCTTGGAGGGTTCTGGATACATTCATTTTATCGAGAGTTATCGTATTCAACAGCACATAAACAGACAGACATTTTCTTTTTCATATTTTTAAACTAGCCTCTCTTCAGCTATTTTGTCCCCCTCGGTCTGCCTCCACTGCTAGTCAGAGGCTAGGTAGATCGCCCCCGGGAACTCTACCTCCATTTAGTTGTAGGAATGAGGGGAGTATTGATCATATTATTTTGTACATACTTTTCTTTATTTTGTACTTTACTTTTTTCATATTTATTTAATTTAGTTATTTTGTAATTATTATTTTGTTTATTTGTATATACATACTTTATATTATTATTCTTGTTTTCCTTATCATTATTTTATTTTTTCTTATTTTGTGTATATTGACATTTATTATTTTGTATATATATTTTTTTTTATACTCACTGTCATCAAATTTACTTATTGATCTATTTTAACCAGTGCCGGATTAGCCACGTAGCAAGAGTAGCAAATGCTACGGGCCCCGCGCTCCAACGCCTGTCTGACCGTAAAAAAATATCAATTTAGATAGGAGCGTAAAAATATTTTGCATGCCTTAAGCGCGAAGCGCTTAGGCTATGCTTTACTCTCACCTAAAAATCTAAAACTCGATTTCGACTCGATTGGAACTGCAATTTTATAAACTTTTATTAAATAATTCTTTAGAACGTTCTTTTTCAACATTAAAACGTATTAAAAATGAGTTAAGGAACACGATGGGCCAAGAACGTCTTAATCATCTCACTTTGATGAATATAGAGCATGATTTGCTTAAAGAAGTCGATATTGAAAGTGTTATCTCTAAATTTGCCCATATTAAATCCAGAAAAGTTTATTTGTAACAGTTTTGTTTTATTTAATACCCTCAACTTGAGAACCTAAAGCAAACCAAGGGCCTCTTGACAGAAGGCCTCTTTGCTACAGGCCCGTCGCTGGCATAATCCGGCACTGATTTTAACTGATTGTAAATATACCAAATAAAAGAAAAAAAAAATTTAACCTAGAGGGCAGAAAACATCAAATTTCGTTGAAAACTCTGCATCGAATTTTTGACCTATTACATAACTTACCCTATACTTTGTATTGCTGGAGAAGTAAAAACAGACGCTGAGAAGTGTTCAGCATCAAGCCGTTTCAAAAGACACCTCGATCACCAAAATTCATCTACTAATTTAGGAGAAGTTACGCCTTCAATAAAAAAAACGCCTAGCCTGTTAAATATATAGATGATATAATTAATTTTCTTGGATCCTTTTGAAACTCTCTCTTTCTGAAGATGAAGGAAAGCCGAAGACAAATTTGTCCATTAGGTAGGAAGGGAGACTTGAAGTGTGGAACCATTAGTGTGATGGATCGCCTTTTTGATTTGGCTCTGTACAATTATCAAAGGTAGACTAAACGTAAGAGAGCCATTTTGTTGCTTGATTGCCAAAGTCACAGATTGTCACTTCTGATGATTCCAACATTAAGTGATATATTATATATATATATATATGATGACATTGATCATCTCGAGAACTTGGGTGGCTTCAGTCCCAACCCGACCACACATTAAGGGTCACCGTATCATGTATACTTTTTTTTATTATTTATTTTTTGTCTTTTATTTAGAAAGATGCAACTGTTGCTAGGGTGCAACAACCAGCATCTATGATGGTAAGTAGTGACATGTTGGCGTGAATGGCATGTGAGAGGAAGGCCACCCAGTGGTAGGTCCTCGGGACGAAAATTTATCTTAATTATTTGGACAAGAACAGAAAAAAAAAATAATAATAATTAATAAAAAGGAATTGAAAGACAATTTTGATGGATGGGTAAGAGAGATGATAAAAGTAAAGGAAACAAATGTAAAAAATAAAAAATATTAAGAACGAATAGGATTTAAGGTGGCAGTAAGTCGTGGTTCCATCTTCTCTTCAACCTTTGTGGTAAGTGTTGTGAAGATAGAGTACGTATTTCTGGGTTTGTATGTGTGTAAAGTTTTCTAAAAAAACGTATGTAAGTAGTTTGTATTGTGTCGGGTACTGTGTGTATCATATGATCGTTATGAAGTGTTCTGTTGTTTATGTATGGGGGCACTGTGTTATCAGTCTGAGGGTTTTTGACTGAAACGCCTGATTCCGGGAGGGGGGAGGGGGGGGGGGGGGTGATACGAGATTTCATATGTAAATTCAAAATCCCGAAGGACAAGGGATAGGGATGAAAGGGGCCTAATCTAAAAAAAACCTTAATTACTGTCAATCTAATCGTCATGACATACAGTAAATTCATAACCCCCTAAGGATGACATTTATTAATTTTCAGAGGAAGGAAGCTTAACTCAAATACCCTAATAACTGCCGATATAATGAATGTATCGACACAAAATTTAGTATAGCGTTTCAGAAGTCCCCGTGGATGTCTACTATTGATTAAAATGATCGAATGGTAGCTATCGATTAATTTGAGTTGAAGAAATGCATCGCCGGCTTATTGAGCTCATTGAAATAACCTTCCCCCGCAAACATTGAGTAAAATTAAATAACTCTCCCTGCCTCTAGGAGTCCTTGAAATGAAGTTGGAATTTTGTCACTTTGCTGAAGATGGAGGGACTTACCTCGTCCTTTCCCTGGCTCGCCCTACCGTCTGGAAGGTGGTCCAAAGAAGATCTGTATTCAAAGATGAGATATGCGATGTGACTCTGGATAAGAAATGGTTCGATAAAGGAGGATTCATAGTGTTGCCGGTCCCCTGACATCCTATACAATGGATGTATAAATCCTAATTTAGGATTGGGTGGGTGGGGTCCTATCACATCATACCTTTTATCTGAGTTCGTCCTGCCTTCTAGTTCCCGATGAATAATGTTATTTGCCGTGTGCTAGTAACAACAGTCTCCTCTCAACATATAACTTTTTTTTAAACATTAATGAAAACTAAATTTTTTATATGCTATAATATATTATAAAGGGCCTGATGATGAGAGACACCTCGAAAGCCGGCCAGCCTCACTTATCATGTATGTTAGCCATCTGAACAAATATATGACTACAATAATGCGAAACAAGAGTCCATGAGAAGCCAAATATCTTTTCGTTGTTATAATAATAATATGTATGGTGAGATGATGTTTTACACCTAAAAAGTGAGTGTAACTATTTTCGTCAGTAAAATCTGAAATAATTGCAACAATTATTATTTTAGTAAAATTTACTGTAAAATAAAAAAAAATAGTTTGTTGAAATACTTAAATAGTAAAATAAGAAATAGTATATATTACTAACGTTCTTAGTGATACCTCTAACTATTTAAATGTAATCACAAGAACTCCTCTTATAAAAGTTAGTATTCACGTATTTGGATTAATTTTTTTTTCAAGTGTTCAGAAAGAAATAAAAATTTAATAAATATTTTTGGACTAAAATTAATTCCTGCTTATTGTTTATTTAAAAAATCTCCACTTTTATCCGCCCTTTTTCCGCCTTTGCACTGAAATATCTTGAGATCTATTGAGAAAGTGTCAGAATAAGAAGTAAACAAGTTTTAGAGTATTTTATAACGAAGAGGATGGACTTTTGTTGAAGACTTTGCGACTTAAAGTGACCGAGAAATTAATTTTTCAAGAATCTGAGAACTCGATTTCAAGCACGCCAGCGGGTAAGATACTGTAACTCAAAAAGATGTGGCTGGCGCGACTAGCTGTTTTTTCTCTATCAGTCGATAACTCTTGAAAAATTTTGGCCTTGACATATAGGTTCAGATCTTAATTTTTTATGCGTTATCGATTAAACTATGTTAAATTTTGCATTTTTTTTGTCATTTTATTTATTTGTATAAAAATAATATTTAAACAATTGTTTACTATATATATATATATATATATATATATATATATATATATATATATAAACTAAATTTCCTTCATATATATATATATATATGAAGGAAATTTAGTTTATTTATTCATTTTTTATTATTAGTAGTAGTATTGTTAATTCTAATCCACGTGTGTCAGACTCTAAGAGTTACTATCTGTTTAAGTATCTAATTTACAAGCTATCTTAATGTAAACATTCTTATGACGTATCCTATAACCATGTTATGGTTTAACTGAAATAAATATTATTATTAGTGGCAGCCAGTATATAAACAGCTTTTGAGGCTTGGATCCTGTTTCATGGTCGTAGTGATGATCTGTCTGCTGCAAATTTTGACTATTTTTCTAGTTATTGTGACTCATGCCCGGGCTTTTAACTACGAGGTCACCTCTCCTACTACCAGATCTTTGGTCGCTCTGGTGGACATGAGCCCGATTCTACAGTGGAAGTCCTAAATTTTTCCTACCAAGTTATCTAAGAAGTCTTAAACGAGTACCTGACATCATACAGGCTCGGAACCATCTCTTAACGTCCCACCCGAAGGATGGTGTTTTCAAGATTTTTTTTTGTATACCATATATAAAACCTAAGAACTTCGGCCGGGTTACGATCCCGGGATCTTGAGCTTAGTAGGCAACTTCTGAACTACTGGCGTCCTCTCTCTACTGCGTATTGTGATGTATAAATTAACACACATTAAAATTATTAAAATATTATAAAATCAATCATTATTATATGTAGAAAAACAATCAATGAATGAAGAACAGAAGACGAAGAACAGCTGTTTTAAATGGCGAGAACGAGTCTAAGTTGTGTTGTGGAAGTGAGAGTCTGAGTTGAAATGTGAAGGTGGACAGTCTAGTGAAAAAAGGTTTTTAGGCTTAAGGTATAGTGAACCATAGGTGTGAAATAACAGTGAAATCAATGCGCAAAAGTTCTTTTATTTATTTATATGTATAGGTATATGTCCAAAATAACATTGATATATAATAATAATAAAACAGAAAAAAGACTGATATAGTTATAAATAATTAATTTGTAAGATTTTTTTTTATTGTAAGTAATTTGATTTTTTTGATATTGATATTCTGAATTTATTTAAAATGTACATAGGTTAAGTAAAATAAACCCAAATATTTGTTCTCTTATTCTATGCTATTCATTTTCCCTGTTAACCCAGTAAGATAATTGGTACCTTTGGATTAGATTTAAAATTTTTGCAAATTTAGAAAAACAATATAGCATCTCTTTAGTAAATTTAGGAAAAATCCAAATGAAAAGTTTGTTAATTGAAATTTTTAAAAATACATACACTTTCTTCAAAATTGCATGTCTTGAACTTTCGATATTTTTTTAGAACCCTTTTCGGAAACTACTGTAGAAATCAAAATTTTAGATATAATTTTTTTCTACAGGAAATGTGGTAATTTAATTTAATTATTTATTTGTTTATTTTAATTTTATATTTATTTCTTTTATTTTACATAATTTTCATTATCACAGTTAAGTATATGTTCAAAAATTCATAAGGCACTGCATATTCAGTTTGAACCGGGTGCCGCAAGGCCTGAGGAGTCAAATATAACTTTAAATATCCCTCTGAAATATGGACCTTGATTTTTCAAATTAGTATTCCGGGTCATTAGAATTCATAAGCAGTTCTTGTGTTTTTCAAATTTTGAAATGCTTCTCAAGTTCTGTAATCAATTTGCTTGAGGCTACACCAAGTGGGGCCTGTCTGTTTTCATAACCAGCAACTGTTAGCTATATTAGACGAGAAGGAAGAAATTGCGGAACAAGGCGTTCCGGTAGTATATGGGTCAATAGACGCAGGGGTTTTGGAGCTACTAACTGGGGTTCTTGAGGTCGGCCTTTACACTCCTAATTACAGACAAGAGAAGTGACTGAAAGAGACAGAGTCGAAACGCCTTTCTGATCCAGCAGACGGCTTGTTGACAACCTTTCATAATAACACGTTCCAACGTTTGATACGTTCCCACACCAGGTTTGTTGAAGTGATGTACGTACGTCTGTCCGTCCGTCAAGAGATCCCTAGGGAAAATTAAATTATCGGGTTCTTCTATGTGCCTCTCTGTTTGGACGAACGGGAAGGTTTGCAGGTTTGATGTCTGTTTGGATCTTCGGGACAGCTTCTTCAGTGAAAGTTCTTTGCTAGTTTGTTTTTCTTGGTTTAGTTTATAATGAAACGGTTTAAACATGAAATAATAAAATATACAACTTTTTTTTTTCTCAAAAATAATATATTTCTTTTGAACAGTTCAAAGGATTTGTTTGAAAAAATAAAAAAAGATTAATACTCTACATAGGGAGAGAAGAAAAAAAAAAAAAAAAATGAATGAATTCTGATAGTAACTTCAAGAAAAAAACGTATTTTGGTACCTCTAGGGAGGATGAGTACAGAAACTTGCCGATAGTACAGAGACCCCGGGTGGTGGTTGTCTTCCAGTGGGTGTGCCTCCACCTATACCTCCCAGAGGGTGTGAGACATCCTCCTGTGGAGACACACCCCCCTCTAGGGAGGATGAGTACAGAGACTTGCCGACAGTACAGAAACTTGCCGATAGTACAGAGACCCCGGGTGGTGGTTGTCTTCCAGTGGGTGTGCCTCCACCTATACCTCCCAGAGGGTGCTTTACTGCCTCGTAAACTCTACCTAGGTATAACTTGGCATCTTTATGCACTCCCCCCCATCCTCAACCAAGTATTTCCGGAGACTAACAGGATCAAATTGCCTTCTCTCCTTCTACAGTGTTCTAAAACCTGTATCTGAAGATTTCCTTTTCATCTTCCTTTTTGTACTTCATGTTTAGAAGTAGATAATATAAGATATATTTTCACAGCTTTATAAGTCTACCATTAATTTTTTGGTTTTTACAACCTAGCAATTATAGACTTTAAGGAAGAACTGAAGAATCAATAAAAATAATCAATAATTCATACCCATAATTTATTTTCTGATCTTTATAATAAACAATTTTTTCCCTCATATTCATCATCGAAAATTCGATGCAGAGTTTTCACCGAAATTTCATGTTTTCTGAGTTCTTGATTACAAAAATGAAGAAAAAAGTTCTGTAAAAAAACATGATAACTTCCGATAGAATCAATGTAACGACAGAAAATTTTTGAGTGTAAGTCAATTGTTGAGTTTAATCCTAGAATTTGGAGGGAGAGCGTAAACGTGATTAAATCGTGTTGAGTAGAATATTGACAGTTATTCCCCGACGAATTTTCAAGAAAATTAAAGAACAAAGAATGTTGAGGAAATGGTGGTACAAAAACCCCAGAAATATGTCATAAAAAATGTCTATTCATTAATTTAGATTAAAAAAATTATTTTTTGTCTTTGACGCCTATGTCAGAACGATACATCCTTTCACTATTTATTGGACTATATAAAAACTGTAAATATATTTTGAGCCGTCTATATTTGTCAATGTTGTTTAATATTATATTTTTGAAATGAAAATAAATGTTATTCTGGGACAAAAATCCAAAAGAAAGAAACAATTAAATAAAATATCAATGAGCCCTAAGAAAAAAAAATATATAATAATAAAGCTTAAATTAGTGCTACTGTGTAGAATATACCGTATGATGATTAATGTACATATAAATAGATAAACAAAATGTATAAATAATTAAATTAAAATCTTAACTATGTGGAAAATAGATATATAGTACAAAGAAGACTATACTACTCTCCAAGGAGATACATTAAAAATATAAGAGAGGGAAGGATGCCCAGACGGTTTGAAATAATATTGATTTAAGAGAAACAGATGTAATAATAAAATAAAGTGAATAAATAAACTAAATAGAGAGTTGGAACAGTGAGGATTTGAAGGAAGCCACGGAAGGAGAGTTATGGACGTAGGGAGGCAGGGAGTACCAGACAGGCTTGGAAAAGGAACAGTTGGATGAAGAGGCCCGAAGGACGGGATCTGGTCTCTGGTGGACGGAGGATTTAAATTGAAACATTTGGTAAAGATAGTAGTGTTCTTTGGATTTTAGCATTTGGAAGAGGAAGGAACCTAGGAAGTACTTTCGGCGGATGCACAGTAGGGCAAAACGCATAATTAAGGCGAAAAAATTAAAAAGTAATGGTTTCATATTTTAAAAGCATTTATATGATAGGAAAAGATTAGGGAGATTCGTGTCATTGGGGTGAAAAAAAAAAATTAATAAACACTTGCTTGTACAACAGCAGTTTAATAATGAAAATATAATAAAAGATGAGTTGGTTGGTAACTATAAGTCTCTTAGAAGCGAAAATATTTTCTTTTCCTGTTAGAGAAATTATATGGTCAGAATATAGAAGATGGTGAATTAAATCTTGGTTCTTATGGATTCTGGTGTCCTTACGAGTCCTCCTCGAGGGTTGTATTGTCAACTTAGAACTTCCTGTAAATGGAAAAAAAAATACTGTGGCTTATCAAGGAGAGCTAAGGTTCTGATTCTTCAAGAACAATTAGAATACTAAATTACCAAGTGAAAATTGCTAAGTAGAAGGCATGCAATCGCCTGCAATTTTTGGGCTGCTTTTAGAATGTAAACATTCCAATAAACAACTTTATGCATTGAATTTGGCAAAATGAACAATATAGTTTATTCACTTAACTTCTCCTGAATCAGACATATTAGCTAAGTTTTGAAAAATAAATGAACTGCACTGTACCACTGTCAGAATGTAACGTGATGTGAAAAGATAATGACGTGTCGTTCCTGTGTTTACATGCCGGCTTTATGCACTTATTGTAAACAACCGAGGCCCACCTCTTGGGTTCAAGGTCCACAACTAGTCTACTTCCAATACCAATTGTTCCCATCTTTCTATTGAGAGTTTAACAGGGCGAGAAGTGAGCGTCTAGAGGGACAATGAATACAAAACTGATCTGAGTATATATTTATTTTGGCACTTGAATTTGAATTTACTTTGAATTTTTCTGTCTGGTCAATACATAAAATAGTTTCTCCATACCTGATCTATCCCCGGGCAAGAACCAGAGTTCAATACACTAAAGAAAAAGAGTAATAGAGAATGGAAGAAGAGAAAAAAGTGCACTCTATAAAAACGGCAAGGCTCTGGAAAAATAATTAGCGGTCTTAACTTTTTAATCATTTTTGCAGGATATCAAATGTAAATGGAGACAGAAAAATAAAGAAATCTAGAAATGATGGTTGATGTTGTACTGACTAAACTAGGCAATAGTTTTACCGGGGCAGATCTGAGAGTGGTCTAAGTATGGAAGGAGGATGAAGAAACCCAAGTGGTTATGTTAATGTACCGGTTAGCGGTCAGTTGTGTCGTCCAAAGGCAAGTTACCAGATCAACACCACTTTCCTACCATTGCTTCTGTTTACTTCCCTAGATATACAGCAAGTTACCAGATCAACACCACTTTCCTACCATCGCTTCTGTTTACTTCCCTAGATATACAGCAAGTTACCAGATCAACACCACTTTCCTATCATTGCTTCTGTTTACTTCCCTAGATATACAGCAAGTTACCAGATCAACACCACTTTCCTACCATTGCTTCTGTTTACTTCCCCAGATATACATCAAGTTACCAGATCAACACACCTTTCCTACCATTGCTTCTGTTTACTTCCCTAGTTATACAGCAAGTTACCAGATCAACACCACTTTCCTACCATTGCTTCTGTTTACTTCCCCAGTTATACTGCAAGTTACCAGAGGTTACATCGGAGGAGGGAGTCTCGACTCAAAGACGAGTTCTTGACATCGCATTTGCTTGGGACTATCAAAAATGTTTATTCGATATTTATATAAAAAATAACAAACACCTCATTTTCTTAAGATAGTTCCTTAAGATTTAAAAAGTCGCCGGTGAAACTGACACGAATTAATCAAGTACGTTTTTGAGCTCGCCGATAGCTTAGAGGTAACTTGCTTGCATACTGAGCTCAAGATCGCGGGTTCGAAACCCGGTTGAGGCTCTTATTTTTTTATCTGGGAGGTAAAAAAAAAAGTTGAGCACACCATCCTTCGGGGGGAACGTTAAGCGATGATCCCGAGCCTGTGCGATGTCAGGTACTAGTTAAAGATCTCTACCTCAAATAACTAAACTTGGGTAGGCAAAATGGGGAAGAAAAGAAAAACAAGAGGCAAAATGGGAACTCAAAAGGACAAGATTGTCTCTTGAAGTAACACTAATGGAGCTGAACCTCATTTAGTTTATATCACAGAGAGTGGTCCGGTGATATGTTAATAGAGTGATATCCCGGGGGTAAAAAGAGCGATATCACCTCAACATATCACTTTAATGGCATCTGTTGACAAATCAATTAACTAATTGAACGAACCCAATCAAAGAAATCCAACCTTTAAATTCAAAAGATAACCACAACTGAACCTTCTTGTTTACTTACTTATATCAGAATGTTTCTTTTATTTTTTTTGTTTTTGGGTCTTCTCTCTTTTTTTTATTTTATTCTTTTAATATAAACCATTTATGCAGCAGGAACCATTTTGAAAGTAAAAAAAAGCACATTAATCAGGCGCCACCTAAAAAAAGATTCATGCTTTTAAGGTAATATATAAATGAAGTTATCAGGAAATTTAAAAGCTTCGACACCAGAATGGTTTTTAGTTTCTTCATTAAAAAGATGATATGATAAAAAATTATATAAACATGTAATTAAAGACTCTAGAATCAGAGAATAGAATGGTTATCTACCCATATTATTGATTAAATAATTCAAATCATTCGGTCCATTTAATTAGCATAAGAGCATAATATATATTGAGAACTCCATTATTCATTCATTTATTCCTAATTGATCATAAAATTTATAGGAATGAAGACAAGTCAAAACGACCATTTTGACTAAAAAAAGTTGTCTTAGAAATGGTCATCTGAATTCTCATAATTTCATGTCGATGCATTGATTACATCGGCAGTTATTAGGGTTTTTGAATTGAGACCCTCTCATGTGTTTCTCCTCTTCCCTAAGGCTGATTTTGCGGATAATTGATAGGTGCTGTCCTTTTGTGGTTCTGAATTGAAATACAAAATTTCATGTCGATTTTCATTAAATTGGCAGTTATTGGAGTTTTTTTTATTTGAGCCCTCTTCTAATGCCCCCGTCCCTATGGTCGCTTTCTCTGAAAATTAATAGATGTCATCCTTATGTGGTTTTGAATTTACATATGAAATTTCATGTTAATACATTCATTACAACGGCAGCTATTAGATTTTTGGGTAGACCATTTAGTAGATTTTTAGACCATAGTTGACTTAGTAGGGGCTTTTGAATTCTATATAAAACTAGGTGTGCAATACATTCTGCTGTTTGCAAAAACTGAGCTGAGTCAGGCATATCTGTATAAAAAACTCAGCTAATGTTTTAATAATTATCAGTAACTTCTCACCTTGTAGGGTTAGGGTTTATGACTCATACCCGGGCTTTAACTACGAGGTCATATCGCCTACTACCAGAGCGCTCTTTCGTCACTCTGGTGGACATGAGCCCGACTCTACTGTGGGAGTCCTAAATTTTGCCTACCCTAAATTTTTTATTCACCTAGGGTAGGGGTCTTTAACGAGTACCTGAAATCGTACAGGCTCGGGACCATCGCTTAACGTCCCATCCGAAGGACGGCGTGCTTAAGTTTATTTTACCTCCCAGATAAAATAAACTAAGGGCCTCGGTCGGGTTACGAACCCAAGTTCTTGAGCTCAGAAGTCAAGCATGCATACCACTGAGCTACCGGCGCCCTCTCTCACCTTGTCTGTTCTTAATGAATATATTAATACTTTAAATAGATTTCAATTGAATTCAATGGATTTTTTCTAGCCTTTTTGTAGACAACAACAGCTGTTTTTGCACAAAATTCTTTTTACTTTGTATGTTGAAGAATATTTTTTATCGAAAAAAAGTCGAAGTTTGTACGTTAGAACACTGAAAAAAACGGCTCAAAAAAGTTGTGTCTGATGGTAAACCGAAAAGGGCTTCGCCCGGATTTTTACATTTGAAATCGATAAATTCTATTTTGCGCGAGAATTTTGTTAGGTTTTTAAAGAGTCCCAACTCCTGAACCCTCTTCCCCTCAACCAATGTCGCTGAAAATTGACAGGTATCGTCATAATGGGGTTTTGAATTTAAATATGAAATTTCATGTCGACACACTCTTTCTATCGGGAGTTATCGTGTCCAGGAGGTGGAGAACATAAAATTGAAGTCTCCGCATCGAATTTCCGGCCGATTACATAACTCCTCCTATCCTTCGTAGAGCTGGAGAAGTATAAAAGGAGGGATAACAAGAAATTATTTGAAGAGGAAATAAAATTGTGGTTTGGTCTCGCGTGAGGCTTATTGTCTTCATCAACCGTTAGCGGGGTGGGTCTCGTTAGCCGAGTCGTTGTCGAGACTGTAACGACCATTAACTGAGGTCGGAGGTCAGCTCACAGGATATAGTTCGTGTAAATCAGACGTGGTTCACACAGAACACTGACGCAAATGTAGCAATGGAAAACCAAGATCTAACTTCATAGACCGGTCCTCATGCAGACAGTTCCTCTCTTTCACAGGTTTGGAGGTGAGACAGTCTTCGTTTTGTCTTTCTTGTATCTATAGTATAAGTATTGTAATCATGTGAGAATCCGAGATCGAATTTTCAACGGTTTTTCTCGTTTTAAGGTCCCCTGATTAAGTGTTGACTATTTTTGCAGGTTTTCAGGTTTTTGAGGTACCTACTTGCCGAAAGCCGCCCTAAAATGTTTTGAAACACATTCTATGGTCACAGGGAACATACATATTAATCGAGAACATACACAATTTTACGAGATACCAAGAAACCCACATCTTTATAATTCTGAAAGTATTAGAGTTCTGAGCTCTCAACTTCTCCACAGTGCTCAGATGGCTTGGGAGATGATCACAGTACACTTAACTCATTTTATGGGTGTGGATAGCTCAGAGGAGCGTGTTTGCCAACTGAGCTCAGGATTGCGGGTTTATCTGGGAGGTTGAAAAAAACTTGAGTACGTTTTGAAGGTGCAGCGAAAAATTAACTGAATAATTTGTGGTGGGGAAGTACATTGCCGGTGAAATTATCTTTTTTAAAGGGCTGTTATATATTCCCCCTTAAAGAATGACTTCATCAGTTTTGAAGAGATCACTAAGGGACAGTGGACAGAGAGGCGCCCTATTCTCGTTATTAGAATATCATTTTACGGTCATCGACCAACGGAACTATAAAAAGAGCTTCTTACAGATAATTCATTTTGAAAAAAATGTACTTCTTCATGAATAAATAGCAGGAAGAGTATTAACGGAAATATATAGAACTCATAAATTGAAACACACTTAGTAGTTATCTATTTGAAGTTGTACAAGACCCATTTGGGAGATGTTGACCGCTCTAGCATCCCAGTGGATGGTATTTTGCTGAATATTCATATTGGAGTTGCTCTGTGACCAAGTCCAACTTAGGATAAGGTAATGTATGGACATCGTGGTTATGACGATGGGACGCATCCTTCACTCTCAATGGGCCATTCAGTAATATTTGTGTGTTTTCTTTCATTTGAGTCATATATATATATATATATACCAGAGCCCCTCTCTGACCCCCCTTCACTTTTTGGCCGATAAAAAGAAAAACATTTACTTGTAAATTCTGTTAAAATACAGAATCTGAATCCATGTATTCTATCTATTAGAATAAGAAGTGTCCTAGAACCAGGATTTCTGACCAAATCAGGAATATTCTAAATGGTATGATTTATATCAGCTATACATATATATATACAGGAGCGTAGCCAGTGTGTCTATGCGATTGGAGTTAAACCTCAAAAACGATTGTAGCGATGAACTTAAAAATTGGTATGAAGGTGCTTACTTAGATCTGTTTAGTTTTTGGCCAAAATCAGCCGAAAATTGAGACCAATTTCCCCCGGGACCCAACTATATTTTACTAGATACAGCTTTCGTTTATGACCTAATCAAAAATCTATTCGAGAAATAGTTGTAGAGAGTACTGAAAGACATAATTTATACGAAATATGATTTTTTACAGGTGGACCGGTTTTCAATTTCCGGATACATGCCGAAAACCCTCTTGAAATGTAGTTTTGAAATACATATTTTTAAGCGATTTACCCGAAAACAGTCAGTCTTATCGAAAAATTGGTTCTTACCAAAATTAATTATTATAAAAAATAATAAAAATTATTCTATCCCAATAATCATCTTACATTTTTAATAAAACTAACAAAAAAAAAAAGTTGTCACTGTAGAAGTTATGAAGAAATTTCAAACCTTCTAGAATTAAGTAATCGTGCCTTAGTGCAAAAATAACGTTTCACTCAACGATTTCACCCATATTCCTGTTTGGCATGTCCATCTGCGAAATATCTGTTAGATTAATTCAATTTTGCCCATATAAGGGGCTAATAAAAATTTATGAAGGGGAAAATGTAAGGATTTTAGAATGAAAAAAAAGTATTAAGTCAGAAAGAGCAACTACAGACAATCTTGAAATAATGAGATATGGTGATCTGTGGATGCAGGTGGTTAAGTAGCAATTGACAGGGGCCTAGTAGGTGGTGTTTATGTAGAGTGGGGTCGGAGGTGAGCGGGGCCCCCAGGCAATTTGGATGTGGTCCCCCCAGGGTCCCCCCTCATACTCACTCAAAAATTGGATATATCGTTTTACTGTAGTAGACCCAAGCTATCGTAATATAGGGGAAGTTATGTAATCTGACAAAAATTCGATATTGAGTTTTCAGTGGAATTTCAATGAATGAAAAGACCAAAGGATACATTAATTACATTCTAGGGGTTAGGGTTTATGACTCATGCCCGGGCTTTAACTACGAGGTCATATCGCCTACTATCAGAGCGCTCTTTCGTCACTGGTGGACATGAGCCCGACTCTACTGTGGGAGTCCTAAATTTTTCCTACCCTAAATTTTTTATTCACCTAGGGTAGGGGTCTTTAACGAGTACCTGACATCGTACAGGCTCGGGACCATCGCTTAACGTCCCATCCGAAGGACGGCATGTTTAAGTTTATTTTATCTCCCAGATAAAATAAACTAAGGGCCTTGGTCGGGTTTCGAACCCACGTTTTTGAGCTCAGAAGTCAAGCACGCATACCACTGAGCTACCGGCGCCCTCAATTACATTCTATAAATAATTATTATTTAATACATTGGGGAGCTTCTAACTTTATTATTTATATATTTTCAGACTTAAAAAAAAAAGCACTAATAATAATAAATAATAATAATTAAAAAACAAGCTCCAGAGAATGGCCATTAGAAAAAATATAAATATTTTCCCTCTCAACAATACTAATCATGATTATAATTCGAGGTAGAAGAAGAATTTCGGATAACTCAACATTGCTCCTCTCTTTTTGAAAGAAGTATAACTAATAAAGGTAAGCCCCTGATACCTTATACTTTATAAATAATAATAAATTTATTTACATTAAACCAATACATGGTAATAGGATACGTCAAAAGAATTTATACATTAAGATAGCTTATAAATTTGATTTATAACTACTTGAGTCTAACACATCTATGATTAGTAGTAATAACAAAATAATTAAAAAAAGTAAAATGAAATTAATAAGAACTGTACAAATAAATACTTAAAAATATATGAGTATATAAAAAAAAAAAATAATACAAGATACGTTCATAATAAGTAGACACATTTTTCAATTTAATAAAAATTAAGATAACTATTTTTCAAAAAAAAACTCTTCTGAAGTGTCTTTATCCCCCAACGATGTTTCGGGACGTTCTTACATCCCATCATCAGGTCCCAATGTGCGAGATATAGAAAAGAAAGAAAACAATGTAACTATAACAATATATGAAAAATAATATATATATATATTATATATATATATGTATATATATATATATATATAGATTAATCAATTATAAATGAATGTATAAAAATGTCTAAATAAATAATAAAATATAAATAAAACAATAACGTACATTGGACTGACCTTTAAGGTGCGGAGGAACTCTGTCCAAAATATAAAAATGAAAGCTTTGTATCAAATAATGTTTTTGGATATGAAACACGATTATTTATTGTGATTATATTATTCTTTTTGAACAGTGTGAATTAAATTTCGTTTCCGTGTAAAGGGTTTCCTCTAGTATGAACATTTTTAGTTGAAATTTAAATTTTTTTATTGTATCTATTGACTTCAGAAAGTGAGGAAGGACATTAAATAAATTAATTCCTTTATGAGTTATACTTTTTTCAAAAAGAGAAGAGCAATGTTTTGTTCAAGATAACTCCCGATAGAATGAATCTATAAGGATGACAGACAGATAATGGTTTTCAGTTAAATCAACCAAATGGAAGAAGTGATTATGGGTATGAAGCGAAGAACTAAAACTCTAATAACCGCCATTGTAGTAAACGTATCAACATGGAATTTTATATTTAAATTCAAAGACCTATTAGAACAGTATCTATTAAATTTAATCGAAATCGAATCCAATACCCTTTTAAGTATCGATGTAATGAATATATCGACACAAAATTTAGGATGAGGATGCAGTCACTTTGTTAGTCAACTACTAATATTTATTAGCCCATACTGTCGAATCGTTTTGGAGGAAGAGCTAATATTTTATTATTATTATTCCCGTTAAAGAAGGGTATTGAAGTTGGTGAAACGACGATTTTTTTTTTCTGATTGAAGAATGCAAAATATTTTTTATCCAAATCCGAGAATCACATATAATTTTGATCTTAGATATTCTGGGGGGCGCAATTTAATTTGCCTTTCTTTTCAAGTCACGTCTGGGTTTAATATATACATATACATATATATATATATATATAATATAAAATTAATGTTCTGGATAATAAAATGAATGAATAACGGACCAAATAAACTACCATTCATATAGAAGAAACTTATTAAATCATTTTATTCGTTGAAAAATTAATTGTGTTTTAATTTTCTAGTGATAAAGTTTTTTTAAGTTCGCATTTTATTCATATTTAATTTTAATTACTGAGTAGAGAGTGTCTGTTTTATGAGATTTTTTTTTATGGGTCCATTTCAACAACATTAAAAACACTTTCTCTTAATGACCAGTGATTAAGTTAGGAAGAAAGAGCTTCCTATGGTAAAGAAGTCGGCCCCAAGGGGCACAGGTACATTTTACTTCTTCAGATCTATGAAGTATAAAGGAAGTTATGTAATTGGTCAAAAATTCGATGTCGAGTTTTACCAAAAAGTCACGTTTTCTGACCCGTGATTCCTAAAATGAAAACAAAAAAAAACATTAAAGCGTAGTCAAGGTCCACGCCGTAGATTTTCCGTGAAAACGTTTTTCTTCATTTTCTTTTCGATGCTGTCGTAGCTCTTGCATTTGCTCGGTACTAGACTTTTTAGGTTTTTTAAAATCCTTTTGATGCGAGCTTTCTTCTGAGTTGCGGTTTTCTATAATTCCGCGCATATTTACGATTCATATGAGACGACATCTTTACATTTTTTTCAATTTTCAATTTAATACCCATTTTTACATATATTTCGGCGAATATTTTTATTGTTTCCCTTTGAGTCCTAGTAGTGCTCCTCAAGCTCTTTACAACCCAAATCAACGTCCTATCTAAACGCGTTATCACGCTAAACTAATTTCTAATTTTACACATTCTAATTCGCAACAATCATTCGCCGCGCCCACACAAGCCCGATAACGTCACAGGCAAAACAAACACTGCAGAACAAAGACGTACAGACATGCTCTATCCATTGTGACCTCAACCGTTGTTATCGCATTATTAGTCTCGTAGTTATTATCGATTGAAATCTGACGGTATTTTGTAACACAAGAAAGTTTGACTGGCTATCACTGTGCTTAACGAGCGAATAGACGTTTTCATGTCAAAATGCTGTCTGTGTATACGAGTGTGAACGCAGTATCTCCCGATAGAATGAATGTTTCGACACAAAATTTTATTTGTATCTCCAGAATTCCATGAGGATTGATTTACGGATAAATTGGCCAAAGAAAAGGGGAAAAATAACTACCATTGATAAGAATGTATTGAATTTCAAATTTAAATTCAAAACCTAATGAGGCATCTATTAATTTTCCGTGAAATCAGCAAAAGGAAAGGGGAACAGATGAAAACCCTTCGTAAAATCTAGTTGAGGATTCAGAAGCCCCTATGTGAGTGTATAACTTCATAAGGATGACACACGTTGAATGTACTGACACGATATTTCATATTTAAATTCAAAACTCCATAATGCATTTAATAATTTTCCGCGAAATTAGCGGAAGGGAAGAGGGGGTCAGAGGAGCGGGACTCGACTCGTTTTTCCACCTAATTTTCAAGTTTTCTATTCCTTTAAAAAAAAAAAATTCTCTTTTGAATTCAAAAATTGACTCACTATCATTTTCACTTTTTGTCACTTCATTGTTTTTCCCATCGAATAATTTTGCAGACTCCGGAACTGGTAATTGTTGCAGCTGAATTTTCTTCAATTGCAGCTCTCAGAAGATCCTCGTCTAATTGAACAAGTCGGCCTGAGCGAGGCTCGTCTACAAGGTCGACATTTTTCAAACCATCGTTGCACCTGCCTCTCACTTATTTGACCATTAGCATTCTCAATTTTTCGATGCTTTTTCGACAACAAAATATGCCGAATATGTTCACTAGTCACTTTCATGGTAAAATGTGAACTAAAGGCCTAAAGGTAGGTATTCCTCAGTCAAAACAATATAAGTTAATTACTTATTAATACCTATTTAAATATTATTGGTAAACAAATCATCATCCAAAGGAAGTTGACTTTAATTTTGTATATAAACAGGCAATAATGAGAAATTGACATTACTTATGGGATGACCTTGTATACATACCTATTATCTATATTATCAAATTTTTATTTAATAATTTTTCAAAATTTGCTCCCCCCCCCCCCCACCAAAGTTGCTACGCCACTGGTTACAACGAGGTTTGCTATATAGATTTGACTGTTGTTTTTCCACGGATGGCTACACAGAGAATGTTGGTATCTTAGGAGGTCTGCGGCTCCGATGATACTCTCAATTAACCCCCAGCTAAAACGAGTTAATCCTGAGCTTGCGACAGGTTAGGAAACTTGATGCCATTAATTCATCTGATATGAAACTGAAAAAAACAGAAGCCTCTCTCTAGTCAGTAGTCTCTTTATAACGTAGCCTCCTGCATTCCAACCAACTTGTGGAATCTCTAAATTACAAATTTACAACATTCTAAATTGGGTTATTTTCTTTTCTGAAGTTTACATATTTCATCACGATAACCATCATTTAAAGGATTTTAAATATTTCCAAATGCTAAATTTATACTTAATTGCTTCAGAAAAAAAAAAAAAAAAGATTGAAACTGTTTATTAATGAGTTCATTTAAATTTTCATTTTTTTTCTGCCCTCTTAATTTTGTCTAAAACCACGTAAAACGAACATTTTTTAATAATTAAATCAATAAAATATGTAATTGAATCATTTTTTAATCAAAATTTAAGTTCTATCAGGTTTTTTAATGTTCTTAATAAATGGTTAGTCGTAAGTTATAGGAAAATAATTCTACTTTAAAACGCAACAAGTTCGGGAGAACAGGTTAGCAAGAGGAATCAAAATAATAATGATTAGCAGGGAAAAAGTCGGCAGTGAATCACCGGCCGTGTACTTCCACAGCACGATTTAAATAAGGTACCGCTCTCCCTCCAGAACCAATCCACAGATTGAGCGAAAATAGATCGACTTATTAAACTGTTCTGAATCCTCACAATAAATTTAATGTCGATACATTTATTACATCGGCAGTTATTAAGGTATTAAGTCGAGGCCCTCTTCTCTGGTTCCCCTTCCTTGTGAGCGATTTCGAGGAAAATTAATATGTGCTATCCTTATGGAGTTTTAAATTTAACCCTCCTAATACCAGGTGGGGACATTTCCATGGCATTTTTGACAAAAAACATATAAAATTAAGACCAATATTCCTGAAGCACAACGAGTTTTTTCTTCAATCTATCAGGAATCATAAGGTATAATTATAATTCGACGTTTAACTTTTCTCATATAATAATTATTATTATATGAGAAAAGTTTATCGTCGAATTTTCACGAAGCTAAATTGCTCCAAAAATGTGTTCGGGGTCGAAAGTGACCCCACCTGGTAGTTGATGTTACCAAAAATATAAAAATTAGGAGACACAAGAAAAATTTCGGGAATTAGCTTCTATTGTGTTATGATTCCTAGTATGAAGCTGATGATATAATGGAATTATTTACTTCCTATTGCCAGAAATATTATAACCCTGGATCCCACTAAACAATCGATGAACAGTTGGTTCCTTTTAGGGGGAGATGTCCTTATAGGGTTTATATGAAATCCCAACCAGCTAAATAGGGTGTGAAAATTTGGGTAATGGTGACAGCGAAACATCCTCTTGCAAAAACCTTCACGTATACTTGGGAAAAATGGGTGGAAAACCTAAAAAAGAGCAGGGGAAAAGGGAAGTACTTGATTTAGTATCCGTTATGGGTCCTGGTTAAGGGATACAACAGACAATTTCTTTAATTCCCTGCATTTGGCTGAAGAGCTATTCGATGGCCGACCTTTGCACTCCTCCATTTTTGGCTTCCTATCTAAGGTAACACTAGTCTCTAAAGTGTCGCATCATAACAAGAGTGTTATTTTGCTTTTTCAGCATAGACCAAATAAAAAGTAACTATTATTATTTGAGGAAATATAAACATAAAATGGCGCTAGCAGTAAAAATAGCGCGGGGTCTTTAAATATGGTACGTTTTCTTTTTCACCTGGTATTAGGAGGGTTAAACATAAACTTTCATGTCGATATATTGAGTCGAGCCTCTCTTCTCAGATGCCTTCCTTCCCTTAGGCCGATTTCACGGAAAATTAATAAGTATAAGCCCGTATGGGGTTTTAATTAACTTTATTTAATTATGAAATTTTGTGTCAATATAGGGTCGATCTGCCTGAAAATCAATAGGTGTCCTTATTTAGTTCTGGAGACCCATAAAAAATTTCGGATCGGTACATTTATTCGGTACAGGAGTTATCAGAATATCAGATTTCCCGACACCCTAAATCCAAAAATGAAAAAAAAAAAAAAAAAAAACATTTGTCTAACTGTGTTTGTTTGTTAACATCAACTCAACTCCCGGTAGAATTAATGTATCGGCAGGAAATTGTATGTGTGTGTCCAGAACCCCCCAAGGGCGACACCTAGTGATTTTCAGCCAAATCGGCCATAGGTAATGGGAGGATTAGGGGGAGGCTTAGCACAAAAACACTAATAAATGCCATTGAAATGAATTTAACGAAACCAAATTTCGTATGTAAATTCAAAATCTTATAAATACGATGAATTAATTTTCCGCGGAATCTGCCGATGGGGGAAGTGGAGGGCAGAGAAGGGGTTCTCGACTCAAAAAAATACAGGTTGAGGACTATCTGTATTAATAGGACGGCATGCTCAAAGTTTTTTTGTACAACCTACTGTGGTCAAATTAAAGGTTTAATTGTTATTCTTAAATAAATAAAAATATAAATCATACTTGAATTAATAATAATAATAAAATAAACAATACAAACAATAATAAACGATAAATGACCACATTTCCTGTAGACATTTTATCTCTTTTCTTTTACTAAATTTTGATTTCCACAGTAATTTCCGAAAAGGGCCCTAAAAAATATCAAAAGTTCAAGACGTGCAATTTTTAAGAAAGTGCACATATTTAAAAAAAATTCAATTAACCAACTTTTCTTTTGGATTTTTATAGAGGTGACATTTTTAATAATTTTAAATAATATTAAATCTAATCCAAAGGTTTTCAAATAATTTGTAATGTATTTGGTAGTATCTGAGACCCCCTACTCTCATATTAGCAACTTTAAACACTCAATCACCAGAGACCTCTGTCGGAATATTAATAATATAATTTCTCCCATATATATATAAATATGAATCTTCCTATTTTATAGCTTTCCACCCAATTAGTGTCCCCCTACCACCCCCCCCCCCCCCCCAAAAAAAAAAATAATAATAAATTGAGAATTTTGGGGGGTTGAGCCCGCCTGTCTACGCCGCTGTACACATTCAGTGTAGACGCCTGGAATTGAATATTTAATGCAAAACACGTGGACATCAGAGTGTCTTCAAACAGGTTTTACTGTATAAGCCAGACTAAGCCATCCCAAATCTTCAATTTATTATATCTCTTTATTATCTGATTAGTCAACTGACTAATTTTTTTTCTTCTCCCATTTTATGCTTAAACCGAAGAATGAAAATAAATGAATCATTTTTAAACGATTTGAGTAAAAGGACTTTAAGAAGTCAAATATTTAGTTAGAATCCCTATTATTACATTCAATACGTCCAAATAATTGGTAAATAATATATAATAATAAATATATATATATATATAATGAGAAAAAACAAAGTATGACTAATGTGTAAAACATAATAGCGATAATGAGTTACAAATGAATCATAAAAAACTGGAATGACGAAACAGTAGAGTAACAATCTGTCCAGTGGAGTCAGAGACTTATAGGAAGAGGAGAACTATCCCATAATAATAATAATAAATTTATTTCCCTTAAACCAATACATGGTAATGAATACGTCAAAAGAATTTATACATTAAGATAGCTTATAAATTAAATTTATAACCACTTGAGTCTAACACACCTATGATTAGTAGTAATAACAAAACTATTGAAAAAAAGTAAATGAAATTAATAATTTATAATAATTAATAATAAACTGAACAAATATATACTTAAAAATATATGAGTATATAAAAAAAATTAATATAAGATACGTTTATAATAAGTAGACACATTTTTCAATTTAATAAAAATTAAGATAACTATTTTTCAAAAAAAACTCTTCGGAAGTGTCTTTATCCCAACGATGTTTCGGGACGTTCTTACGTCCCATCATCAGGTCCCAATGTGCGAGATATAGAAAAGAAAGAAAACAATGTAACCATAACAATATATGAAAAATAATATATATAGATTAATCAATTATAAATGACTGTATAAAAAAGTTTAAATAAATAAAACAATAACGTACATTGGACTGACCTTTAAGGTGTGGAGGAACTCTGCCCAAAATATAAAAATGAAAGCTTTGTATCAAATAATGATTTTGGATATGAAACACGATTGTTTATTGTGGATTATATTATTCTTTTTGAACAGTGAGAATAAAATTCCGTTTCCGTGTAAAGGTTTTCCTCTAACATGAAAATTTTTAGTTGAAATTTAAATTTTTTTATTGTATCTATTGATTTCAAGAAGTGGGGAAGAACATTAAATAAATTAATTCCTTTATGAGTTATACTTTCTTCAAAAAGAGAAGAGCAATGTTTAGTTATTCGAAAGTCTTCTTTCTTCCTTCTTCCTTAGGAGCTAGCATAAGAATCAGAGGTTTGCTGAGTTAGAAGGTAATGGAAAAGTAGGGACTTAAATGAAAGAAGAGTATAGGAGCATGGCAAATCTGGAGAGGAGAGAGTTCCAGAGGGAGTTAGCCTGGATAAGGAAGGAGTTGTGGTAGGTTGTTGTCCTGTGGGAAGGGAGGTAAAGATCTAGTGACTTTCTGCTGGATATGGTATTTAAATTGAAACATTTGGAAGATGTAGGAAGGTTTTTGGGAAGATATGGTTTGATAGAGAAAGGAGTCTAAGAAATATTTTCGACGAGAGGCTGGGAAGAGATATTTTAGGTCTGTATAGGAACTAGTAATAGAAGAGTGTCTGGGGAACCCGAAGATGAATCTTAGAAAAGAATTCATGACTCGCCTTAGTTTCAAGAGTGCTCTACTAGTAGAAAATATGACTTCGTAGTTAAATCTCGGGCATGAATCACAATAACTTACTAACAAATAGTTAGTTAACCAAATTAAACTTTCTTAACTTTTTGAGGCGCATTTCTCTCGTCTCTTTCACTATTGGAAATATGAGAACTATCAACTTTTCACCAGTACTCTAACTTATTGACATTGTTTTCTCATACCGTCCCCTCTCCAGGGGAGATTCCGTTTTAATGTTAGTCGAAGCAAGCTATTAAATATGGGCTTAAGAAGAAAGAAAATAGTTCAGTAAGTCAGAATTAAAACTGGTCCTGCAAGGTACCCCGACAGTTTAAATAATACTAAATTGGTCGAAGCGTAGCCACGTCAGAACTCTGCGGACCAAAGAAAATAATTAGCATATTCTTTCTTCTACCCCCCTCTTAATATGTTCTGGAATTATACATATATGAATTTTAATTTCAACTCTAGAACCGTTCAGTATAAGAAGTTACTGTGCTGAATTTGAGTAAAACTGTTGGAGCAGCGATCGTGCTACGTTCAACTTTTAATGGGGGCATTGCCTTAAAAACGTACTTGGAAGACGTTGCACAAAGACATGTTAATGTGAAGGATCACTTTAAATATCAGTATTATATTTAGTAAATAAATGTTAGTTGAGGGCGCCGGTAGCTCAGTGGTATGCGTGCTTGACTTCTGAACTCAAGAACGTGGGTTCGTATCCCGACCGAGGCCCTTAGTTTCGGAAGGGACGTTAAGCGATGGTCTCGAGCAGGTACTCGTTAAAGACCCCTACCCTAGGTGAATAAAAATTTAGGGTAGGCAAAATTTAGGACTCCCACAGTAGAGTCGGGCTCATGTACACCAGAGTGACGAAAGAGCGCTCTGGTAGTAGGCGATATGACCTCGTAGTTAAAGCCCGGGCATGAGTCATAAAACCTAACCTAACCTAAATTTTAGTTTAGAATAAATAATTATGTTTTTTATTTATATAATTATATTTAATTCTTTTCAGATTATTCTTTTATACCTGTATATAAAGGGACTATTTTTTGAAATTTTTTTCGAGTTTAATTATAATTGATTGTATTGGTATATATTTGTGGGAGTCCTAAATTTTGCCTACCTTGGTTTGTTAAGCCAGTTTGTTAGGGGTAGGGATCTTCAACGAGTGCCTGACATCGTACAGACTCGGCAACAACACGGCGTGCTCAAGGTTTTTCCACACCCCAGATAAAAAATCTAAGGGCCTAGGCTGGGTTTCGAACCCATGGTCTTGTGTTCAGTAAGGAAGCACTCTATGACTGAGTTACTGGCGCCCTCAATATTTTTAGATATAATAATAATAGTATGAATTTATTTATATTTTATAGTAAGTATAACTATCATTTGTGATAAAAAAAAAAATGATGTATACTATTAGCACATTTCCTGTAGAAATGATTCTACACTGGTCTTGTGTGTGTGTATGTCACACACTATAATGTTGTTATGTGTTTAGTAGATACGTTGAGGTTTGCTACACCCAGTCAGGGTACGCTATGGTCATCTTTTGATGGTTAGGCTTGATGGACGTGTTCGGAGCTAGTTTCATATAAAGTAAAATGTTGAGGGATAGACAGTATTTTTTTTCTTTAATTTTATTCGTAAAGTGCGGTTGTAGTATAAACCTACCTTTATTTATGTATACCTACATTTAATTATATAAACCTACCCAGTGGCGGATTAAGCTTCTGCGGGGGGTTTACATAATTACAGGTGATTGCAAATGTGGGACCCCCCTATTTTTACCCCCCCCCCCCCCCCCCCCCCCCCATAAAAAACGAAAACTTTTCAGCAATTTTTTTTATGAATTTATTGATACAGTTATAATTCTTAAGAATAATATTTTCAATTCGCTGTAAACTTCATACACACTTTCTCCTGCATCAAAATCATGCTTAATAGGGGGCCCCTCATACCTTTTATTGGGAAAAATAACTCAGGTCAAATTCCTTGTCAAATTTGACCTGAATTATTTTTCCCAAAAGCGTGTAAAATCATTTTAAAAGTGACAAGGTTTTTTTTGAACCACCACTGAACCTACCTGTAATTATGTAAACCTACCTTTAGTTACTTAAACCTACCTTTAATTATGTAAACATACCTTTAATTATGTAAACCTACATTTAATTATATAAACCTACTTTTAATTATGTAAACCTACCTTTAATTTCTGTGCAGCTGATTAATATTGTTATCTGTATTTTGTTGAGCGGAAACTTGTGAAAAAATGTACCTTTCCGATAGGAAATTTTATCTATATTTCGCTCTTTGTGACCTGAGAGAGGGGCCTATGATCGCACCGAAATATCCTGATAGAAGATTTATCTTAAAGAAATATAAATATAAAATATGTATAATTAAAAATATAAAAAAAACCTACTGCATTAGGCATTATATAATCATTTATCTTCTATTATTTATTAAAAAACAGAATTATTATTATTCATCTCATATGTGTTTGTATTCTAAGATTTATTATCTGTTAATGAAACTACATATTTTATTTGCTATTTTGATGTACAAAAATGTATGTCCAATTGTCATGTTATGTTTAAAGAAAATAAAAATGATTACTATTATTATTATAAAAGGTAATGTATTTCAGTTGAGATACACTGAAATTGGTAGTCACTGGATGATACCGTAGTAACAGTCAGGTTACAACAAGGCCAATGTGAGGCGCCCTTGGTAGCCCTGAGATGGGCAGGGGCAGGCTGCATTCTTGGAAGTCCGGGTGACTGAGGGCCGGGGAACGGGAATGTTCTCCTTCACAGGCGCGAGAAGCGGAATGGAACTATCTTCTCTCTGCTCTTATCTGGAGTCTGATGTTTGGCACAGCACCGAGGCTCTCTGGCCTTCTTCCTCTGGCGCAGATTGCAGCATATCTTTCTTCGCTGGCTGCCATTTTGGAATATGCCCTGAATATATAGGATTTCCGTATTGCAAACCAGGGTTCATAAATCCCTGGCTGTCGTGAAGAAGTCGATAAGTCAAAACTGTCCACTTTTCAGTAGAGCACTGTAAAGATTTGATCATTCTCCAAAATCCTGTAATTAACCTAAAGATACCATTTGAGCCAAAATATATACATTTCGGTGTCATAAAGAGGTTGTTAAAATTTTAAATGTGCAGTGTCATGTTTTGTTTGGTTTATGTCGTTTTTAGTTCAATAATTATGACTTAACTTAGCTTGTTATGACTTATCTTGACTTGTCTCTTAAATAACACTTTACGATGCAAATATACGAATTCCGGAAGAAACTGTCAAGTGCACTTACCTTATAAAAATAATAAAGAACTTCCAGTCAACTCCTCTTACCGGTTTCTTCTAGTGCGAATAAATTCGGACATAACAAGATAAATCAACTTGCCTATTTGTTAAAGAAAATACTTCGCGTGAACAACCTGTAAACTTGACATACAATAATTTCAGGATATTCTCGTATAAGGAATAATAAGATATAACGAGTTACTATAATTAAACTAAAAATAGTAGTTAACTGAAAATTCACAATCTGAGTATCACGCCTTTTAGGTTGGAGCACAACTTAACCAATTTTTCACAACGTAAATATTAATAATTGAATATTGAAGGCACTGTTAACTCGTGTTCAAGGTAAATGGACTTATCGAGTTCTTCACGACAACCACCGAAATAACCATCGATAACACAGTTATTAAAATATAATTGCTACTTTATCAAAATTTTTTTAAAAATATATTTTGATTTTGGGCTTTGAATGTTTATTGTATTGCTGATAGAAAAATGTAGCTCTATAATATATTAAAATAATATTAAATTTGGTATAATGTAAGGTTGTGAGAGTTGAGCTCTTCATAGGATGGAGGAGCCGTCCCCGGCCCCCACTGATCCTATCTTACCGCTAATTTCTTCTAATTGACAATCCCCGCCTTCCTTATCTCCTTGACCGCCACAACTCACCTGATCTACTATCTACAAAGTGGAGTCTGAGTTATGGTTAGATTAATTAAAAAGAGCTCCCTCCCTTCATGGAGATCTAGATCAACCAACTTCTATTTCTTACGTACGTCCACGAGAGCCCTCAGGCTGCTAACATTTTTTTTTTTTTTGAAAGTATAGTGTTTCTGACTGGAGATGGAACAAATACAGGTTCTGGTTGCTTTCTTGGTGTTATACATGGTGTCCCAGCATGGAGGTAAAAAACTTTGAGGTCTTAAAGGAAATTTAATTTTGAACAAAAAATTTCCTATAAACATAGGTCCGATTCGGAACCGTTTCAGAAATATTCAACATCTTCCAATTTTTGTACTTCATTTACTTTTACCTTCTCTTTTCACTAAAACCATAATATTGCTACACAAGTATAAGGGTCATGTAATATAATGTCTTATCGTTTGAAAGCTTATTAAATGCACAAGTTTTATAAATAAAAATTAAGATATACAATAAGGACATTTTTTTGAAAAAACGTGAGCTACAGTTTGCCAAAGAATTTCCGAATTACACAGTCCTTCGGTTTATGCTGCCTATAAACTGTCAAATTCTTGTAATTGTAATAATAAAGTGAACTTATTTTAAAGGTAATTTACCGCTTTTTATGATGGTAAATTAACTTTGTGTTAGATCTTATACTTAAGGAGGAATAAGAGATTTTATGCAAAAAAATATTGCTGAGTACAAAAATTGGAAGATGTTAAATATTTCTGAAGCGGTTCCGAATCGGACCTATGTTTATAGGAAATTTTTTGTTCAAAATTAAATTTCCTTTAAGACCTCAACGTTTTTTACCTCCATGCTGGGACATCCTGTATATTCCTTGAGGAGAGACTGTTGTCAAATAGAAGACGACTAGGAGAATCATATGTCTGTCGACAAATAACAAAACTCAATGTCCGCTATATTGAAAAGTTTCGTGCAGCTCATTTTTAACAATAAAAACTAACGTTACGATACCAGAAAGAAAGAAGACTTTCGAATAACTTAACATTGCTCTTCTCTTTTGCTCTTGAAAAAAAGTATAACTCATAAAGAAATGAATTTATTTAATGTTCTTCCCCACTTCTTGAAGTCAATAGATATAATAACAAAATTTAAATTTCAACTAAAAATGTTTATGTTAGAGGAAACCCTTTACACGGAAACGGAATTTTATTCTCACTGTTCAAAAAGTATAAAATAACCACAATAAAAAAATATCCAAAAAAAACATTATTTAATACAAAACTTTCATTTTTCTTTTTGGGCAGAGTTCCTCCCCACCTTAAAGGTCAGTCGAATGTACGTTATTGTTTTATTTATTCATTTATTATTTTTTATTTATTTAGACTTTTTTATATAATATATTCATTTATAATTGATTAATCTATATATATATATATATATATATATTTCATATATTTTTATAGTTACATTGTTTTTTTTTCTGTATCTCGCACGTTGGGACCTGATGATGGGACGTAAGAACGTCCCGAAACATCGTTGGGATAAAGACATTTCCGAAGAGTTTTTTTGAAAAGAAGTTATCTTAATTTCTATTAAATTGAAAAATGTCTCTACTTATTATAAACGTATCTTGTATTAATTTATTTATACACTCATATATTTTTAAGTATTTATTTGTTCAGTTTTTATTAATTTCATTTTACTTTTTTTAAGTTTTGTCATTACTACTAATCATAGGTGTGTTAGACTCAAGTAGTTTTAAATCTATATCTTAATGTATAAATTCTTTTGACGTATCCTATTACCATATATTGGTCTAACGGAAATAAATTTATTAAATTTATTATTAACCGTGCAAACATTAATGTAACTGCATCCCTGAAGTGCACCATCTGGTAAATTGTCTAGTTTCTCCCCTCCCTGTAAGTATGGCGTGCATCTGAAGTAAGACACTAAGAACGAAAGTCATTGCCATTTAAAGCGAAAGGGGACGACAGTCAGAAAAGTGCCATAATCGTAGAATCCATTTCCTGGCTAAATGGAATACATTTTCGAAATGCGGAATGTCATTAATATTGTTCTGAAAAAAAATGTTTATCTGACCATGATGGGAAAAAATCGTTAAAAAAAAGTTTAAATAAAAAATCGCCTGTAGTCATTTTGTAGATAGTTTCGGCCTGATGAGAATGACATCTTGTACGTCCAACTAAGGTTGAAGATGAACATAAATGTTTGCTTTTTTTGTCAAGTTTTTTATAGTGGGTTTTTTATACACAGTTCAACCTAGACATATGATACATCGTTGGAAAGAAGAAGTAAAGTTCTTTAAAACTTGCTATCGATAATTAAAATCGGTTAGTCAAGTCTCATGAAAATTGCTCAAAATTTGGGGTCTAAAAAATCGATAATTTTTTTATTGAATCGAAATCTGTATTCAATGGTTTTTTTACATGGGAAACGCGAATTTTAAATTAGTTTTCATGAGAACAATTTTCCCGACCATGTTCTCTTGGAAAAAAATTGTTATTTTTATTTTTTATTCATTTCATTACTCAAATCAACGCATAAATATTTTTTCTGAAATCTGGGTAAAAAACAAAAAAAAATGACATCGAGAACTCCTCATTCGGTAAAACACATGCCGAGAAAAACAATAACGAAAAATGGCCAAATTGAAATTTTCAAAAATTAGTTGCGACGAAACCAAGGCCCATTGGAACGAACGGTGAGACACGTGTCTTCTTATTTTCGACCTAGAACATGCAAAAATTGTTTGATCAAAATCCGTGACCCCGACATTGTATCCTCTCCTTTTTAGATGGACCATAATAATAATAATAATAATATTAGTTGCCTTAAATTATAAAATCTTTCGAAGAACCCTTTTTGCATTAAGTATAAAACAAATATAAACCAGTTATCTCAGTATTTCGAGAGGTCGAAACGGGAGAGTGATCTGTAAAAAGGTGGTTGGTATAACGAAGTCATATTATGGCCATATCATATATATTTCATTTTATTTTATTTTTAATGAAAATGTATTTTAAGATTCGTTAATATGCGTTACAATTTAAATAGCATTGGCCCTCAAATCTGTGATTGCGGAAATTTAATTAGAAACAGTTTTGGTAAGAACCAATTTATGCCAAAAATGAAAAAAAAAAAAAAAAAAAAAAAAAAAAAAAATGTCTGTCTATATTTGCGAAGATGATAACTAGCGATAGAATGAATGTTTCAACATGAAATTTTATATGTATATCCAGAATCCAATAAGGACCTATTGATTTTCAGCCAAATCGACCAATTAAGGGAGGGGAAGTTTAGGGGTGGGGGCTTTTATTAACTGTTGTAATGAATGTATTGTTGATTTTTAGCTCATTGGTTTTGGAGGGAGAGTAAAAACTTAGTTGACTAATTCATGGTGGGGAAGTACATTGCCGGTGAAATACCAAAGACTTTTTTAGTTTTCTTTGACAACTAAGATGATAAACCATATTGGAGAATTGTCAATTGATCTAGTCAATCATTGATGATTTCAGTTCGAATAAATTCAATTGATGACATTAGATTTGATACTTACGATGATAAGTCCTGGATAATTTGGTATTATTGCTGTTGACGAGTGGCTCTGCATTAGATCATTGTATGCATGCAGAGCAATTTTCCAGCCTTGAAGCATTTGAAGACTTGCATATCAAGTATGATTCAATTCGGATTGGTTCCGCCATTGTCTATAAAGGCGATACAATATGATCCACCCGACTAACAGTCCACCATTAGCCACACTTATGAATATATTGTGGAAAGAATAAGTGCCGTCTTTGCCATTATTAAGACTTGAGTGAAGATGAAAGCAGTCCGATATCTTCCTGGAGTGTCTTGCGCCGAGTGAATTAATCAATTGTTCTCGCTCTACCTCTGGAATTCACCGATATGGTTAGTTAAAGGATACATGAGTTTCATGGAAATCCGACTGATCAGCTGATGAGCTAGCGCTAATTTTATCAAGGGTTCTGAAATCAGAAAACGAACGCTGGGGAAAAGAGAGAGAAAAGAGGCCATGATAACACCTTAGAAAATGGTAGAATTGTTCAGCTGTTATGAGGACGACACCTCTCTATCCTTAACCATCGCTATCCCTTACTTACTTACAGTAGCTCTACAACCCACTGACGAGTCTTGGCTTCCTCCAACATCAATCGCCATGTGTCCCTGTTTTGTGCTACAGTCATATAGTCACGGATCCCGATGCTCCTGGCGTCTTTCTCGACGGAGGACTTTTCTTTCAAATATCTGAAGGTCCCGGTCCTCGGCTTTAGTTGTGGTCCATGTTTCCGAGCCATAGGTGAGTTCAGGGCGTATTAGCGTTTTGTACAGGACCGTCTTTCCCCGAGATACAAGGTTAACCATCCCTTATCATCCTTAACTATCGCTAACCATGCCTAACCATCCTTAACTATCGCTAACCATGCCTAACCATCTCTAACCATGTTTAACCATTTCGGCAATATACTTCCCCAGCTCAAATTATTCAACTAAGTTCTTCCTCTCCCTCTGAAATCAATTTATCGATTTGGTTGAAAATGAATAGTTGTCTTACTCAAGGCCTTCTGAATCAACATACTATATTTTGTGTTGATACATTCTAAAATTTTTTACAACACAAAAGTACCCAAAATATATGTATATCCAAAACCTTCCTTAAGGGCGACAGCTATAGACTTTTTGCCAAGTCACCAAAGGGAAGAAGGATTAGTTTGGAGGTTTAATACAAAAACTCTAATAACTAAAAATATTGACACAAAATTTCTTAAGTAAATTCAAAACCCCGTAAGATCGACACTTATTAATTTTCTGCAGAAGTGGCCGAAGGGAAGGTGTGAATCAGAGAACGGGGACTCGACTCAAAAACCGTATTAGCTGCCGATGTAATAATGTATCGACACTAAATGTAGTATGAAGATTCATGATTTTTTAGCACAAATGGTCAATTGGTTTTAGTGGGTGAGCAAAAACTTAATTGATTATTTCGTACTGGGGAAGTACATTGCCGGAAATTCGACGTTCATTACTTCTGTAAATTACGATATAGATCATAAATAAACAAGAACCATTACATAGTAATTTTTCATTATGAGCTGAAAGAACTTATGGAAACACTGCAGTGTTTGACACTGGGAGTCCTCATTGTCATGCCGATGTTAAACAGTGGCTGGGATTTATAGTCTTCCAGTGGTTAGCGTCTCACTGTGTAATAGGCTTCCAGTGGTTAGCGTCTCACTGTGTAATAGGCTTCCAGTGGTTAGCGTCTCACTGTGTAATAGGCTTCCAGTGGTTAGCGTCTCACTGTGTAATAGGCTTCCAGTGGTTAGCGTCTCACTGTGTAATAGGCTTCCAGTGGTTAGCGTCTCACTGTGTAATAGGCTTCCAGTGGTTAGCGTCTCACTGTGTAATAGTCTTCCAGTGGTTAGCGTCTCACTGTGTAATAGTCTTCCAGTGGTTAGCGTCTCACTGTGTAATAGGCTTCCAGTGGTTAGCGTCTCACTGTGTAATAGGCTTCCAGTGGTTAGCGTCTCACTGTGTAATAGGCTTCCAGTGGTTAGCGTCTCACTGTGTAATAGGCTTCCAGTGGTTAGCGTCTCACTGTGTAATAGTCTTCCAGTGGTTAGCGTCTCACTGTGTAATAGGCTTCCAGTGGTTAGCGTCTCACTGTGTAATAGGCTTCCAGTGGTTAGCGTCTCACTGTGTAATAGGCTTCCAGTGGTTAGCGTCTCACTGTGTAATAGGCTTCCAGTGGTTAGCGTCTCACTGTGTAATAGGCTTCCAGTGGTTAGCGTCTCACTGTGTAATAGTCTTCCAGTGGTTAGCGTCTCACTGTGTAATAGTCTTCCAGTGGTTAGCGTCTCACTGTGTAATAGGCTTCCAGTGGTTAGCGTCTCACTGTGTAAATATTTACTACCTTTACTGGCCAATAAACCTCAAAAAGAAATTTTCAAACTTTCTTTTAGGCAAGGGAAATTTGATAAAAACAAAAAAAACACGTCATGAAATACTTCTAGAATTAGTACGTTTAGAAAATTATCTAAAAATAAAATTTAGAATGTTTTTACTTGATTTTTTTCTTTTTGTCTCGGTTTCACTTTTTATTAAAATTAGAAGTAAAATAAAATATATATTTTTATATCAACCACGCTTACAGATCACTCTCTCTCACCATTATCATTATCAAAATCATTTCATATTGGCATACAACGTGTCATAATTCATAAAGAACTGGACATAGCTCCCATGGACACCGTCCTCCGATCTCTCACTGAGACGTTCCTCCAGAACCTGCCCCTCAGTCCTGGAGCTGTCCACTTCAATATTGGACAGCCCATCGCACATCGCCGATTGCGACCCAGACTCCCACAGCACATTTTAGCTTAGCTTTTAGTTTTATTTATCATTATTATTATTTTTTTTATTTATTTTTTAATTTTATTTTTTATTTTTGTATTTTTTCATTTTTATATTATTTTCTTATACCTATAATCTAAGGAAGTATTGTAATGGTGCAAAAATCCGAGATAGATGTTTCAACTGATTTTTACGTTTCAAGGTCCCCTGAATACGTTTTCACCATTTTCATAGCGATGTGTGTCTGTGCATGTGTGTGTGTGAGTTTCTGTGTGTGTATAAGTGATTGAAAAGTTGTGAGCTTGAGATCTACAGCTCAGTAGTAGGCGAATTCTGAGCTACCGGCACTCTCTCAGTGGTATGCATGCTTGCTTACAAAGCTCAAGATTGCTGTTCAAGACCCAGCCGAGGCCCTTAGTTTATTTTATCTGGGAGGTAAAAAAGAACAAGCACAACGTCTTTCGGATGAGACGTTAAGCGATGGTCCCGAGCCTGTACGATGTCAGGTACTCGTTAAAGAGATGAATACAAATTTAGGATAGGCAAAATTTAGAACTCTTATAGTAGAGTCGGGGTCATGTCCACCAGTGACCTTGTAGTTAAAGCCCGGGCATGAGTCATAATAACTATTTTGGGATAATAAAGTAATGGTTTTTTTTTTTATCAATTTAATTTTCTTCAATTCCATTTTCCTTTATCTTAATCTGTGTTACCTCATTGAACATGCTATCACAAAAAATTATAAATTGTAGCCTTATTTAAATTAAACGGGTTTTTAACTTCGATTTATTACAAAAATGCGCTCAGAATATGAACAGGTAGAAAGAAGAAAATTGTGTTTTTAATGTTGAAGTTGAAAATAGTCTTTTAAAATACTTCAATTAATATTTTAATAGCCGCTGCGGCGGGACTGATGCGCGGCGTAGATTAGGCGGTAATAAGCCAGGATTTAGCATGCATCAAATGATTTAGCATGCAATTTCTCTCCCCCGCTGCAGCCCCCGGGGACGGAACGCCAATGTTTCAAATAGGATTACATCGGAAGATTGGAATGAAATGTGAATCCACAAGATGGAAACAACATGAATAAAAAAAACAAATACATTTGCGTCTTATCTTGAAATTTAAAGAATTATTTGACAGTTGAAGGAAAAAAAGAATATGTTTATAATAAATACCTATTAAGTAAGAACCAGGAGCGATAAGAAATTTAATACATTCATTAATAACACTATTTAATTTTATAAATCAAATATATAGTGCACAATTTATAAACAGATCTGCTCTGATAAAATAATTTTCAATTGACCTGCATAACTTTTCTAATTATTTTATAATTATCGGTCATGTATAGAGATGCACATTATCGTTCATCTGCAGTCTCAACGGAGACTTTAGAAAATATACATAGATATTTTATTTATTTAAAAAGACATATATATGACTTGACGTGGCTGTATTGTTGAGTTAGGTGACAGAAGAGTCCAGGCTAGTCTTGAGTGTTTGTGAATAGTAGTTGAATAAGAGGATTGGAGTGATGATGGAGTTTGTCTGTACACCTAGAGACCTAAGCATTCAATGCTCTTATCTCTTCTCTGTTAGCTCTGAGAGTCTTAAATTTTGCATACCCAGGTTTAGTTACTAGGTCTTTAACGAATACCTGACATCGCACAGGCTAGGGAGCCATCACTTAACGTCTCATATGAAGGACTTCGTGCTCTACGCTTTTTTACTTCCCAGAATGAGAAACTAAAGACCTTGGACGGCTTTCGAACTCGCGATATTGAGCTACGTAGGCAAGCACGCTACCACGATGGGATTAATGTCATTTGCAATGTGAGATTGGAAACGCAATGTGGCGTAGTATAATGGACCGTAGTGACTGAAGGCGTTTGTCTGATTTTTTGGCTCAACTCCATATCAATACCATAAGTCCAAACGGGTTTTAGTATGTTGTTGTATATGTGAATTTTTTTTCTTTAGTGATAACGTTTGAGGTCTGTTCGTTTTAGTCTGATGTGGGTTGTCCATGTTAAACGTCCCCATAAGGATCAAACTTCCATTTCCCGTGATATCGGCCGAAGGAAAAGGGGATTAGAAAAGTGGGACTCGACTCAAATACTCTAATAACTGTCGATGTAATGGATGTATGGATACAAAATTGAGAACAGGAGCGGATACAAGGGGGGGGGGGGCAATGAATGCATTAATGCAATAACTTCAATCATTCACAAACTTAATTTGCACTGAGACTTGTATACTATACCAAAGACTTGTATACCAGAGTATATACACTTCGAATGTATGTTTTAGATATTTGTACCCTATAAGAAATTAAAAAAATATACCATGACCTGTATTTTTTATTTATTAATTTTATAAGGTAGACAAACGTACTGGGGATGTACGAAGCCAGTGGTATTTTGGAACCTGTGAAATAATCACTTCCCATTCATGAGCCATCTTCACATTAACAGTTCTTCTGGTTACCTCGACCAGAAGGACTGGAACGCCTGTTATACATGAAATGGTTATCAATACAGCATTTTCGAATATATAAAGTAACTCCCAGACGTACCTCTGTAGTAATATTATTTGACAATGCTGTAAAAAAGGAAACCTATTGTATTCACGTCTAATAAAATGTTATAGTACACATGTTATAGTTTCTTTTTGAAAATGGATTTTCTCAGAGAGCGACTCAAAGTGATATTAAAACTGTCTTGTTTGTTGTCTTTTGCACAATAAACATTTAAGACAAAAGTATAATATTTCAATAAAATTAAAATAAACATGGCTGACCATGGCTGTTCTCCAGGTTGGTGTGTTAATATATATCACTGGACATCGATCAAGGACTCCTGGGGGGGCTTCTCTTAACATGGTATAAAGGAACTAAATGTTTAGTCCGATGAAGAATAGACTGACCTTCTTACAAGGATCTTCCTTGTAAATCCAACAGAAATTTCCAAAATACAAAAACCTACCATTTCGAACCCATTTATTCACCTAGGGAGGGGTATTTAACGAGTAACTTACATCGTACAGGCTGGGACCATCGCTTAACCGAATCCAAAGAACGGCATACTCAATGTCTTCTCACCTCCCATATCTATGGGTCTCAACTAGGTCGAACCCGCGATTTTGAGCTCAGTAGATAGGCACGTTATATTAAGTCATTGAAATATTTTTTGCGGAACTTGAAAAGCCTGATGGACTAGCTGTGTTCCCCCGGCCGTTGCACAGCACAGTGAAGATTTAAATTATTTTAATTTTATAGTAACTTTGATTTGAAAAATTGGAAAATGAGCTTTCGTGGAAGTTTGTGTAAACAAATATTGTGTGTACCATAGCTTTATATTAATCAGATTAGATTCAACTCGCAAGCATTATTAATGGCAGTACCATGATCTGCCGTCATGATTTTTCAGATAACATTTTCTTTAACTTTCCCTCAAAATATTCTATTGTCTACTTCTCCAGGACACATTAATCAATTACATTTCCGCTCTCCCTCCAAACCCAATGGACCGTTTGGGTTAAAACTCAATGTTTGACTTATCTAGTGGCTTTTGAATCCTCATACTTAATTTTGTGTTGATAGATTCATAACATTGGAAGTTATTATGGTTATGAGTTGAGACACCCCTCTCTAACCCTCTTCTTCCTTAGGACCGGTTGAGCGGAAAATTGATAGGTGCCATTGCTATGGACTTTTGAATGTAAATATAAAATTTCATGTCGATACATTCAATACATCGGCAGTTATTGCGATTTTTGAGTTAACCCCCTATGTCCCCCACCCCTTCTGCTGACTCCGCTGAAAATTGATAGGTGTCGTCCTTATAGTATTTTAAATTTTCATATGAAATTTAGTAAATACATTCATTTTAATGACAGTTAATAGAGTTTTTATGTTATGGACATACATATAATGTTTCTGAAGGCGCGCCGGTAGCTCAGTGGTATGCGTCCTTGCCTTCTGAGCACAAGATCGTGGGTTCGAAACCCGACTGAGGCCCTTAGTTTATTTTATCTGGGAGGTAAAATAAACTTAAGCACGATGGGACGTTAAACGATGGACCCGAGCCTGTACGATGTCAGGTACTCCTTAAAGACCCCTAACCTAGGTGAATAAAAATTTAGGATAGACAAAATTTAGGACTCCCAGAGTAGAGTCGGGCTCAGAGTGACGAAAGAGCGCTCTGGTAGTAGGCGATATGACACAACCTGTGTTTTGAGATATCCGCGTAAGTGGCTAGATAGAGAACAGTTCAGAAGAGACCAGTCTCAGCCGAATAGATTAAACAGGAGGGGATTGGGAATATCTACTGTCGGAACTCCTGCCCCTACTGTCCATGGATAACATAAATCCGGTCCTGGAAACTGTTACCACCTAGAAATTAAGCCAAAGAGATACTCCTGTCTCTCCAAGTTTATGCAGAAGGCCCCTGTGCCAGACCCTATCAAAACCCGCTCCCACATCTAGGACTCCTGTCTCACTGCTCTCAAATCTTTAGAAAATAATTTTAACTTTCCCTTAGGGCTAGAGTTATGTAATCATAAAAAAAAAAAAAAAAAAATCGAAATTAGTCTTATGAGTTAATAATCCTCCAGCTATATGAAGTATAGAGGAAGTTATGTAATCTGCCGTCAATGTTGAATTTCACTAGAATTTCATGTTTTCCCCCCTCTGATTCAAGTCAAAGAGGCTACATTTTTCTTCTTAACCTTAAGAAAGATGGCCTAAATGGTGAATTATGTACAAATATATACATCTAGGCCAATTTTGAGTTGTTTTCATACCGAGTGGTGTCCTGTCGATACCAGATCCGTCGTTGGTCAAGGAAGTTATCCTCTAAACAAAGGCCAAAATATGCAGTATACCCTGCGAGAGTCGCCCAGATAGGCTCATTGCAGGGGTGGGTTATGTACCCATGTTATTCAGAGCCTGAAGCCCCATATAACAGCCCCTCACTAGAACCCAACTACCTACCCTCCTACCTTTTTCCTTTCGAAGCTCTGTTTCCTCAACTCATTGAGGAACGCCTTTTCGATAAAGCCTCATCGGACGTGAATAATAGGGTGGTTCGAAAAAACCTTTTTTTTTTATTTCAGATCGCTATAGTGCACAAAAGTTGCCATTGGTATAGACGTGAAAAAGCACTAATTATTATTTTTTTATTAATTTGTCTTCCGGTCGCGCAATGCCATCGAAGTTAGCAAAAAATTGAGAAAAACCTTACTTTTTCATAATTTTTTTAAGCACGCCAGATGGTTTTAATTGCGTTCCTATACCATGAATTAACTACTATAAGTATGTAAAATCAATATATATGCACTTATTATACATTTGTTTCATATCTTCCGATCGCGCAACATAGTACAAAATGAGTAAAATTAGTAGTTTTTGCAAAATTTCAAAGTTTGACTGTTTAGTACATTTTAATCATATGACTTTTAGAGATGCTATAGTTTAATTCTATTACAATAATATATTTAAAATCCAAGCATATAAGATAAACTTTGATATTCAAGTGAAATTCGGTCGCGCAGCTTCGTCAAAAAGAGCAGAGTAGCCTACCTGGACAGAGAGGCGAGGCGGTTTCCTTTCAGATAATTTAGAAATTTTCTAATAGTAAATATTAGGTAATTTCTTTGTTTCAATATTCAATTGTTGGTGCAGCTCTTCGCTCATTTTGTTTACAAAACGACCCAGAACTCACCACGGGGAGGTGGCTGCACTTCGAGTTCCACCCACACCCTACCCAACCAACCATCCAATGTAGGGTGTGTTATTTACAATATGTACAAATTTATTTCGCTTTCTCTCTCTTTATGTTTCCTTTCTAGTCTTTATCTATCGATAAACATCGAAATTCAGATTATTGTGAAAAAGTTGGCATCGCTGAGCGTGACAGTAATGTGGATCTAATATAGCCGTCTCTGGAACTGTGTCCACACACTTTACTTGAAGCTCCGGTCACTAGCTTAACGCATCTTTCAACTGCCTGTGTATGGCATGGGAAAGCATCTATACTCATAACAAGCTTGAAGTCATTGCTCACATATTGTTTTATCTCTTCATTAGTCAATGTTCTTAACAGTGGAGAAGGAGTCAGTGTACTGGTGTTCCATTCGAACTCGAAGTGCAGCCACCTCCCCGTGGTGAGTTCTGGGTCGTTTTGTAAACAAAATGAGCGAAGAGCTGCACCAACAATTGAATATTGAAACAAAGAAATTACCAAATATTTACTATGAGACAATTTCTAAATTATCTGAAAGGAAACCGCCTCGCCTCTCTGTCCAGGTAGGCTACTCTGCTCTTTTTGACGAAGCTGCGCGACCGAATTTCACTTGAATATCAAAGTTTATCTTATATGCTTGGATTTTAAATATATTATTGTAATAGAATTAAACTATAGCATCTCTAAAAGTCGTATGATTAAAATGTACTAAACAGTCAAACTTTGAAATTTTGCAAAAACTACTAATTTTACTCATTTTGTACTATGTTACGCGACCGGAAGATATGAAACAAATGTATAATACTGTTGTCATACCTTTCGGTGGATACCGTCGTCACTGGCTGCTGGTCGAGTACTGTGGGCGAGCGCTTTCGATGTAAAGACATCATCTTCAAGCCACTGTTAATGTTGTACTGAGGTTAGTCCGTGTTTGTTGTCTTATAATGGTCCGTTTCAGGTAATTTGTTTATCTCTGTGGTCCGTGTCAGGTAGTCTGTTTGTCTGTGAGTTTGGTCTCAGGTAATCTGTTTACAGGTGTAATTAAGGGGTCGAAGTTGGTGGAGCGAATGATCGTATGAAAAGTCGTATGATTAAAATGTACTAAACAGTCAAACTTTGAAATTTTGCAAAAACTACTAATTTTACTCATTTGGTACTATGTTGCGCGATCGGAAGATATGAAACAAATGTATAATAAGTGCATATATATTGATTTTACATACTTATAGTAGTTAATTCATGGTATAGAAACACAATTAAAACCATCTGGCGTGCTTAAAAAAATTATGAAAAATTAAGGTTTTTCTCAATTTTTTGCTAACTTCGATGGCATTGCGCGACCGGAAGACAAATTAATAAAAAAATAATAATTAGTGCTTTTTTCACCTCTATACCAATGGCAACTTTTGTGCACTATAGCGATCTGAAATAAAAAAAAAAGTTTTTTCGAACCATCCTAGTGAATAACCTTCACATTCGCCCATGATGTGTAGCGTGATTTCCTTCATTACTTCTCATCTGCAAAAAGGTTCCTTTCTTTTTTTTGAAAGTAAAATACAACGAATATCTTTTCATTTCCAATGAAAGTACTACTCTTCCCCAAAGCACTATCTGTTTACAATTATTGTTATTCCTAGAAATGATGGATAATTTCACTTTTGGTCCAATGTTAACGTTTCAATTCAATTATTAAAGTCTAAATGTTTAATATTATTGTCGGTGTCTTTGATCAGAAGGTTGGTAAAACTGCGTAAAATTGTACAAATGACTATGCATTGCCCTGTTTTAAATTGCCACCTTGGGTTTCTGATGTGGGCACTTCAGTTATATTTAAACATTTTCTACACCTCTCTATAGAATTATATATAAACTCAGTTATTAGACTTTCATATAGATATATAGCCGGTGGTTGATATTTCGCCACCCAGAGCGTACGCTCGCCTATTTTTTTTTTGTAGAAAGTAAGCTAATGTAAGACTAAAAAAAAAATGTTGCAAATATTATTAAATTTTTTTTAAAAGTAAATATGCGAAGAATGTGTTGAACATTTATATAATGTTATAATTTATAGGTTAGGTTAGGTTTTATGACTCATGCCCGGGCTTTAACAACGAGGTCATATCGCCTACTACCAAAGCGCTCTTTCGTCACTCTGGTGGACATGAGCCCGACTCTACTCTGGGAGTCCTAAATGTTGCCTACCCTAAATTTTTATTCACCTAGGGTAGGGGTCATTAACGAGTACCTGACATCGTACAGGCTCGGGACCATCGCTTAACGTCCCATCCGAAGGACGGCGTGCTTAAGTTTATTTTACCTCCCAGATAAAATAAACTAAGGGCCTCGGTCGGGTTTTGAAACCATGATCTTGAGCTCAGAAGACCAGCACGCATACCACCGAGCTACCGGCGCCCTCGTTATAATTTATATAAATGTCTCTGTTGCAAGCACATCCAGCATACCTACATCACCGGAGACGGTGTTAGCCACCTACGTCGATCACATAGCAATTTTAGCTACTAATAAATCGGCTCTGCAGGAGCACTTACACCTTCTAGAAGGTTGGCTGGGTCTGTAAAAGGCAAAAATAAATGAGATCAAATCGCTCCATGTTACATTCGCCTTGAGACTTGGTGGCCCAATTGTAAGGCTGAATTTTTCCTCCTCTCTGAAAATTAATTGTTGTTGTTCGTATTTTGGGTTTTGAATTTAAGTATAAAATTTTATGTCGATACATTCATTAAATCGACAGTTATTTGGGTATCCCTGAGGGTGCAGGTAGCTCAGGAATAGGTTGCCAGTGAGTTAGAAGTGCCAAACCAATATATTGATGATATACCCAGCTAAACTTAACCTTCATTATGCAGCCATATTTATTCGGTTATTTTTATTTACTTTTAACGACAGCCAATAAATTCGTAGAATAAATTCTATTGATGACACTTCCTCTCCGATGGCACCGGTAGATCGCTGTTCGAAATCCGGCCGAGTCCCTTAGGTTTCTTATATGGGAGATGATCAACCTTGAGCATGCCGTCCTTTGGGGCTAAAGACCCCTAACCTAGGTGTATAAAAGGATAGGTAAAATTTAGGACTCCCATACTAAAACAAAAAGCAGGGTATAGGTTTAGAAACAATTATTTTCATGATTCCAACCTCCCCCATAGTTCCATGGAATCCTATGGATAGTTGCCCAGAAGGACTTGAGATTTGTGGCGAGTCAGGCTGTAAATGGAGGATGCTAGGGACTACCACCCAGGCTGGTTGCCAATAAGGAAGTGGTTAAACCTCCCTAAGTGAACAGATTAGTGACCGATTAGTGAGGTCTCGTCCCTATGAAGTCCCCGGCATCTTTCTTCCCATGAATATTTCCCCGTGTCATCCTCTTCTTCTCTTGATGGCCTCTAATCCTCATCCTTCTCTCGGCATGATCCCTCTTCACTCATCAACGTCCCCCTGGCGACTCTTCTTATTGCCTAAGCTCCTGATCTACAGTTTTGGGGACCTTTCTGTTGAAAGAAGCTCCTCTATAGACATTTTATTTGGAAACATTTTTGGATGAGGTTAGTTAGGGTAAAGCAAGAACGTCAATACAAAATCGTGTTTTCGAATACCTACTCTACAACATAAAATTATAATAAAAAAATATAGTTTAATGATAAATGTAAAAAATAAAATTACATTAAGTGCAAAATTATGAGCTTTCACAAGCGATCAATTTTTTGTTACTTCCCCAGTAATATGAAGTATAGGAGAAGTTATGTAATCGGTAAAAAATTCAATGTTGTGTTTTCACAGGAATTTCATGTTTTCCAATCCTCTAATTTCAAAAAAAATGTTTGCTTGTGTGTCTGTGAACATATTTAAGTCTGGATATACTAAATTAATTTTTTATTTTATTTCGTTTTTAGAATAATGGGGTCGTAATCAATTTTGAAATTCCGACTGATTACATAACTTCCCCTATATTTCATTTATGTAGTTAAAGGCTCTTGCTACTGCCAATTACAATTTATTTTGATAAATAAATAAATATTTATAAACCAATATTTATTTTGATATTAAAATCTATATTTTTTACATCCCCAGCTATAAGAAGCATAGGGAAAGTTATATAATTGGTCAAAAATTCGATGCGGAGTTTTCAACGGAATTTCATGTTTTCCGACCTCTAGGTTCGAGTGAAGGGGGGATCAGAGGGGCCTTAAAAGATGTATCTACTGTATTTATTAATATTATTATTTTTATACTCATATTTACATGTATTTATTTATTTCATTTTACTTTTTAGTAGTATTGTCAATTCGAATCGTGTGTCCTTTTAGAGTTGATATCTGTCTATTTATCTAATTTATAAGCTATCTTAATGTAAACATTCTTATGATGTATCCTATTACCATTTTATGGTGTAACGGAAATAAATATTATTATTATTCTATTTTTGTACAATTTAAGGTACTGGGATACGTGTAGAAAAAATCTTGAATTAAATTGAACTTTTGAGACAAACTTTTGAGATTTAAAATTAGTTTTTATAATTTCAAAAGAATAAATAATTGTAGGCCACCTGCGACAATAAAAACATTTCCCAGTTAAGGCGGAATTCCACTGAGACAACTTTTAGGGCAAGTAGCATGTTGCACTGACGCATCTTTCCATTGAAGGAACACGAAGCGACAAGAAACAAGTCTCCTTGCCACATGCTACATGTTGACTGTTGTTGCCGGGCCGCATGCGTCACCTCTCGACAGGATTCAACGTGTCGTCGTTATCCAACAGTCCGCGGATCGGTGCGGCTTGTATTGTGCGACATGGATTTGAATAATGAAAGAACCACATCATTTATTGAAGATTACCATAATTCACCCGAATTATGGAACAACAAAATTAGTGATTATAAAGATATTGGAATAAAAAATGACAAGTTAAATAAGTTAGTTAATAAATATAATTGTCAATGTTACTAACAACCTCACACGAGTTGGTATTGCTTCACGAAAGTTGGCATCATATTTTTTTTATAGTAGGTGAGACTTTCTCAAGTAAGTACTCAAAATCTTCTTTACTCATTCGTGTAAAATTTCGAAATAGAGCTTCATCATGAGCATCCAAGTCCTTGTATAAATTATGCTGAGTGTCTTGACCACCAACATATAGTTCTCTTCCCCACCACCGTGGCCTTCTTTTCTTTTTACGATTTGAAGCTATTACCAAATAAGCAGCTGCCGCGACTGTTTGTAAAGACATGATGCACCAAACTGAAGTTGCCTGAATGGAATCGTTTTAGATGCATACTACAAGCATAGACGACAAAGCGCATGCGATGTGGGGAGACAAATACCGCATGCGACATTGTTGAATTTTGTGGCACATAGTCGCACACCTATAATCAGGCAACACTAGGAAACAAGTATCATGCCTCATGTCGTTCAGTGTTGCCTCAGTGGAATTGCTCCTTTACGCTTGATTATGATTTTCGGGGAGGGGGATTCCCTCTGGCCGCGTTCCTTTTTAGAACGCATACCTTGCACTGTAGAAACTCTTTCTAAAATATAGAATGTAAATAATTAATATTTTATATTTATTTTTTAATTCTTCCTTCACATCAAATATATCCAATAATTATGATAAATTACCTTAAATTGAAGAACTCATCTAAAGACCAGCTCTAATGACCAGGCAGATTTTCGATGTAAATTAAACAAGAGAGTGAATTATTATTACTTGTTAGCCCCGACTATGTTATTAAATTTAATTTTTTGGACAATTTCTTTCATTTTATTTATTTATTTTTCCCCCTATTATATGAGTTTAATTTAACAAACTCATTAATTTTTTTTTAGTTATCTCATTAATTTCCAATTTATGATTCACGAGAGGTGCAGGAAAAATTTAAATGGGCCTTTTTTTTTAATTTAATTTTTCTAGACAGGTTACTGTTTCAATTTAATGTTTTTTTTTTTATTTTTATTTATTTAATTTTTTTGTCTTCTACTTATAAAGATACAACTGTTGCTGGGGTGCAACAACCAGCATCTATGATGTACATGTAGATATGGTGGTGTGAATGGCATGTGAGAGGAAGGCCACCCAGTGGTAGCTTCTCGGCACGAAAATGTATCTTAATTATTTGGACAAAAAAGAAAATTAAAAATAATAACAAAAAAAATGAAAAGTAATTGAAAGACAATTTTGATGGATGGAGAGATAATAATAAGTACGATGCAAGGTGGCAATAAGTCGCGGTTCCATTATCTCTTCAACCTTCGTGGGGAGTTATGTATTGTGAAGATAGATTCGTATTTTTGGGTTTGTATTTGTGTAAAGTTGGTTTAAAAATCGTATGCATATAGTTTGTATTGTGTCGGGTACTGTGTGTATCATGAGATAGTTATAAAGTGTTCTGTTGTTTATGTATGGGGGGCACTGTGTTATCAGTCTTACGGTTTTTGACTGAGACTCCTGAATTCGTTTTATGTTGGATGTTTTTGCTGAACCGTATATCTGTGATCCGTACGTCCATAATGGTCTAAGTAAGAAAGTGTAACAGTTCCTTTTTTGTGTCATGTCTTATTTTGATCACTATTTAGAAGTCCGTAGTGTATTTTAAGTTGACGGTTCAGCGTGTTTCGTGTGAGCCGTGTGTGAGGGTTCCATGCCAGTCTTCCAACTAGTGTCAGCCCTAGTACATTATTAGTTTGAGGGAGGAGCTTGTCATAGATAAAAACGGGGGCATTCAGGCCTGGGATAACATGGGTACGAAATTCACCCCTGCAATCAATTAATTCCAATTCTGAATAAAAGCAAAATAGAGGGTTACCAGACGACCTCTTTTCAGATTCATTTTCTGCCCTCCCTACATCTTCATTTTGAAAGCATAGTGTTTCATTTGACTTTTAGTAGACTGGACAATTAATCTCGAGTCGTGCCTCTCCCTTCGGCCAGTCGTGGCTGATGACATAGGTTTTACTAGTCTAGAATATTCTATACATTCTTATTAGTCAGAATTTAACTGAAACAACATTAAAATAACAACAAAACTACTTATAAACACAGAACGTACGAAACAGGTTATTTGAATGAAAATATATAAATGATTATAGGTGCAACTAGGAAAAACGATTGGTGTCGTCGTTACAGGATTCTGCGTGCACATATGAATGTCGTGTCCATACATTCATTCTATCGGGAGTTATCGTGTTCACAGACACACAGACAGAAAAAAAACATGAAATTCCGTTGAAAACTCCGCATCGAATTTTAGATCCGTAAACTTTGTATAGCGAAAGTAACAAATAAATAGATATTGAGAAAATTATTCATTATTTATTTCTTGTTCAGATACAACGAAGGTGAAACATTTGCAACATATGGAGACCTGATCATATACTAGCTCAAAATCTCTATTTTTATATTTTTTATTAGTAATTATAATTAAATAATTATAGTTGAAAAATATTGTTCTTTGTTTTATACCATAACAGGATTTAGTTTTTAAAAAGTATTTTTTACTAATTTTTATTTTTGTATATTGTTTAAAACTACACTACTATTAAATCATATGATATAACAATCTTTTGTTTAGTTATGTATTAAAACTTTTTATTCATTATTCAAGTTGCAAGTCGCAGGCACGATTAAAACGTTAAAAAAAATATAAAAACTGAAAATCGCAGATCTCTCCCTCCATAATGCAGGTTGGTCTCAAAGATTTAAATAACTACTAGCCTTTAACAAGCGCACAATTTGTATTTTTATTATAATTTATAGTTAGTTATTAGCTAATGGTGGCCGCATAGGGCTTTGGTCGCATAGTCTCATCATGATTGCTGGTTCGAATCCTGTTCGGGAGTGACATTTATTTCGTAGATAGAACTCCCTCCTGGGGCCTTGGATGTCGTAAATAAGTAGATAACACAGTGATATGGCTCTAATATGCATAGTATAAAAATACTAACTTTGATTTCTATGATTTTGGCAGGTTTAATATAATTTGTTTTAGAATCTCATCTGATAAATGATATATTTTCAAATAAATAATGTAATAAGTATGTAATTTTGAACTATTTAATAAACCTTGTCAAATTTTCAGAGTTTTAGTCATTATAATAGCATATAGGTTTATTTTAGAAAATAAATTGAAAGTAATTTATTTTCGTGGTTTGTAACATTATATACTTTCACGTAAATCAAGCGAACAGCATTATATATATTTTTCATTCTTTTGGGCGGTATGACTTAGATCGTATTGATCCTATCTCAAATCTCAGGAAATTTGATGACAAACATTCTTTGGTAGGAACCAATTTGTGGACATGAGCCCGATTTTATTATGGTTGTCTTAAATTTTGGTTACTCAGATTTTGTTATTTAGGGTCTTTAAACGAATATCTGACATGGTTCGGGATGGGAACCGAAGGATGGCGTACTCAAGGTTTTTCCGTCTCCCTCAGCCCTGGAATTATTTAATTTTTTTTGTACTCTTGTTAATTACCTTGTAACTCTTGTACATTACCTTTCCCAAGCTATTGAGTATAGGGGAAGTTATGTAATAGGTTTGAGATTTTAGCGGAATTTCGTGTTTTTGCGACCCCTGAATCACACGAACTTCGACCGTTTTAACCAACAGTGGACTTATACTGGTTCGGGACCATCGCTTAACGTGCCATTCGAAGGATGGCGTGCTCTAACGTTCGGCCAGGTTTGGAACCCGCGATCAAGCACGCATCTGAGCTACCGACGCCCTCTATATGTTATACATTATAGAACCCATCATTCTCTAATATTTCTGTTAATTCTTTGTGTCGAGAGTCAGTTAAGCAGACTAAATAATGGTATTTGTTTTAGTGCGCCTTTCGTGTTGGACTAGCGGCCGAGCCTGGCCTTCTGGAGAAGGTGTTAGACGCTTTCGTGAAGAGAATTTCCGTGATCGGAAGTCCGTCTTTGGAGGAGGGGATTCTGTTTGCTGCCAAGGGGGACGAATGCAACAAGTTGGAGGATAAACAGAAGCAGGGGCCTATCTGCAAAAGGCCCGATCTTAGAAGAAAACCACTCGCACCCTACAGGTAAGTTGAACTCTAAGAAAGTGCTAGGTGTTGTTTGATACAAGCTGAAGGACTATATGCTGTTTTCTAATGTAGAGTCGTTGAAACATGGCCGCTAGGTATCTAGAGGGGTGAGGAGATCCTGGGGGGAAGGGTGAAAACTACCACCTCCCTGTCCATGCTACCGTAAAGCTTCGAATAACGGAACTATTCGGGATAAAAAATGGAAGAAAAAAAAGTCGGTGAGTTACCGGCAAAGTACTTCCCCACCACGAATTAATCATGGAAACGTTCGCTCTCCATCCTAAGCCAATTGACCGTTTGCGCTAAAACTCAATATTTACTTACATAATAGCTTCTGTATCCTCCTACTAAATTTTGTGTCGATACATTCATTACATCGGCAGTTATTAGGGTATTTGAACGGAGCCTCAGCTCACCGTTTTAACAAACAGTTGACTTATACAGGCTCGGGACCATCGCTTAACTTAAAAAAAACTGAGGGTCTCGGCCGGGTTTCGAACCCGAGATGTTTACTAATCTAAAGCAAGCATACCACTGATCTACTGGCGCCCTCCAATGGTTTGGGATATATATCGAACTCATTGAGCAGACAACACGATATGTTCCTTAACAGGTACTTGATTACTTAAGTAGTTAATTTTACACTTTTAACGTTTGACACTTAAACAAACACTTAATTATAGCTAACATTTTATTCAGAGATATTGTGAAACACTTAATAAAATAAAACAGGTATGCCTCACCCACATAAGCGCACGGTTGAAGTGAAACTTCTTTTGTGTTCATTAACCATGCGAATTAAATAAACAAATTAATAAATAAATGTATACATTATTAGGGGATATATACAAACAAATTATTAGTGAATATACACAAAAACTATATATATATATATTGAAATGGTTCTTTCTTTATGAATTAATTTTTATTTTTTAAATTGCCCCACGTTGGGCGCCAATGAAATGATTCTTATACTATGAATTTAATTTTATTTTTTAAATTGCCCCACGTTGGGCGCCAATGAAATGATTATTGATCTATGAATTTATTATCTGTTCAATTTTTTAGCAAATGCCCCACGTTGGGCGCCAATGAAATGATTCTTACTTACTTTGATTTATATTATTCCTTCTTTAATTCATAAATCTATAAAAAAAACAGGGGTGGCATTCTTTTCTTATTTAGAGTGTTTATGTGAAAATAAAGGAAAAATGATAACTACAATTTTTAAATCATAATGTTTTATAAGTGTATATTTTTAATTTCTTTTTTGTAAATGGTTAAAAAAAAAGGTTACGGGGTTAGTGAACTATTATAAAATTTTGACAATACATGAAATAAACCTCTTATGAGTTAATTTAGACAGAAAAAAATGTACTCTTGGCAAATGACACAAACTAGATGATTATAAACATGGATTATAAAATTTCTGGCAACTCACGGCATCCTATATCCTCTTTTGTATCCTTCCTTCTGGGTAACTTTCTGCTCAGTCTTTTCTTCCTTCCATATACAAAAATTTAACCTTCTCGGGACTTTTCTTTATTCTTCTTCCACGACAATCCTTCATATAAATGTGCTATCTTCCATCTTCTACGCTACTTCTACGCTCTTCAAAACACCCGACACCTCCTCCAAGTTCCTCCAAAAACAGGCTACACCTCCTCCAAGATGCTCCAAAACTCTACTACCACGAGTCGGCTCCTTCTATACTTCTCGCCATCTTTTCCCCCACCCAATGTCATCAGGTTAGCCTTTTCTTTTACAATTAATCATATTTTTTTTTCTTACTTGCTTTTAATATCTTTTGCCAAGATGTACCTACATTTTTATTTATTTGTACTTACTATTTTTTTTTCCTACTATTTTTATAAAGAATAACAATTTCTTTTATTCTTTGTGACCCCCCCATTCTACACGTCACAATATATAATAAAAATGACTCAACGCAAAACTCGAGAACGGCTGGACCAATTCGGCTAATTTTTTTTTTTCAAATATTCGTTGAAGTCCGAGGAAGGTTCTTATGAAGAGTTTTTAGCTGTTAATTAAAGGGATGGCGATCTGAGATAGATTAATCGAAGAATCGATGTTTGGGGTCGTAATGATCGATGTGAACAATGAATCGATCAAGCGAATCGATCTCAGACACCCTAAAATCATTTACTTACCGTTTCGTTTTATTCAGTTTTTAGTGCATGTTATTTTCTTGGTTGTTTTTAAATCTTCGCTTCTGGCAAGTTCCTCGATTTATCTTTGGTTGTCATCTTTGTCATTTACTTACTGTTTCGTTCTATTCAGTTTTTAGTGCGTGTTATCAGTTTTTTTTCCGTGTTATTTTCTTGGTTGTTGTTAAATCTTCGCTTCTGGCAATGTTCTGGCAAGTTTCTAGATTCTTTGGTTGTCATCTTTGTGATTTACTTACGGTTTCGTTTTATTCAGTTTTTAGTGCGTGTTATCAGTTTTTAGTGCATGTTATTTTCTTGGTTGTTTTTAAATCTTCGCTTCTGGCAATGTTCCTCGATTTATCTTTGGTTGTTTGGTTGTCATATTTGTCATTTACTTACTGTTTCGTTTTATTCAGTTTTTAGTGCGTGTTATCAGTTTTTAGTGCATGTTATTTTCTTGGTTGTTTTTAAATCTTCGCTTCTGGCAATGTTCCTCGATTTATCTTTGGTTGTTTGGTTGTCATATTTGTCATTTACTTACTGTTTCGTTTTATTCAGTTTTTACATATCTACATCTATATAATAAAAATGATTGGCTAAATTTTGCACGGGAGGGGGGGTTGTGGGGGTAGGCCTTAGTTTAAAGATACCGGTAACTCATTAACTAATAGTCGGATTGTCATGGAATTGCACATGTAGTAGTCTAAAAAGCCAAATTTAAAAATAGGATGTGTGAAGTCTCAAAATTTGAAAGGGAGGGGGGGGGGGGGGGGGGGGCTAGGCCTAATATAAAGATAGTGATAGGTCTTTAACGGATGATCGGATTGTCATGGAATTTCACATGTAGTATTCTTAAAGGCCAAATTGAAAAATACGGTACGTGACATCTCAAAATTATGAAAGGGAGGGGGGTTGTGGGGATAGACCTACATATAAAGATAGTGATAGGTCTTTAACGGATGATCGGAATGTCATGGAATTTCCCATGTAGTATTCTTAAAGCCCAAATTGAAAAATAGGGTTGTGTGACATCTCAACATTTTGAAAGGGAGGGGGGTTTAGGGGGGTATATATATATATATATATATATATATATATATATATATATATATATATATATATATATATATATATATACTAATAGATGGATTAATAATGTTTGACGAGTCTTCTATATTTGGCAAATTGTTACTAGCAAAAGATTATGAAGTTGACGGATTATTTATATTCGAGGGTACTTCTACTTCCATAGAATTTTTTTGACCTAGAAGAGAAATTAAATAATAATGATATAAATCATAACGTAATCATTTTACTAAAAATAGATAATGATTTAGAAAATGGTAGTAATTAAAACTATTATTTTGAATAAGACGTTCACGATTTTTTTTAATATGTTGCCGAAATTCTCGAGAACGGTCAGGTGTTGTTTTTGTACCCCTGGGTCGTCCAGAACCTGGCCTAATACCTCCACGTGTACCTTCAAGTTTCCATGAGTAAACTGAATTAAATTAATATTGAATATAAAAATTTTAATCAATAATTAAAATTTATTCAATAAGAAATCAATAATTTTAATAGTTTAAAAATATAAATAGAGCTTTTGTCTTGCACGGACTTGTCGAACACGTTCCGATGAAGTTCTTGGGATTTTTAACTATTTAACACTAACTCAGAATAAAAATAAACGTATTACATTAATAATCAAACGTATTATTTTAACGTATAAACCGTATACGAACACATAGCACACAACAGCTGATGCATCGACACCGACCTAAACTCGTAGTTAACTTGTAACGCATGCGCTACTCATCCCCTATTTTTAGCGTTTCAAGTTTGATATTTAATGTCGAGGTCATTCCGATTCACTAGTCTCGCTAAAGCAGTTTCACTTTAAAATGTTTTTCTTTATTTTTTAAACACTTGATTACTTAAGAAGATACAAAAAGGTGGTGATCCTAAAGCCCACTTACTTAGCCGGTGATTTGTCCATCACTGAGGTATCAAATAGAAGGTACGAGTATATCATTATCACCTTTCCAAAATTTCGGCATCTCCCTTCACATATTAGATCAGCTGATGGCAGGTGTTCCCTGCGGCCAGATGTGAGTTTTATGCTGACAAGGAACCAAAATAACATTTTGGGGCTTTGATATGAAACGGCAACTTCCCATATTTAGCCAGATACAGCAGATTTAAAGTCGGATTGGAAAATCTTAAGCCGACGAAGGTATTGCTGTTTCGCCTTCCTTAAAACAGAAGCATTAGGTAATATACAGGTTATCATCTCCAAAGATTTTAACTTACTGCACTTCATTTGGTCGGAATGTCACAGAATCAAGATTTCTACGATTAGTTTATTAACAAAATTTCAGTTGTTGAAATTTCTTTATAATTGTGTGTAATTCTGGTCGATAACTCTTTAAGGAACATTAACATTTCACGTTACCTAGCGGCTCAATTCGTAGTGTAACTTTCATTTGTGAACTCTGCATATAGTGTGATGTAAAAATTTTACACACATTGTAATAAATAATATATTATAAAAATTCCAAGATAGACTTTTAATAATATTGTAACTATCTTCTCAGGCTAATTGTTTATTTCAGATATGGCTATTGCCGAGAACCGGACGTCCCCATGATGATGACTTGTCCACCCAAGATCAAGAAGCGAGGGAAGGGACCTTGCTGTCATGAGCAGCAGAGCAGTAAGAAAGGAGGATGTAAAGTAAACTGAAATATATCCATAAATAAATAAACATTATATATATCATATCATAAATATATATTTATGAGATAAATATATATTTATGAGACTTCATTCTCAGGAGGGATATTGCGATTAAAAGTTTTTTTTTTTTGAATGTTTGTTTTCAATTGAATAATCTGTTGTACTTTCATATATGGAACGAGATTTCTCATAGAAATAAAAGACTAGTTGTTCTTTAAATTCGACACTCTACGTATGGGATGTGCCACTGATGATGACGCAATTGCGTTGATAACCTCTTCTGGTCGTAAATAAAACAATGGGAAGGCAACGTCTTTTATTTCTCTGTTTTATTTTAGTATGTAGATGCTAAGCTACAATTGTTTCTACGATTTTATTTAGTTGCTGCGACATTATTGGTAGCGATGACTGCTTATGTATGTCCGCGTCTTGTTTTTTTACGATGTTTTGACATAGAACTCCTTTTTCTTACGCATTGGGTAACATCGGGAGCAGGGATGCAACGAAAACATGTCATACTTCTGACGCTTATGCATGCCGAGACATGACCTACGAGGTCATATCGCCTACTATCACTCTGATGAACATGAGCCAACTCTACATTACCTGCGTCAGGCTCCCATGAAAAGTACCTTTCAATAAACTGTCATATTGAAAAACTAAAAGTGTTAATACTAAACACAACTGGTGGTCACAGTTTATCGCCATTATCAACACCTTTCTTATTGATTTTCAGGTCTTGGATCTCGATAGAAAATCTATTGCATCTTTTTGTAAAATGTATAAAAAATATTTGTTCTCATCCGATCAAAACAAGGCAGTAAAATCAGTTTTCATAAATTATTTAAGATCACTATTATCACCTGAACAGATTTGCCAGCCTTTTCTCCACCTTGACGCCCCTCTAAGCTGCATTAACTTAATAGCTCAAGTTAGATTGAGCGGCAAGCATTTTTCTAAACTTAGTGTCCCAGACGTTTTTATAATTATTAAATTTAATAACCAGCCTAACTATCTGTGGTAATGAAACTGATGATGTGTACCATTTTATTTGCAAATGTCCAGTTTTATGAAGCATTAAAAAACAATTTTTTGGTAACTCAGGAGAAGCAAATAAAATAATTAATGAACTAGTAACCTCTCAGAGAGTCCAACAGTTGTATAGATATTATAACTTTATTTCTCTTATTGCCAAATTAAGACATTTTTTATTATTTTCATGAGGTTGTTTCCTAACATATCATTATTAATATTTTTGTAATTATATTTACTTATCCATTTTATTTTATTTTATTTCTGTGAAGTATAAATCAATATTTACGATTCTATAATTTCAGTATGAACACAACCCCTATTGTAACGTTGATTCTTATATAATAGTAATAGTAATAAATAAAAACTACTACCTAACCCAAAACTGCTAGTCCAAATACGTTTAGGCTGACTGATACTTGGAGAGTTCAGATGTCATACCTGAAAATGTCTGCAGGTTCTGCACCTTAAACGAAAAGTACAACTTGTTTGTACATTATCCTTCTTTAAGTATCCCCAGACAAAGATTTCTTCATAAATATCTTACAAATCGACCAAACAGCGATATGGGCTGAAGGGAGGGGGCTCAATTCAAAATCCTAGTAACTGCCGATGTAATTAGTTTATCGACACAATATTTAGTATGAGGATTTTGAAGTCAACTACTGAATATTAGCGCAAACGGTCGACTGGTATACAGCGGTATAGAGCGAAAAGTTAAGTGATTAATCCGGTGAATCACCGACGACATTTTTTCGATGCAGGGGGGTTCAGAAATTCCAGGAAAAACGACTGACCTAATTCACTCCCCCCATACTATATATAACCTTGGATGTAAAAAGAACTATATTAAACAGAATATAGTTACCCTTTTTATTTTTTCTAGCTCCTCCAACCCTTTCTGTTGAGCCCACATGCCCCCTCTCAGTCTGTTGTTCTAAAAGAAACTCTCTTCAAACAACTGTCTCAGGTTCTTAACCTAGCATTATCCTTGCACATATGGTCCGTGAATATAAAGGTCATAATGTTCATGAGCAGGTAATCTCGACTCATTGATTTAAAGGTTTATCCTTGAATTCGCCACTTCGTGTGGCCGAGCTGATCATCCGTCACTCATCTTATTATCCTTATCAGAAACATTAGTTTCTTACGTCTATCAACAGCAGAGTTTTCATTTTACATTATCGATTATTTCGATAGTTAATAATTATTGTGAACTCAGAATCAATAGTATAATTTTGTAGTATTGTACATCTCAAAAAGATTAATTGTATGTATGATTAAATGTATTTTTATTTTTCATAAAATGTTTAAAAATCAAGGAAAATGTTATTTAATTTATTGCTTATGAAATATAATATTGATGAAAAATTAGGCTCCTAAGGCAGGTACATTTATTTTTATTATGTAATTATTCTTGTAAATATATTGTGTTTTAGATAGATATATCTACATAAAATTATATGTGTTTTAGTAAAAAAAAAAAAAAATTGATATGAGAATAAAATGATTGTTAATAAAATGAATTTAAGTTAATAATAAATAATTGATAATTATTGAAGTTAATAATAAAATGAAATCTCAAATAAATAATTGATGTTTATTAAATAGTGTTTAGTAAATATGCAATGAATATAAATGGTTATTAATCTGATTTGAATTTACTGTATCTAAAAAAAAATAATTAATAATTAAAAAGAAAGCTGAAAAGAGATAAATAAAATTGTTTGTAAAGAACGGTACATGTTATTCAAATATAATGTGCGGCAAGTTCAAGGAGAATCACTGAACCGCGGCTTAGTTTGCGAGCGTAAAGCGTACAGAACTTATTCATGTTAAAATATAGAACCAATCTAATTTATTTAATGTGTTACTGTTTTTTTTAAGTAACTATTTATGTTTCATTGTCATTGCCTAAATAACAACCAATTTGTTTCAAAGGCGGTTTTATTTTTTTTATTTAAAATTGTGTAAATAAGGTTTTGGATATTTACTGTGTAGAGTGTTGGTGTAAGTGGTTGGCATAAGATGAATGTTAAGTTCGGGAGAAGACGGTGGAGTCACGACGAAGGTGCTAATAACGGGTGAACTGCTTGGGCACGCTCCAATGTTTTTATAGGGCCCACTCGGTTTATAGACGAGGAATCCACTTCAGTCCACTGGCTAGTCATTCACAGCTCCCGACATTCGTATCTATCCTTCTTCAGGGTCACTAGACTCAAGAACCTATCGAAGATCTATGGAGTTCTTGGCCATTTCGGTGCGGTCTTTGTGACCTGAAGGAGGAACGCGAAATCGCAACAATATGAATCATAGGACAAGATGCAGAGAAATATTTAAAACACTTCAAAAATCCTTTCCTAAGCTGTTTATATTTAAAAAATGGTTATTATAAAAAAAAAAAAAATGTAAAGTGTATTCAGTTCGTTTTTGTAACTCATGCCACATCGCCTACTACCAGAGTGCTCTTTGGTCACTCGGGAGGACCCAGGTTTAGGTACTTAGAGTGCAATGAGTCCCTGACATCGTACAGGGTCGGGACCATCGCTTAACGTCCCTCCAGATAAAGAACCTGAACCATCTCAATAGACCTCTGAACTACCGGCGCCCTGACAAAAAAAAAAAAAAAAGATTATAATACCTGGAAGAAAGATTACAAAAAAATAATTATTCACTATAATATATATTAAATAAAAAAGTAAACTTTAAAAACCCCCTCAGGATCATCTCTTAACGTCCCATCTGAAGGACGGCGTGCTTAAGTTTATTTTACCTTCCAGATGAAATAAACTAAGAGCCTCGGCCGGGTTTCGAACCCGCGAACTTGAGCTGAGCAGGCCAGCAAGCATACCACTGAGCTACCGGCACCCTCGAACTTACTGAAGCGCCATTCCTTCTTTTAGGTGACCTTTAGGCTAGAGCTTGGAGATTGGGGCCGCATATTGCAGGTATATTGCATCTTTTTGTTTATTTACAAATAAATTTTTACAAATGTATAAATTAAATATACAACAAGCAAATTTGCTATCAACTTCTCCAACATTGCAAGTCCTGCACATGCACTTGCAGCACACATCTCCAAGACACTCCTTGATGCTGCACTTCTCCTTCTGTCTCGCACGATAGTTAATGTGCCAAAAGAAGGAGAGGGAATTCAAAGAAGAGAAGAAAATCGTCCAGAAACATAACGTATAAATAGGAAGAGTGCGCACTCTTATACACAGCGCTGTGTATAGATGAATTTTGTACATATGTATCTATGCAATTTGAATTATTGTAAATACCCTAAACAATTTTTTATAAATATATATAATATACGTATGTATGTATAATGTTATAATATATGTTATTCATATTGTTCTTTTTATTGTTATAATTTATAAATATTATTTTTAAATTGTTTTATTATTAATAAAAAAGAAAAAAAAAAAAAAGAAATAATAATATAATATCCAAATACTGGGAGTATTTACATTATCTCGTCGGTTTTTTAAATTTATAATATAACAAGAGTAAAATATGGCATTGTCAAAACGTCAAGAGGGGCGAAATCACTTAGTGGTGACACTCCCTAGGCACTGAGTTGGACTCATTTATAACTAGTTAGGTCACTGGTGCTACTAAGGAAGTCCCTAGACCATTGATGCTTACTTCGGTGACTAGGGGAATGCTGAGGTGAGTATGGAGGATCTGGTTGGAAACACAGTAAGGAGCATTGGCTATTGTACGAAGGATTGTATGCGCTGAAGATTGGAAACCTTGGCAGAACCCCAGAGTTAGTCCATAAGTCTACATGCGTTGTACATAAGTCGGTTTATTTTCAAGGTTAATTTAGTCTAATAGTGTTAGTAACAGTTGATAACTGTACCTGTTTAGGCAAAATGTAGAACTACAGTAGAATCGCACTCACTTTCACCAGAGCAACGAACGAGCGCTCTGGTAGTAGTTGATATGACCTCGTCACAATAACTAACTATATTTACAAGTATCTGTTACTCAACACAGTAAACTAGCTTTTTTTAGGGCGCCGGTAGCTCAGAGGTAGCGGTCGAGCCTACTGAGCTCAAGATCGCGGGTTCGAAACCCTTCTGAGGCTCTTAGGTTTTTTTATCTGGGAGTAAAAAAACCTTGAGCACTCCTTCCTTCGAATGTGAAGTTAAGCGATGGTGTAGAGCCTTTGCGATTTCAGATACTCGGTGAAGACCAGTACCTTAAGTAACTAAACCTGGGTAGGCAACATTTAGGTCACACCCAGTAGGTTTAGCCTCATGTCCACCAGAGGGACGAAATTGAGACACCAGAACTAACTATACTTTTCAGAAATATTGAAGGAAGTAATTATAAAACCTCATAAACTAGGATTAAGGATTAAATCAAATGAAAAGTGGTTTACTTCTGTCTTTGGAGGCGGTAAGTCGACAATTAATGATCCGATCCGTGTTGACTTCTGTCAGGAGCGTCTTGTTCTGTATTAATCTGTGACAATCCTTTAAGTCGACTTTCTGCAGTAGTTGTATGCTAATTTATGTACTTAGATAATGTCAACGGCAACGGTCCACAGGGGGACATAAGGCATCGGTCTCACCATGGTTTGCGGGTTTGAATCCCCTCCGGGAGAGTTTTATTTCGTAAATAAGACTCCTTTCAATTCAGTGTAAATCACGACTCAGACGTGGTAGCGCGGTGATTCGGGTGTTTCTGCATAGAGTTTGTCGAGATCGATCGATTGAAGTAATAATAAGTGCATTTTCGACTTTAATTAGATATTATAGTTATATAATATGTTTATCACAGCATCACTTCTCCCATTTATTTATTGCTATTTAAAAACTAGCAATTACAGACGTTTCAGGAAGTACTCTGACTTCATCTCCCAGGTCTTTCTGCCCCTACACATCACAGACCACCAATCTAGGACAGTTCTAGACTAACTCGACCTACCGATCTTCTCTCACTGCCCCCGAATTCTTTTTCTCGACATTTGCTACCCACCCAAGAGGAAGACTCCTAGATACGAACTTATCAGCGCCCCTACAAAAAATGCCTTGGAAAGTGGTTTTTCTATGTTAAAACTAAAGTTATTTAATTTTTACATTTATTTTGTACATATTTTATATATTTATTTTTGTATATATTTTATTATTTTCTACATTATTATTATTATTATTTTTTTTTTTTTGTAGTCACTGTCATCAAATTTACTTATAGTTTTTTTTTTTTTATTTTAACTGATTGTAAATATAACAAATAGACAATTCAAAAAAATTCCAAAAAAAAAAAAAAAAAAAACTAAAGTAAGTGTGCACAAAAACGGTGAAAATTCAATATGTCGGCCTCAGCCCGCGCAAGAGCCAGCCAAAAATTTAGATCACGCATATCGTTGGAAAGAGGAGGCTATGGGCCACGCTTCCAATGTTCGGCGTCGAGCGAGCGAGACTGTTCAAAGTTCAAGTGGCGCGCGCGATCAACGACGGCGCTAGCACTTCTATCGCTGCTGTACCCGAACCGACGGACATAGCGAGTGAAGATGACACCCATACATCTGTCGAAAACGTCTCCGAGCTGATGGATATCAACATCAGTCGAATCGATGCGATGCAGGACCATTGGAGTGCTATACACTAAAAATATACGACTCGCTGCCTTCCCTTTATTCAATTTGGCTGAACGTAAATAGGTTTCGTCGTTAGAGGGTTCTGGATTCACATATAAAATTTCGTATCGATACATCATTCTGTAGGGGAGTTATCGTGTAATTTTTGACCTGTTACATATCTTCCCCTATACTTAGTATAACTAACTCTATCCTGAAGGCACTGGAGTACATCGGAGAACATGAGGCGGGACCTGGAGTAAGCACAGTGGTAGTGTGCACGGACAGCCAGGTAAGCTTAGAGAGCTTGAGGAACCACAAGAATCACTCGCCACTAATTGAAGATATAAGGGTTCGAGTCGGGGTTCTTCAAGCAGAGGGCTGGACCGTTAAATTTAGTTGGGTTAGGGCGCATGATGGCGATAGCGGCAACGAACGTGCGGACTGTCTGGCGAAAGAGGCGGCACACAACGTAGATCTTCCTCCGAGCTACATCAAATACCCGAAGACGCTTCTAACGGCGAAGACAAGATGGACGTCCATCCTGAAATGGAAGCTCCTTCCATTGCTCCAATGGGGGCGGACAAATAAAGGTGCTGTTACAAGGAGCTTCTTCCCGACTGTAGAGGGCAGGTTGGTGATGAAGAATGACAAACCGTTCCCAGCCAAGATGACCATGCTCCTGAGTGGACACGGCAAGATGAGGCACTACCTCCACAGGTTCAAGATCCTTGATTCGATATGTTAATTTCAACGTTTTTCGTTTTCGGACTTCCACTGCCGTTTTGGATCTTTGTGGAAACTTCATATTAATTTTCACCTTCATTATTTTCTAAATTATTGTATGTCAAATTCAAAATTAAGTTGTGTAAAAGCATGTAATATACATATGGCGCATGCAGATAAATATATTCCCTTCCAGTAGGGATCTACTGGATGGAAATTGAAAGAAAAAAAAAAAAAACTTAGTATAACAGTTATACTAAGTTTTTTTTTTTTTTTTTCTCAGTTACTGAGGAAGTATAAGTAAATATACATGGTAGCCTAACTAGATAAAAGAGTGTATAAGACAGTTGGTTCGATGTAAATACTCGTAAACATATAAGGTAGCATGTAATTTCCCTTGCATAACTCCTGTCCATATAATATACACTATACATATTGCAGGGTGCTAAGGCTCGTATCTCTGCTCTTGGACAATATTTCTTGGGGCTGTTGTCCTCCCCTAATAAGGCAGCTTTGAGAAAGCAGAAAGCTTCTGGCTGATTCATTGGTTCCCATCTTAAACTCTATTTACCATTCTTATCTTGAGCTCCAACACTCCAAAGTGGTTCTTAATTGTATAGTCTCTTTTCGGAACTCTAGTGCATATTTCCTTTGAAGTTTGCCTCTGTAGATACCAATATTTTTAATACCAATGGAGGTGTGATAAGTAACTGTAAAGGTAGGTATCCATTAAGAATCCATCATCTTTTATTAGTGTTAATCTTAAAACTCATAAACAAGCTCATCTGGATATAAAAAGAGAAGTAAATAAAAGTGCATGCTGCTTTTCTTCTAGTTATCATTCTCATTAAGACATATAAAGTTTTATATTTGCTCTCTGGAGCTAATGTCTGTTTATTTGAATCGAAATAAATGGGGTGCACATTGGGAAATCTAGATATGAATAAAAAATGTTTGAATAACAATACTAGTTAAAGAGACAATCCAAACTATCCGTGGAGAATAAACTATCTACAAGACCATCTTAAGACCTATTTGGACATACGAACTAGAACTATGGGGATGTGCTTAGCCATCCAACATCAACCACATCCAGTCCTAAGAACCATCGCTGAGGGCGCCGGTAGGTCAGTGGTATGCGTGCTTGCCTTCTGAGCTCTTGAACGTGGGTTCGAGACCCGACCGAGGCCCTTAGTTTATTTTATCTGGGAGGTAAAATAAACTTAAGCACGCCGTCCTTCGGGTGGGACGTTAAGCGATGGTCCCGAGCCTGTACAATGTCAGGTACTCGTTAAAGACCCCTGCCCTAGGTGAATAAAAATTTAGGGTAGGCACAATTTAGGACTCCCACAGTAGAGTCGGGCTCATGTCCACCAGAGTGACGAAAGAGCGCTCTGGTAGTATGCGATATTAACTCGTAGTTAAAGCCCGGGCATGAGTCATAAAACCTAACCATCGTTGATGCTCACTACTTAATTAAGTGTCTGTCCAGTCTTTCGTTCCATAACAATCCCGATGCTCGATCTGTGCATCTAGATGAGTGCTGGCAGTGACCAACCTCTTCCCTCATTGTCACCTCTTTTCAGCTCTCCTGTTCCTCTCGGTTTACCTCCACTGCTAGTCAGAGGACAGGCAGATCTGGGGGGTGCGGGGGACGACCCGTGCCCCTGTGATCTCCTCTACCTACATTTAGTTGTAGACATGTGATTAGTAAATATAAACATAATAAAAAAAAAAAAAGAATAAATAAATACTTGAAAATATTTTATTACAAAAATAATAATATTAATAAAGAGAGTGCTCCCTGATGAACATCTTGGATCCGCCCTTGCAGTAGATACAGTTTTTAAGTTAATTAGAAAACAAGATCTTTTCATGACGATATTTCGGGACGTTCTTACGTCCCTTCATCAGGTCTCAATTTGCGAAATATAGAAAAGAGAAAGAAAACAAAATAACAATAACAAATAAAAAAAATGAAATCATAATTTAAAAAAATATTTATTGAAAAAATATGATTAAATAAATGAAAAATATATTAAAAAATAAAATAATAATAAAAATATATAAAGGAATAAACCAAGAGAAATAAAATAAATTAGTACATAAGTAATAAAAAAATGACGATTAAACAAAACGTAGATTAAAGGAGCATAGCTGTGGATGACTGCTAAAAAAATAAAATGAAATCTATGATTCAATAATGACTTTTTTGCATATGAAACACGATTTTTTTACTAGGGATATTTTATTATTTTTGAACAATGAGAAATATAAGTAACAGAAAAGTTTGACTAAAAGTACTACTTCCTAGTGGTACTTCTTCATTAGTTGATTAACCATGACGAACCAAGGTGACAAGTATACGAGGCTTTCATGGAATAGAACTGAGAGCTGTTTTATAAAAAGACAGGCGTCCCCCCAAAGATGACGTATAAACCTGTACGTCGACTTTAATTTTAAAATAGTGCTTTATATACCTACGTAAGATAAAAAAAAAAAAAAAAAACTCACAATTTATCACGATATACAGCCCGTGGTCCAATTTATATCGGCTCTCCTCTGCTTCATGTTATTTATAAGGATACATTCGTTTCTGCCCTTTATGTACGTTTGGAAACCGACAGCGCGCCTCGACATAATGTCGTATATATTGTTTTTAATCTAATGATGTTGATCGTTAATATGAAGGAAATGTACACCATGAGGAATTTCAAATTCCGTTCTCATTTTTCTATTTTATGGATGGTTATGGCGCTACAGGAACTAGCGGGATTCCCTTCCAAAGGCTTGGACAGAGCTGTCGCCTCGTACTTCTACAGACGCAAAATATCTTCATCATCACCATAGGCGCTACAGCCCATCAAAAGCCTTGGCCTCCCCCAGGAAATGTCACCATGCAGCTCTGCCCTGGGACAGTCACCATCAGCCCACCTCACCAAACCGTCTTGCGTCTCTGTTTACTGTCTATTTAAACTATATCCATGGTGCTACAGCCGGTTGTAGGACTCCGCCACTCGCCAGACTCTGCGTTGAGCCGAGGATGGTCGCATGTGGGCCTTATTACAGACTCAACGGTCATCCCCGGAACCACGTTATACTGCCTTCTTTACCCTCCGCCAGGAGGCGACGAATCGACTAAACTCAGGGTAATCAGCCTCACTCATCAGCTTCCAGGGGTTCAGCCAGCAATAATATCTATCTTTAGGAGATAAATCTTTCCTAAGAGTTGACTACTTCAGGTAGGTTGATTTGTCCCGGCATTTTTTCCAGAGGTGTCTTCCTTTTTGACGATATTTAAGGACACTTTCACGTCCCTTCTTCTATCACTATGAAGACACCTCTGGAAAAAATGCTGGAAAAAATCAACATTTCAATATCCCAGAGAAGTTTAAAAAACTTCAGGTACCTCGGATCCACACTAACTGGCATCAACTCGATGTTGGAGGAGGTTCAAAACAGAGATAGCGTGCTTGCTACTGAGCTCAAGATCGGGTGTTCTTTATCTGGGAGGTAAAAAAAAGCTTGAGCTCCCCGTTTTTCGGTTGGGACGGTAAACGATGATCTCGAGTCTGTACAATGTCAAATACTCGTTAAAGACCCTTTACCCTACATGAATAAATCTAGGTAGGCAAAATTCAGAACTCCCACTGCAGAGTCAGGTGATGTCTACCAGAGCGACCAAAAAGCTGGTAGTAGGCCATGTGATCTCGTAGTTAAAAGCCCGGGCAAGAGTCACAATAACAATACGCAGTAGACAGATCATCACTACGACCATGAAACAGGATCCAAGCCTCAAAAGGAGTTTATATACTGGCTGCCACTAATAATAATAATATTTATTTAAGTTAAACCATAACATGGTAATAGGATACGTCATAAGAATGTTTACATTAAGATAGCTTGTAAATTAGATACTTAAACTGATATTAACTCTTAGAGTCTGGTACACATGGATTAGAATTAACAATACTACTACTAATAATAAAAAATGAATAAATAAATACCTGAAAATATAAGTACAAAAATAATAATATTATACAGTAGATAAGAAAAGTATATAATAAATACTGTAGATATTTTTTTTTTTTAATTCACTTAAAATTAAGATAATAATTTTGATAACATTTCCGGAAGTGTCTTTTTCACGACGACATTTTGGAACTTTCTCATATCTCTTCCTCAAGTCACAATGTGCGAAATATAGATTAATTATTATTTACCCTTTTATTGTTATTTTAATCTCTTGTTTTATAAAATACATTTATTATAAATTTCTAGGTACTTGCTTCCTGTTAGAATTTCTTAGTGAGAAAAGCGGAGAACGTAACATCTCTTCCTAAATTATTTATTTTTCTCTTTAATACTAATTTATATATTTTAATTTCTAACTTATTTGTTAACCTTGATATTTTTTTGTGCTAAAAATTATGGATAGATACTTAGCTATTTTGTGTTACTCTGTTCAATGTATTCCATAGATTTAATTGTTGATTGTACATCACTAATTGCTCAAAATATTTCATAATCTAAGGCAAATAAAGTTATTATTATTATTATTATTAAGATATAGTTGTTGACATTATTATCCAAACAAGAAGTGAGTGGCCTGGTGGGAGGATCATTGACTCATGGCTGGGACCTGAACTGCCGTAAGTCCTTGACAAGGACACAGAGGACCTGCCGCTCGCTCTATACGCATATAAGGAAACTTGACCAACTTTCACTCAGTCACTCACCCACATCAACAACCACTCTTTAGTTTCGTTTTTAGGGTTCCACACGTCCAAGACTCTATAAGAAACCATATTAACGAGTTATTGACGTCTGTCCGTCCTCTCCCCCGCCTCCTTCGATGTATTGGAAACTATAAATGCCCGGACTTTAACTGCAGTACATTTTTCTTTGAATTTGCAAATATGTATTCACAAATATGCTAAAAGAGAAAAATATATGACATTGTCAAAAGGGAGGAGAAATTATTCAGTAGTGACACCCCCATTGGCGCTTAAGGCATCGTTGGGGAAGTGTAGCAGAATGAAGGGCATAACTAGAGGATTTCTGTGGAAATTGAAGGAAAATAACTTTATATACCTGGACTTAACTTCTTCGATGACGAGTAAGTAGGAAATATAGGAGCATTGGCTATTGTACGAAGGATTTTGGATTGAAGGACTGGAATCAGCTGAAGATTGAAAACCTTATCAGAACCCCAGAGTTCAAGTCCGTAAACTTCATATCGGTTTCAGCACTGCGTTATATTACGTAATGTTTAAATAGTAATGCATAGCAACGAATTTTAAAATATGGTTTATTATTTCATACTGCTATTTGTGGATATAAGAAAGTCACTCTGAGAAATACACTTCAATTGAACAAAGAAAACTGCTGAGACCAATACAATATAGCCAGTAATACCAGTATGAAATGAAAGACGAGGGTGGGAGAGGTCGAGTGATCTGTACGAATGTGGTTGGTATAAGAAAATCACGTAACGGTCATGTCACATTTCAATTATTAAAATTTTAATTGCAGTATACTCTCCCTTATCCGGCGTTCTGTTAACCGGCGCACTCCCTTATCCGGCGCTCGCAAAATAATATCAAATTTGTTAAACTAAAATTAACATTCAATTATTAGATTATCAATTATATGAGCCACGTGTATTTACGAGCACATAATAATTCCGTAACTCACGAATATTTTATGTATTTTTATTGTACATACATACATATGTACATTGTATTAATAATGAAGGGAACGCTAATACAATATTTTATTACTTCACTAATATCCTATAAGTAAATTATAATAAATATATAGTTGAAAATCAAACATTTATAAAAAATGTTTCCTAGAATAGAAAAACAAAGGTACCGTCCCGTCCGTGGCACAACAATATCATCGTCTTATCGGGAAATGAACACTCAACTAGTAAAGTATGTACATATCTGTCAATTTAATAAAATGTCAACAAAATACATACGTGTTTTATTCCTTAGCTCACCTAAAAACACTTTTTTTTATGATTTAATTGATATATTTTTTCTCATTAATTGATGATTTCCGTTATCTGGCGTTTTCTGTTATCCGACGTCACGTGGTCCCGGCAACGCCGGATAAGAGAGAGGTACTGTATTAAAATATCAAACAACAATAGTTTTATTTGGATATAAAATGGTTAACAAACTCACTTTTAGGCCTTATAGTCTCCAAACTTGTTTTTTTCAATTGTTATAGTAAAGCGTATATTCAAACATTATCAAGCCCAGTGGTATGCGAGCTTGCTTACTGAGCTCAAGATCGTGGGTTCGAAACCCGACCGAGATTCTTGGTTTATTTGATCTGGGAGGTAAAATAAACTCTTTCGGATGGGACGTTCAGCGATGGTCCCCAGCGATGTCAGGTTCTCGTTAAAGACCCCTATCCTAGGTGAAAGATACTTTAGAGTAGGCAAAATTTAGGAATAAAATACAATCCTCAGGTTACCTATGACTGTGACACCCCTTCTCCTAGGGAAGTCCCTGGTGGAGGGGGAGTCCTAACTTATCATAACATTAAGAAACAACAAAAATTGAGAAAATATATATAATAGTAACAAATTTAAAAAACAAAAAACAATTAACAATGGAGTTCATAGTAGATTACGTAGTATATATAAGAGAATTTGAAGTGAGTTTGACGAGTCAAAACTCAGTTTTGGACTTTCAACTATATCGACACAGATCGCAAAAATGTATTAGGAGTATGAAATGATTTTGAGAGGGTATCTGTAAAAGCGTGGTTGGTATAAGAAAGTCCTGTTATTTCCACATCACATATATTTTCTTTTATTTTTTACATTACGAATGGGAATATTAATTATAATACAGGACAATTCATTATAATTTATGTTGAGATTGTTATATAAGTTGAGATAATATTTAAATAAAATATAGGCATATATTATTGAGGTCAGAGTTCTGTGTAATAACAAGGACGTATATGGAAACCAAACCTATCTGTGGAGTTTCGTATCTAACTCACATCAGATACAGAGGTTTCATTAGTATTTCGTATTTGAAACGGAGAGATTAGGAAAAAAAAATTAACGTTTAAAATGTCAGTGTTTCAATAAATACTGCTAAATTTAGGGCTTTGACCAATCAGAGGCGTGTCGAAGGGGAGGGTCACTGTGTTCTTTTGGCTCAGTGCCTCACAAGTTATAGAACAATGACGTAGTAGCCCTCATCTATAGGCTGTCACATATAGGAAAGTGGTTCTTGAATCACTAGTATTGTACTTCCCCAGCAGCCTAACAAGTTATAGAACAATGACGTGATAGCCCTCATAGGTGCCATTCTTATGGGGTTTTGAATTGATATATAAAATTTCATGTTGATACATGAACCATCGGCAGTTATTGGAGTTTTTGCGTTGAGACCCCCTCTGATGAACCTTTCCTTCCTTTCGGCCGATACGGCTCAAATTGATAGGTGTCGTCTTAACAGGGTTTCTAATTTACAAATTAATCAATTACGTATTCGCTCTTCATCCAAAGCCAATATACATTTAGGCTAAAACTCATACTTACATAGTGGTTTCTGAATCCTCGTACTAAACTTTGTGTCTACTATTCATTACAACGGCAGTTATTACAGTGTTTATGTTAAGCCTCCCTTTAAAACCCCCTTCCCTTTGACCGAGTTGGCTAAAAATCAATGGATGTTGTCCTTAGAGGGTTCTGGATACACATATAAAATTTCGTGTCGATACCTTCAAAAATGAAATTCCGGTAAAACTCGAACATATGATTTCTGTCCGATTTCATAACTTCCCCTATAAGTAACATATACAAGGAATAAATAAAATAGCACTCCTGAGGTCAGTCTGCCTCTTTATTTTACGTATATAAAAGCTTCTGACTTTTGCTTTCATTTCCATTCTTATTCTCTTGGCAGAGGTCCTCCAAAGATATCCCATAATTTCCACCGTAATTACTTTCATTTAACATTTTTGTTATTAACATCTATTTTTTTAGTTATACACTATTTGCTCAACTGATATTTGTTATTTTTTTGTATATTTCGCTCTTTGTGACCTGAGGAAGGCGCTGTGATCGACCCGAAATATCGTTCTGAAACAAGATTTATCTATAGAATTATAAATATAAAATATTTATAATTAAAAATATAAATAGTACCTATTGTATTAGCAATATGATATTCTTGTATTATTTTATTTATTTAAAAAAATATATATATTTGTTAAGTCGCGAGTTGAGTGTGGGTGAATTCGGGAACACGCCGAGACAATCGATAGGAGTCGGCGGGACTCTTGAACTACATGAGTCAGTAAGCAGTTGGGCACCACGCGGGGTGGACTAAGTTGGTTGAGTTGGTTATTACCACGCGGGTATAAAGTGAGTCGTCTGTTACCAAGCACAGTAAGTGAGTGACTTGTGTAGTTCCCACGCGGTATGGGACTTATTATTGAACAACTGACTTTGTGTTCGTTACCACGCGGTTTTGTAATAAGGGTGTTGTCCAAATAAATATATCTCTTGTTCTACTCGAAGTTCTCATTTAACCTGTACCCAAACCCAACAATATTATTCATCTAATATGTGTTCGTATTCTAAGATTTATATATATTATAAGCTATTTTTACGTACACAATTGCATGAAGTATCTATTCACCATGTTATGTTTTGACGGTAATAAATAAATATTATTATTATTTTACCTGTGAAATAATCACTTCTAAGAACGTCAGCCGTCTTCATATACATAGAATTTCGTTCGTGGTATCTCTTATTCTTGTTGTATTTGTTTTATGATTTATTTCTCCTTTCAGCATACTGTAAATTAAAATGGATGTATGTAGTTGGATGTATCGACAAGAATCATTATATGTGTATCCAGAATCTCATAAAGACGACACCTATTAATTTTCAGAGGAAACAGGCAAAAAGAAGGGGTGGCTCGACCCAAAGATTGCAATAACTGCAATGGAATGAATGTATCGACATGAAATTTTATATTTAAGGACCAAATCTCATGCGGACAGTACCTATTAATTTTCCGCGAAATTGGATTTACTCAAAAAAATTATTAACTGTCAAGTTAGTTAGTATCTACCTTGATATCTAAAGCTGTATTAAATACGATTCCAAATAATATAGATTGACTTCAGCTTTTGTTAGTAGATCAACATTAATGTTTACATTCTTACTTGTTAAATCTGTTTTATTTAAATTTTGGATTGTGTAAGGAAATTCTGAATTTATAATATATATTTATTCACAGCTTTATTATTCTCCCAATTTATTTTTGGGGGAAATAATTTAATTTATTTGCTGATCTTTACAATTTTATAATTTACATAACAATAATAATATTTATTTCCCTTGAACCATACATAGTATGATCATTAGATACATCATACAATTTTGCATATCATAATAGCTTATAAATTTACATTTACTGACATTTAATCTTAGAATATAAACACTATGAAAAAATAATGATCATTTAAATAAATAAATAATAAAAGATAAATGAGTATAGAATTCCTAATATAATAATAGAGGTTAGGTTTTAGGACTCATGCCCGGGCTTTAACTACAAGGTTATATAGCCTACTACCAGAGCGCTCTTTCGTCACTCTGGTGGACATGAGCCCGACTCTACTGTGGGAGTCCTAAATTTTGCCTACCCTTAATTTTTATTCACCTAGGTTAGGGGTCTTTAACGTCCCATCCGAAGGACGGCGTGCCTAAGTTTATTTTACCTCCCAGATAAAATAAACTAAGGGTCTCGGTTGGGTTTCAAACCCATGTTCTTGAGCTCAGAAGACCAACACGCATACCACTGAGCTACCGGCGCCCTCCATAATAATATATATTAAATTATACAATAGTTTTTTTTTAATTATAAATATTTTATATTTCTTCTAACATATCTTCTTTCAGGGCGATATTTAGGAACGATTATGTGTCCTTAGGGGAGGTCGATGTAATGAATGTATTGACACGAAGTTAAGTATGAGAATTCTAATAAAGATTTTAGCCCAAAAGATCGATTGGTTTTGGAGAGAGCGAAAACTTAATAGGTTAATTCGTGCTGGGGAAGTACATTGCCAGTGATTAACCGGCGACTTTTTTTTTTAATATGAATTTAGTGATTTAATCCAGTGAAGTGATTATAATTCGGAGAGTTTCCGTTACGGCTTGGCGAGGTCGTGGCATATAATTCATATAGCAACAACCCAGCCCGTGAAATATCTGCTCCACTCGAATCACTTGATTGCTACAGTATTAAATATTTGATGATTTAACTGTTCTTTTCAATTTCTCCATGCAAGTATTAATTTTGTTTGAAAAATGTATGCTTGAAGTTCGCCATTCCTGAGCTCGCAACAGATTTGTTAGGAATGTTTGTGTAATCATTATGTCCTAACGTTTTTTTTTTTTTTTTTTAAGGAGAATATTTCTTTAAATGTTGTAAGTACCGGTTATATCTCAGTTTTGGAATTATGTTGTCCCCCACACGCATTATGAAAATGTAATTTTAATAATAACTTTAAACTGTTAGTTATCACAACTCATGTACTTTAACTACGAGGTTATATCGCCTACTACCAAAACGCTCTTTTGTCTCTATTGTAGAGGATGTCCAACTTTATAGGGGGAATGTATGTAATCGGTCAGAAATTTGAACGGCATTTCATGTTTTCCGACCCTCTTTCCCAAAAAATAAAAAAATATCTGTGTTTGTTTCTGTCTCTGAACACGATAACTCCCGATAGAATGAATGTATCGGCATGAAATTATATATTTGTATCGAGAAGCCCATAAGAACGACTTCTACTGATTTCCAGCCAAATCGGACAAAGGAAAAAGGGAAACAGGGTGGAGGCCTACTACAAAAATTGTAATAACTACCGTTGGAAGGGAAGATCAGAGGGGGGATGACTCAAAAACCCTAATAATTTCCAATGTGAGGCAGGAATGATGTTTAGCCGAAACGATCGATTGGTTTTGGAGGGAGAGTAAAACTTAATTTTTTCATGTTGTGGAAGTACATAGCCGGTGATCCACCGAAGTCGAATCACTGAGCAACCGGCGTCCTCAAGGATGCAAGGTCCACTTGACTACTGTCTTGCATAGTAGGTGGTCTTTCAAGAGCGGAAACTTAGAAGGAGCAACCGAAGATGGATACTTATATTAAATGTTAAGGAGGGCGCCAATAGTTCAGAGGTAGTGTGCTTGTCAACTGAGCTCAAGGTCCCTCGGAGTTGGAACAACCGTCAGCACGTCGTCTTTTGGCAGGGACGTTAAGCTATGGTCCCGAGCCTGTTCGTTGTCAGGTACTCGTTCAAAACTTCGACCCTAGGTCAATAAATCTTGGTTAACAAACTTTAGGAATTGCACAGTAGAGCGGGACTCAGGTCTACCAGATCAAAGAGAGAGCGCTCTGACCTCGAAGTTAAAATCTCGGGTGTGAATCACAGTAACTAACTATAAAATATAAATATGGAACAGTAAATAAAACATCAATGTACAGCCTGAAAAAAATATAAAATGAAACTGGCGTACCCCACTCGTACAGTGTGGAGTCTAATGAAACAATGGCTAATAACTCATAGGGGAGGGGATATATTTATAATATAAAATATATATCCCCCCATATTTATAAATGTATCCCCTCTCATATATAATATATATGTCAGAATACTATCAGCCTTTTCGCAAAATGCCTAGCCTTTTTACAAAACACCTTAAAAAATTCTACAAATAGACTGAACTTCATTGGCCTTTTTACATAATGCCTAATAAATGAATAAAACAAACTTATTTTTTGAAATATTGTCATTCCACTAAAGATATATATACATATAACTACCGGTTTCAGCTTTATACCATCGTCAGGTCTAGTTATGAACTGGTCACTGGTCAGGTCTAGTTCATAACTAGACCTGACGATGGTATAAAGCCGAAACCGGTAGTTATATGTTTATATATCTTTAGTGGAATAGACAATATTTCAAAAAATAAGTTTGTTTTATTCATTTATTACAAGTTTCCACAATATGTCCGCGTTCCTCAACTTAGAAGTTGTTAATGCCTAATATGTAGGTACTAGCCGTTTTGTAAAATGCCTGAATCTTCCAGCCTAAATGTAATCCACATTAAACAAAGTAACTTTGAGGTATGAACATAAAGTGCATATTATTTTTAAAAAAGTCTTTATTCAACGAAATAGAAATACTTTAAAGAACATAAAATACAAATTAAAAAACAAAATATACAAAAATATGTAAGTCTTTATCGAAAGATCTATTACTACTGTTATATATTATCACAAGAGCATTGTGTACTAGTACTAGCAGCGCTGCGGTCTGCTGTGGCAGCCTGAGGTTTTACAATATATATAATAAGGCTAAAGGCTAGCCTTTTTACAAAACGGCTACGTTACTCGTAGGTTTAGCTTTTTTATAATGGACATATCAAATTACAATAAGGCTGAAAAGCTTTCGCCTTTAAAAGGCTCAATCTACAATTACCCTGCGACATATATATATATAATAGTCAGTTTTTAATTTGACTCCAAAATGTACGGCTGGGGTAAATCAGTTTAATTTAATTTTTTTATTCCTATATCCTGATGCTTCAGTTACTTTTTCATATTTATATATATTTATAGTTATTCCACTCGTGATGACGAATTTGCGTTGGCACCCGTTCTGATTGTAAATAATATAGTGAGAAGACAAGTCAGTTATTTCTATGAGAATAGCTTCTCTTTGACTAAGGATGGATCCCCATGTGTAGTGTTGCTTCTTCTTCTCCAAGCTATCCTTGCCGGCTTTCTTCTCAAGAGGTTTTTATTTTTTCAAATGACTCTTGTTGATCAGATGGCTATCTTCTAACGTTCTTCTATGGTGCTGGTCTTCTCTCAGTAGGTATTTTATGGTCCATCAATAGTTAGTTTGGAGAAACAATATAAAACTTGTCTTACTGGGACTTTATCGGTTTTAAAAAGAAAAGAATATAGTAAATCAACGGCAATGAACTTTCACAGAACAATATAATCAATTAATTTTTCGCTCCTCCTCTAGAACCAGTTGATCGTTTGGGATCAATAGAAAAAGTTTGTGTCAATAAATTCACTTCATCGGCAGTTATTAGGGTTTTTAGTTTCCCTCTGTTCCTTTCTTCCCTTTGGCCGTTTTGTAAATTAATAGGTGCCGTCATTATATGATTTTCAACTTAAATATAAAATCTCATGTTGATACATTCATTACATAGAGATTTATTGGCGTTTTTGGGTTCAGCGCTCTCTGATTCCCCCTTTTTTACCGGCTGATTCTACCAAAAATTATTATATTTTTAGAGTGTTTTGAATTTTCATATGAATTTATGTCTCTATATTCATTACAACGACATTGGTGAGTTTTTCTGTTATTCCCCCTATTCTCTCCTTTCCCTTGGCCAATTTGGCCTAAAAGTCAATAAGTGTTGTCCTTATACCTACGGTCCTGGATACACAAATGTAATTTCATGTTGATACATTCATTACAAAGACATTGGTGAGTTTTTCTGTTATTCCCCCTAATCTCTCCTTTCCCTTGGCCAATTTGGCCTAAAAGTCAATAAGTGTTGTCCTTATACTTACGGTCCTGGATACACAAATGTAATTTCATGTTGATACATTCATTACAACGACATTGGTGAGTTTTTCTGTTATTCTCCCTAATCTCTCCTTTCCCTTGGCCAATTTGGCCTAAAAGTCAATAAGTGTTGTCCTTATACTTACGGTCCTGGATACACAAATGTAATTTCATGTTGATACATGATTTGAAATTTTATTGAAAAACATGAAATTCGGGTGTTAGCTCAACAGCGAATTTCTGAACGACTTCGTATAACTGAATGTAAAAATAGTAGTATTTTTAAAAATTAATAGTAAAAAATTGCTGCTGCTAAAACGTAAAATTGATTATTTCAAGTGATCATGTTATTTTATAGCATGGTGCGATATCTGCATTATTTCTAATTACTAACTAAAGTTCTTTTACTACAGAAAATTATATATAGTAACAGGAATATATATTAAAAAACTTTTTATATTTTGAAAACGCTTTTTTTTTCTTTAACAATCGTAATGTTTTTCATTATCAAAATAATATATTTTAAAAATTGGTTCATCATCATCAACACAAAATTACAGCATTTATTTCAAAAAAGATTTACTATCTTATAGTAAAAAAAAAAATATTTTATTATTTATTAAGGTTAAAAGCTTGTTAAAAATAATTGGGAAAAAGAGGTTAATTATTTTAAAATCAGTCGTTGGTTGTAATAGGCCGTATATCACTGGTGTGAAGGAAATGTGATATATTATAAAGGGCGGGGCATTGTTTAATTTTTATTGTGCTATAAATGTCGTTGAGGGAACCATGTAGGCTGAACAAGCTTGGCTATGGCTGAACTATGTCTGTCTTATAAATATATATTAGAAGTGTTTTATATGATCCCTCTAATGTTATACTTATGACTTGGACTTGGTACTCACTTTAGTATCTAGATAATGAAGGAACAGGTATTAATTAAGGTGTATTATATTGGCTCTTGTAACAGTATCTAAGCCATTGTAACAATATAGATTAGGAGGTTTAAGGAGAAAGGGGACGATAGTCAGCAAGTATAGGGGAAGTAATGTAATCGGTCTGAAATTCGATGTTGAGTTTTTACCGGAATTTCATGTTTTCCGAACTCGTGTTTCCAAAAATGAAAAAAATGTTCAATCTGTCTATGTGAACTCCCGAAAGAATGAATGCATTGTGACAATTAAATTATGTAAAATAAAATAAATAAAAAATTAATAATTATTAAAACAAACAAATAAAATTACCACATTTCCTGTAGAAATTATAGTTATGGTCTTCTACTCAATTTTGATTTCTAGAGTAATTTCCGAAAAGGGTCCTAATAAAAATTATCAAAAATTCAAGACGTGTAATTTTGAAGAAAGTGCACGTATTTAAAAAAAAATTCAATTAACAAACTTTTCATTTGGATTTCTTCTAAATTTAGTAAAGATATGCCATATTGTTTTTTTTTTTAATTTTTATAAAAATGTTGAAGAGTGAAAATATAAATTACAAATAATTAGAGCGGGGGAAGAACATTGCCGTTGATTAACCAATTGGTTTTTATTTTTTGATTATGATTTGTGAAATGATAGCTTATTCGGGTCCATCAAATTTACTTCATGAGAAGCAGTAACATTTATGGTCTGACTTCACTTGCGTCTAACGGATGTTTGCATTTTTTTATTTACATATATGTATTCAAAGTCTTGTCCATATCTAGTCTGTATAAAATATATAAGCAAATATTATATTATATATTATATTTTGTACCTGGATTTAGTTACTTTGGTGATGAGAATGCTGAGGTGAGTAAGGAGGGTCTGGTTGAACATTGTTTGAAGGATTTTTGATTGAAGGGATTGGATGCGCTGAAGATTGGGAACCTTGGCACAACCCCAGAGTTCAAGTCCTGAAGTCCATATCGGTTTCAGCACTGCGTTGTATATGAGTCGTTTTATTTTCAAAGTTAACTTATTTCTTTTGTTTAATAGTTATAGTAACAGTTAGTGGCGTCTGTTCATTTGTTGTATTATCAGTCTCGTGGAGGGGGGTTGTATGTTAGTCACTTAGAATGCCTATATAGCAAACATGGTTTTTGCAAGGGATGGGATTATTGTTAAGGTATACTGAAGGACAGGTAATACTTACGACGAAGAGTGAAGACGATATAAACTGACTTCTTGTCGTTCTCTTTCACTGTCCACTAGAACTACAGAACCTTTTCAATAACTGTAAAAAAGTTGACTTCACTGATGAATTGCTACAGATAAAATTTGGCCGGGATTAGTGTGAAGACAAATTTGAGGGAATTTAGGCCTGAGGTCACACACAGACACATTTCAAATGGTCAATTAAAAAACGTTATTAATTGGTCTCATTTTGCATTTCTTTTTTCGATAAGATCTAGGATGATTAATGATCAGAAATGCTCCCTTTTAACATTGTTGTGATCTTATTTCACAACAAATTTACTGAGTTCCACTTTTACTTTGCCAGCAGCATAGAAAAAGTTACGTAATTGATTTAAAAAAAATTGCTTGAAGGCTTCGGCATCCAGAAATATATTTACAATATTTTTATTTTTATTGCATTGACGTTCCGCCACTATTCAAACATTATCAAAGCTTTATACTCTAACAAAATTATAAAATATATCAGCACCCCAGAGGTAAACTGTGTTAAGTCCATTTTTTGTCAAACTAATGTTATCTTCTTTTTCTACTAAATATTAGTTTGTCTTTCGTTGGGATTAACTCATTCAAGTCCATAGTTGACGTAAGGTATACAATGGTAAGTCACCAATTATTAATTATTATTTATTTTAAGCTTACAATTTTTATGTTTATCATTAAATTTCTCGTAAACTTGGTGTACAATAATAAGATAATGATTAAAGAAATTTTAAAAAAAAACTATCACTCAAGAAAAAATAATCCTTGGTCTATTAGCGATTATTTTATTGCCAAAAAAACCTTAAATTTGCTCTACTATAAAATTTGGTTTTTGTGACTTAACACAGCTTACTTCTGGGGTGCTGGTATTTATTATTATCATACATTTTATTTATATGAAAACTTCTTCTTGTATATATTTGTGCATAGCATGTATTTTGTGTGTATTATTAAGTATCTAGTTATATCATTGTCCATAATGACTAATTTGTTTGTTGTATTCTGTAGGCTCTGAAGAAGGAAATAAATAGTTTCAGAAACGTTGGCCAAATATTGAATTTTAATTTATACGACAGAACCTCGAATTCCTTCAATTTCAAATCGAATTCCTATTAATCATTAAGAAGTCCCTATGTAAGTCAACAACTGATTTCCTCTCAAATTGATTTACGAAGAGCCCTATTGAGGAAGTACATAGCCTATGTTTTCCTATGTAACGCTAAATATGTTTTATTTTGTTTGCGAGAAAAACCAGTTTCCTTTAAAACAAAAAGGCTCCACATTGTAATCACTTAATTGGAAGTAGAGACCATCCATCACTGTTAAAATGGAACTGGGCCCTCCAGCGTTCAACCTCTGTTATTCAGTTTAAAAAGAGATTAGACGAGCTGTCTGGTTCCGAGATGGCTCTGATACAGTACCTCTCAGCTCGATATACAACTTTTGCCAGTAGTTATTTGGATCACAGCTATGATATTTGGATCACAGCTATGATATTTATTTTTACATTTTTGTTAGTATTTAAGTTACCTGACCTTCTCAATCACTACATACTTCATCTCCTGGCTATCTTATTATTGATAATAACTTGTATCATGACCTGAGTCATCATTTTAGCTAATTATATTATTTGTTTAACAGGTAGGTTATAACTAAGTACGTTTGTATAAGTTTTTTTATTCTGTGTCCCAATTGTGCACATTAAGTATTTATCTTTTCATACTAGATACCGCTGATGCCATATCGGCTGGCTGGTTTTGTTTTAGTTCCCCAGCTATACGAAGTATATAGGGGAAGTATTTTAATCGATCAAAAATTTTCAACGGAATTTTCTATGATTCCAAAAATGGAAAAAAAAAAACCATTAAGGCGTAGTCAAGGTACACGCCGTAGATTTTCCGTGAAAACATCGGGATAAAATCATTTTTCATCTTCTTTTCGATGCTGCCATAGCTCTTGCATCTGCTCGGCACTAGACTTTTTAGGTTTTTAAAATTCCTTTTCATGCGAGCTTTCCTCTGATTTGCGTTTTCTATGATTCCGCGCATATTTACGATTCATATGAGACGACATCTTTAATTTTTTTGCAATTTTCAATTTAATACTGGTTTTTACATATATTTCGGCGAATATTTTTATTGTTTCACTTTGACATGAATCAACGTCCTATCGAAACGCTTTATCACGCTACACTAATTCCTAATTTTGCACATCGCTAAATCGCAACAATCATCCGCCGGCGCCCACACTAGCCCGATAACGTCACAGGCAAAACAAACACTGCACAACAAACACGTACAGACATGCTTTATCCATTGTGACCTCAACCGTTGTTATCGCCTTATTAGTCTCGTAGTTATTATCGATTGAAATCTGACGGTATTTTGTAACACAAGAAAGTTTGACCGGCTATCACTGTGCTTAACGAGCGAATAGACGTTTTCAATAGAATACATGTATCGACACGAAATTGTATAAGAATCCTCTAAGGACGACAACTATTGATATTCAGCCAAATCGGCCAAAGGAAAAGGATGAATAAGACAAAAACTCTAATAACTTCCGTTGTAATGAATGTATATGTAAATTCAAAACCTTATGAGGACATCTATTAATTTTTAGCGGAATCGAAAGAATAGGAGGAGCTTAACATAAAACTCTAATAACCGCCGATGTAATGAATGTATCAACATGAAATTTTAGCTTACATTCAAAACCCCTTAAGGATGGTCCTATTAATTTTCAGATGACTCGGCTCAAAGAGAGGGGGGAGACTGGAGGAGGGGTGTTCTACTCAATGAATAATAACGGAAATGAATGAAGTATCTATTCAAAATTGTATAAGTGAATCTAGGACCCAATAAGAATACCGGTCGTTTCTTAACAAAATCGGTCGAAATGAAGGGGAGGGTCAGTGGATGAGGTGCACAACTCAAAAACCCTTTTAACTGCCGTTGTAATATATTTATCGCGTGGTTTCCGAAGCCCATATATAAGTCAACTATTGATTTTTAGCCCAAACGGTTAACTTGGTTTTGGAGTGGGTGCGAAAAGTTAATTGATGTCATCGTTTTGATTTACTGATGACTTTTTTTTTTTTGTGAATCTGGAGATTTCTCGTTTTGTTTCTGAACCATCCAGAATGCATCCTCAATGCAAGTTTAATTATGTAATTTTTAATATAATAAATATAAATAAATAAATAAATAATAAAATATAATATATAATAAAATGTTTTACGTGTAATCAATAGAGGTTTTTTAATTAAACTTTTCAAATTAACCAGATACTAGGAGACCTTGAAAGTTGAAAGGTTTACAGTTAATTAACTTGTGCATAACCGTTTATCGTGAAGATCTTGTAACCATTTAGAAGGTTTCATCAATTACTCATTGAAGAAGTTAACTGTCTGGATAGAAGAAGGCTGGAATGTATAAACACCCACACTTCTAGCTCTAGCTTCTAAGCTGGAATCAAATTGAAGAGTCTCCTGGCTAGCTCCTGTACCCTTGGGATGCAGGATAGATGGAGTTGTGGATTAGTGGCGCATCTAAAAATTAATCAGAACTGTCTTTATGCGGTTTTGAATGTAAATATAAAATTTCATTTCGATACATTCATTACATTGGCAGTTATTAGGTTTTTGTGTGAAGCCCATCCCCTTCTTCTGATTCCGAAATCTCCAGACTTCGATGTATCTAACCAATGTATCACATAAACCTTATTAGGAATCACTTTCATATAAACAGGCTATATTATATTTATACCATTTGTACTGAAATTCACAACAAAAAAAATGTCGTCAGTGAATCAAAACGATATCATCAATTAACTTTGAAAATTCAAAATTATCGTTCTTACGGTTTTGAATGTAAATATAAAATTTCATGTCGATACATTTATTACTTATTACATCGGCGGTTATTAGAGTTTTTGTCTTAAGCCACCCCCCTTATCCACCCTTTTCTTTTGGCCGATTTGGGTGAAAATTAATAGGAGTCGTCCTTAGATGGTTCTGGATACACATATATAATTTAGTGACGATACATGTATTCTATCGGGAGTTATTTTCACAGAATGGAGCCTCCTGCTGTCTCATTTCCGAGTTCTTGAGGACTATGTCTTCTGCGTATAGGAGGGCTTGGATAGATTTCAATAGTCTACAACTGGGTGGGATTGACTCCACACTCACCATAGGATATAATTGATAAATAATTGTATATTTTTTGCCATTATTGCTCCCATATAAAATAATAATAACGAATCATGTATCCCTGAGATAAGAAGAGCCATACATCATGGACAATGAAGTGTTCAAATGGTTGACAGAGCCACAGTCCGATAGCAGATCCATCATGGCCCCCTCTGATAAGGCTCTCTTCTCTTGTTTTTCATCCTTTTTGCGACATGTATCACATCTCCTCCATCTAATTCAATTCAGTTCCAATTGAGATAATTGAGCTGTATCCATGTTGGTTCCGTTCCTAATACTTGATCATTCTCCCCTACATGACCACACTCACAACTTGTCTTCCAACAGTGATATATAGCTTTGTATATATTGGGGTGGTCCTTATTTCACGACCTTCAATCCTTTCCCCTCAATAAACGGTTCCAATAAATATTAAATTATAAATGTATGAATACATCAATACTCAACTTAATAATAATACTTATTTTTTATTATATATATAGAAAAAGAAGCTGATGGTTTGAAAGGGAAGCAGAATGACAAGGGAACAAGAAGAGGAAGAAAGGAAAATGAATGAGAAGGAAGATAGAGAACTGATGTAAACTAGAAGGAGAAGAACGATAAAATGAAAATAGCCAAAATATGGAGACAAATGGAAGAGGCGAAAAAAGGAATGGACGAGCGATGCTAATAACTCTGCTGCTAATTTGATAGTCAAAGATAAATTAATATAAATTTCCTAATATTAATAAATACAATAGATACTATTTTTAAATGGCTAGGCTTTAAACGCACAGAAAAACAAAGGAGCTTACCGAGTATGAAAGGTTAATTACACAGTTCAAAATGATACATGCACAGTAGAATGCAACACTGTAAATAAAATTTTAACACAATAACTAAAAATGTATTGCCTAGTAAGTTAATTCAATAACACGGTTGATAAGGCGCAGAAGAAAATTTCATTATCTCGATAAAAAATTTGAATGCCCAGTAAAAAAAAATTAAAGACTAAGATTTAAAATGCACAGTACAAAATTGCAGTTTACCGAGTAAATCCAGTTAATATACCCGTAGAAATAAAATGATGACCCTCCTGTCGGTCCTTTTAGTGAAACAGTCCAGGTTCACCTGATATAGAGAAACCCCATGAGGGAGCATAACAAAAATATCTAGTTGCGAACAAGCTAATTTATTTACCGTAAATATATCCTTTTTACTCTGCCTTTATTTTTTTTACTATTAGTTAAATATTTTTATGCTAATATTTAATTTATTTACTGTGAATATATCCTTTTTACTGGGCGTTTATTTTGTTTACCAAATGTTAAATATTATTCTACTAGCATTTAATTTATTTACTTTGAATATATCCTTCTTAGCGTTAGTTTCTTTTTTAACCGTGTATTAAATTTATTACTCTGAATTTAATCTTGTAAATGTGAATTAATTTTGTTACTGTGAATAATATGTTTTCTACTGAACTTTATTTACTTTGCACAACTTTTTGCTACTGTTCATTTAATTTATTGCGCGGGATAATAGAGCTTGCCAGGGGCCATTCCAGATCAACAATAAATATACAAAATGACACAATATAAAATACAATTTGTAACAATATTTATACTTTCAGGCTGAGATTAACCTTGCCTTTTGTCGTATGAACCTGTCCATTACCAGATTGAAGTGCCGGACTACTGTTTTCGGCCAATAGAAATTACTTCATGCTTTGGGCTATAAATGACCTGAAACCTTGGAAAAGTTGCATCGTGAGGACCTGACTTTAGAGACTATGTTAAGAATGAGTCAATGATTTACAAATTAGCAATGGTACATGATTTGAGTCTGGTTTGGAAGTAGCCTCCTGAAGGAATGTCTGGGTGATCCTTCTCCGCCTCAAGACAAGTAGACGAGAGAGTTGGTAGGTTTGGAATTGTGTAAAAGGCCAATTTCCAATTGAATTGGGAGGCGTGAAGCGGGACGGAGCGAGGCTGCCCATTACTGTTCTGGATGTATGCAAGCCTGAGGGTGTGATAACGGGGACGCGCTAGAGTCTGCCAGAGGCGCTACAGGAGGCAGTTGGCTCTCTTACTTGGGGCTAAATACAGGGCTTCTACCGGAGGGAAGCTAAACTACATCATCTCATATAGTCTACCTTCACAATCCTTTAAATCCAATCTGAATTTCACACCAACTAAACACTCTTAACGTGGTTTCACCCCAAATCCTATTTAGGAGAGAATGTTTTATGAAAATGTGCAGTTTCTGTAGTTAGCTCAATAACTGGTTTCTTTATCAACTCACAAACGCTCAATTTTATTAAGTCTCTAATGCCATCCTTCACAATGACCTCCAGATCCCCTTATAACCCTTTAGTCCGCAGACTTGCGACAAGAACCCTTCCTAATGTTCATGTTCGGTAGCAGAGGCCGCAATGGCCTCGAGACCTACTAGTTGATTGAAGACATAATCATCACTTTTTATGGCATAGCTTTCTTTTACTATTTAACAATTTGTATCTTATTTTAATTTCCATTTCTCTCATCAGCTGATTATTACAAGATATAATAATGGAGTGTCACTAATGAATGATTTCTCTTTCAATATCCAAGACATTTTATTTATTCATATTTCATATTTGCTTGTTATATATACATATATATTTTAAACTAACTACATTTTGAATAGAGCTCAAGATAGTGGGTTCGAAACCCGGCAGAAGACCTTAGTTTTATCGGGGAGGTAAAATAAACTTAAGCCAGTGAAAGGTTTTTATTAATATATTTTGACTTGTTGCCTTTCACAATAAATTAAAAAATGAATAAAATTTTGAATAATAAAAAAAATTTAAGTTAATTAAATCTATAATTTCAAAAATAAAATAATCTACCATATGGTTGAGTGAAGCTCTTAAAAAAAAATGAAAAACATATGTTATAAATAACTCTGTAAAATTTTCAAACTACGTTACTTGCACCAATCCAAAAATCCAAAAGTCTCCCGGTGTGATTCTGAAAATTAAGATTATTAAATATTGTGTCCCGATAACGATTGGCGCTTATCTCAAAGGTGTTGATTCGCAAGGCCTATGAGTTTTGAAATGTGAATTTCATTGAGAGAGATTTTGGGGAATTAAAAAGAAATTAAAACATGGTTATGAATTTACAAAAATTGGAAAAATTTATTTATAATTTGCTGATCAGCCATTTTAAAAAAAATATAAAGGTTACTCACGTTCATGACGCCATTGAACTAAATTAAAAATTAACATTATTTACATACAAATATTAAACAAAAAAATTTACATCCTCCATCAGTTCGCCTCTTTTCAATGTTACTTTACATTCTATTTCACTTTCCACCACTTTTTCAAGAGTTATAACTTTTAAATTAGACACCTCGGAACACAGGTTTGTCCTATACAAAGACTGGAGGACAACTGCCTTACACCTTCGAAATGGTAGCTTGATATTGTCTTTCCGTCGCTGTTTTGTTTTCTTGAACTTGATAATTTTCAACTTTACAAAGTTTTTTTGCGTCTTCTTCCTTCGTTTCTTTTTCTTCTTTCTTATTAAATATTCTTTTAATTTTCTGCGGTTTTGATTTTCAATTGGACTCCTACTTTTTTCAAAAACAGTATTCAAACTTCGGTGAAATACACTTTCGGATCATTCTACAGCCTTGGATTGGATCCGTCCTCTATGATTGGATCATTTTTGGAACAGGCTTCCTTTTCAAAATTTTGAGCTGGCTTTTCTTTCTGATGTGGGCAGTTTTTCTCTTCTTTTTCTTCTTTAATCTTTTCTTAATAATTAACTGTCTTTTGAAGTCGGTGGTTCTTGTAATCATTATTTAAAATGTTTGTTGATGACTGTAAGGTTAGGCCTAAAGCCACTTTTTATTTACTTTTACTATATTTTATTTCTTTTTAAACTTGTTTTGTTCTTCAGAATTCGGTTTGATAAAAAAAATATATCGTGGCTAATAACAAGCCTTGGCAACGGGCTTGTTTATATTACACCAGCCATTCTTCGGCCGTCCGTCTGGGACGTTATGCGATGGTCTCGAGCCTGTACGATGTCAGGCACTCGTTAAAGACCCCTGCCCTAGGTGAATAAAAACTTAGGTTAAGCAAAATTTAGGACTCCCACAGTAGAGCCGGGCTCATGTCCACCAGAGTGACGAAAGAGCGGTCTGGTAGTAGGCGATATGAGCTCGTAGTTAAAGCCCGGGCATGAGTCATAATAACTAATTATATTTCAAAAAGACATTTGATTATTTTTGAGGAATTTTTGGAGGTTGTTGTGAGCGTGCTGTATTTAATAAAAGACTTTTATTTGAATATTTTCTTCAAACAGCATTTATTTCATTTTGTTTTCAATCTGATTGTAAGTAAATTTTTAATATTCTGTGTTTTTTTTACTTTTGAGGAATGTTTTGGTATAGAAAACATTAAAAGGGGGCAATACTCGTATATGGCTGACCCACTCCTGAGTTCTGTACCTATTTAGCATCGTATCGATAGAACAATTCAATAAACCCTATGAAGATTCTATTAATTATTAATACATGAACGCATTGTTCGCCTACGGAACCCTTCATTGTGTGATCGGATCTGTATTATTCTAAGTAATCTGCTATCAAACGGGAGAGTGCTGCTTATCAGAGGGATATATCACAGCCACCTCTGGTCGAACACACCAACCCCATTAGGACACTACTTTGGTCATCGGTCACATCCAATTATCTCCACACCAACTTTGGTTATTAACTTGCAGCAGATTTATGTATCCTGATAAAGACAATGTTTGTTTTTTTTAATTTCCAAATGATCGTTATCAGTGGAGTTATCAAAAGCTGCCTCGGTTTAGTTTTATGACTCATGCCCGGGCTTTAACTACGAGGTCATATCGCCTACTACCAGAGCGCTCTTTCGTCACTCTGATGGACGTGAGTCCGACTCTACTATAGGAGTCCTATTTGCTTACCCTAAATGTTTATTCACCTAGGGTATGGGTCTTTAACGAGTACCTGACATCGTACAGGCTCGGGACCATCGCTTAACTTCCCATCGGCGTTCTCGGTCAGGTTTCGAACCCACGATCTTGAGCTCATAAGAGAAGCACGCATACCACTGAGCTACCGGCGCCCTCAACTGCCTCGGTATGCCTGCCCACCAAAAAAAAAAACTAGAAGTGAGAAAAATCACAAGAAAAATTTTTCTTATTATGTACCTCCCCAGCGCGAATTAATCAACTGTTTTCACGTCTCTCTTTAAAACCATTTGGTTAAAAATCGATGTGTCTTACTCAGTGACTTCTGAATCATGCTAAATTTCATGTCGATACATTCATCACATGCCGATGTATTATATCAACTGCAGAGTTATTAAGGATTTTGGGTTGTGCACCCCTTTGATCCCCATCTTCCCTTCGTCCGATGACGCGAAAAATTAATATGTGTCGTCTTTATGTGGTTTCGAATATACATATGAAATTTTGTCTTACTACATTCATTAAATCAGTTATGAGATTTTCTGTTAAGCCCTTAATCCTCCCCTTCCCTTTGACAGAAAATCAATAGATGTCATCCTTATGTGGTTCTGGATATAAAATTTCCTGTTCATATATTCATCTCTTGGTAGTTATCGTGTTCCTAGACATATACGTACACACAAACAGGGGCGTAGCCAGGATTTTGAGCGGGGGGTTGGGGGGGGGCAAAGTTAGGCTACGAGGGTGGGGGGTATGGACTCCCGGGGGCACAGCCCGCAGTTTCCGTGGTTAGCGCTGCAAACTTTTTTTATTAATTTGGGAGACTCGGACCTTTAGAAGCCCCCCCCTGAGGTAACCACTGAATGTAATACTTGAGTTGACTTTACATGAGCAGCAAAAATTTGCACGCAGCAGCAGCAAATGCACGCTGTGGTTTCTGTGCTTTTAGAATTAAATGACTCACATCCAGTAGTGTGCATTTGCTGCTGCTGCGCTTTGCATTTTTACTGCGCATGTAAAGTCAGCTTTGAGTATAAAGTATAACTTAAATGACGATTTTGAGCGAGGAAATGAAATGATCGAATTCATATATATTCAAATAAATGTAATATGACTTGTTTTGTACATGTACATTTATGTAACAGCTGATTGCTGATTTAGGAATCAGATGCACGGGAAATTTGAAGATCCTATTGGTAACTTGCAAGCAATCCATTTTTAATAAAAATAATTTTCTTAGTATATTTAATTTTTATTTTGGTTTTTTGCTCTGGCACACGCCCCCCCTGGCTACGCCCCTGCACACCAATAAGATATTTTCTTTTTTGACTTTGAAAACAACTTAGAATTTTTAACCAATTACATCATTTCTGCTATACTTGATATAGCTAGAGAACTAATTCATAAATAAATAAAATACACCATAAGTATTACTCATATAAGTAATTGCAGAGCCGACCCATCCTCTCTCTGCAATAATGTATCCTTGGACGAGGCTCACTCCTGTCAGATACCTCTCCTTTCTTCCCAGGATTCCTTCTCCTTCGGGATCCTTCTTCCTCCTCCCTAATCATCCTCGTTTTCCCTATTAGCCCTCAGATCTATCAATATTAGCCTGTCAATTAAAGCCACCTCTTATTGGCATCCCATCCTCTTTCCTTACCTTTCAGTATATCTAAGCTAAATTAAAACTTTAATTTATGTCTTCCAACTTTATTGCAGTTTTAATAAAGATGGGTGATAATAAAAAGACCCATTAGATATAATTATGGCGTGAAAATCCAACAATTTCAGTTAAAATGAGGAAGTCTATTTTCACGTTCAATATCTTGTTTCATAGATTTCAATAAGAGAGTGGGTGCATGAGGAGCCAACTTCCGAACCTGACATGAAATTGAGAGTAAATCATCTGAAATAAAATGTCTGTTAGCTGGATATAAATTTTAATAGCAGTTCGTTAGAATATACTTAGATCAATTTGTTCAAAGTTAATCTTGAAGCTATGAAATTACAAAATTTATTTTACAATTAGAAAGAAACGGAGGTATAATTTCTCTTTTGTAAATTGAGTTAGGTGTGATAATAGAAATTTATGTAAAATAAAATTAATATATATATAAAATTAGAATAATTGAATTAATAATAATTAAAATAAAAAGAATAAATAATTAAATAATATTATCACATTTTCTATAGAAATTATATCTCTGGTCTTTTACTAAATTTTGATTAATAAAAGGTTCAAAAAAGTGTTTTATATATTATTTTATTTTATTTCTTAGTATTTCCACTGTATCAACACAGAACGCAAAAAATGTATTCGGACATTAAATTTTGATTTCTACAGTATTTTCCGAAAAGGGCCCTAAAAAAATATCAAAAGTTCAAGACGTGCAATTTTGAAGAAAGTGCACTTATTTTTAAAAAAATTAATTGTTTTTTAAATTATCTTACTGCGTTAACAATAGCATATAATTTACAAGAACAAATAATTGGGTTTATTTTTTTAAATCTACATTATAAAATTAAAACTAAGATTGGAAAAAAATCAAACTATTTAAAAGAAAAATCTTACAAACTAAATTCTTAAAACTATTTCAGTCTTTTTTTGTTTTATATTTTGGCCATTATTTATCTCAATGTTTTATATTTTGGGCATGTATATTATCTAAATATAAATAAATAAAAGTACCTTTGCGCATCAATTTTACTGTTAATTCACACCTAATTAGTTCATCACATCTTAAGCCTAAACACTTTTTTCACTACATCTCAACTCAGACCTCTCACCTCCACAACATTGACTGCCCACTCTCTTTAGAACAGCTGATGGTCGTCTTTTGTTTTTCTTTCATTGGTTGTTTTAAAACGAAATGCGACTTCATATATTTATTTACTAATTTAGTTACCTACTTCACTGTTTTTATACAAAATGAATTCGCTTTATCCAACATTTTGTAATGTGTTATTGTTTATATTTAGTAATCAACAACTTCCTTGTGACAAAACACCAAACGTACGTCTATTCTCCCGTTTAGTTTGAAAACAGTCGAATCTTGGAAACAAGAAATTTGATATTATAATTTATTTCTAAAATTTGTCTCATTACAAAATTTTTCTAGAAGATTTTTGTCCAATACATGTTTTAGTATAAGGAGCAAGAGAGGTTTCCTCTTGTCTTTGGTGAGTGGTCTGGACAAGTTGGATGGTTTGGTTAGTTACCTCCTGCACACTTACTTGGTGTCTGAGGGAAGCTCCGGTTCCGAATGTCGTCCTCTTCTTCTTCATCTTCCTCCCCCTCCTCCAGAATCCCAGAGTCGACTGGATCACCAGGTTGCCCACTTCCTTGGTCTTTCTGCTGGGCCGAGTGGCAACACTGCCGAAGACACAACACATTATTAGCGGGCTGCTATTAATTTAATCAATAAATTAATTGTATAATATTAATAATTTGAATGTGTGTAATTTTATACATCACATAGGCATAATCAGAAAAGTAAGTATGGTGAGTGGATACTTAGAATTTTGAAGTTCTCTGGTGGGAGACATAAACGTCACCAGTACATGTTGGTCATCCAAGAGCTCTGTCTATCTATACTTGTGATATCCTTGTTGAACGTATCCCAGTTGAGAGGTTGGTCGGCTCGCCTCTGAAGCTGTCATGGGAGAATGATGACACTCTCCCAACTTCCCGTGTCTTCCACTATTTATGATCCCATCTTCCTTTATTACTTTTGCATATTGTTCCATGAGGTACTGATTGCATATACATGAACGACTTGAGAAACCACGAGAATAGATAGCAGACTATAACTCTCAGTATTGTTATCACAAATATGCAATTCAGTATGAGTTCCAATGAGAGTTGGAGTGGGGGTTAAATTATTCTTATAATTAGGTAACTATCCCTTTGGATATTTCATAGTTTCGTGACGTCGGGGATCAAATTAGAAGTTAGAAAAGAATGACGTTATGCAGGCGTGGATATACTTTCTATGGGAAATATAGGGGAAATTAGTTAAACGGTCAGAAATTAGAAGTTGAGTTTTCACCAGAATTTGATGTTTTCCGAGCTCCTGATACCAATTCCCCCCTCCCCCCCACCCCTCTATTTTTATTATATATATATATATAATAATATATAAATAATAAATATATATATATATTTATTATATTTATATATTTAAATATTTCATCAAGCATTTATTTATTTTTATTTTATCTTATTTTATTATGTATTTTTATTTTTCTTCTTCTCACACTTTTCCAAACCATGTCTGGGCATCCTCCCCACTTTTTTATTATTTTTTGATAATCAACCATCACAGTATTATGCTCTGTCGATTTTATTAATCTATTCATTTTTTTCTTATTTATATACTTTTTTTTTGACATATTCTCTTTCATTTATATAGTAGATACTTTTATTTATTTTTTTCTTCATAATTAAGCTGTTAATTTTATGTTATTTCATGTCACAGCCCATGCTTTCTAGTCACAGCCCTTTCTAACTTTTCGCGAAATCGGCTGAAGAAAAGGGCGGCTCAACACAATAACTGGAAATTTAATGAGTGTATGGACACAAAATTTATTAAGAGGGTTCAGAAGCCTCTATAAAGTCAAACATTATGTTTTAGAACAAACAGTCGATTGTATTTGGAGTGAGAGCGAAAACTTAAATGATTGATTCGTGCTGGGGAAGTACATTGCCCGTGATTCACCAATGACATTTTTTTATAGATGTCTTAGTTAAGGAACTTCTGAATCAAAAACTTCTGCAGTTATTGAGCTTTTTATGCTAAGCCCCCTCCTCTGATTCTACTGAAAATTGATAGGTATCGCACTTATGAAGTTTTGTATTTACATATAAAAAATGTTTGTATATATTATATCTATCGGGAGTTATCGGCAAAACAGGCCTTTTTTTTCTGATTTTTGAATTCAAATGGTTGAAAAACATAAAATGGCGGTGAAAACTATATAAAATATTTAACCGAGTACATAATTTCTCCTATACTAGCAGAGGAAGTAATATACAGTCAAAACCTTGTATAACGACGTACGGGTATAACGACGTACCGTCTATAACGACGAAATCCCGAGAAAAAGTTTGGTTCGGCATTACAAGCTACAGGTAAAATATCCCTTATTACGACACTGGATATAACGATTACATCAGCTGTAGTCAACGGCTCGCTTAGAAAACTTGGCGAATTAAAAGTCGTCTATAACGACGGACAGAATGTAAACAAAACATCAAGTTAGAGATAATTGGATACATAATTGTTTCGAGACCTATGAATTCAGTCCATAAAATCATAAAAGACGTGGTGGGTTTTTTTATTTTATTTTCAATTACCGTCAGTTGTTTGTGTTTTCTAAAAGTGTCAAAATGACGTGTAGAAAACATTTTCGACCATCGAAGAAAAAGCGAACATCATTTGGCGGCTGGAAGAGGGCGAGTCAAATTCTACTTTATCAAAACAATTCGGCCAATAAATAAAAAAAAGTTTTGAGGAGAAATCTTTTTCTGCAAAGAAAATTCGGAAGACCCAACAGATTTAGACAATGCTTTGCTGCAATGGTTCTTAAACCAATGAGCCTTAGCTCATCGAAAGAAAAATGTTCCTATTAACTTGAGATTTTACTTTTTTTTTTACATTTTTTACGTTCTCTAACCCTTAGCCAAATACAAAGTTAAATTAAAAAAATGATGAAACAAAAAGATGTTTAATAAAACTTTCAATAGACTCCGATTATAAAGAAACAAGAAATAAAAAATATATAGTAGTATATACTGGATTTTAAATTATAATGAAAAAAAAACTAAAATACTATATACAATGAGAATAAAAACTGAGCGTGCCATACAAGAAGAAAAGTAAAGAAAATAATATACTATATACAAATGTAAAAGAAAAAGAAACTAGGCATGTCGTGCTGAAATAAGAAAACAAAAAAAACTTTACTTGCAAAAAAAAAGAATGATACCAAAGCATGAAAAAGGAAAGGTTATAATTAGGGAAACTATTTCCTAAATGTAAAAGAAATCTAAATAAATACGTTCATTCATGAACTAAATAAAGAATTAAAATAAAATAAATATAGGATGTCTATTTACTGCTATCCAGTTTCACACACCAGCAACTTCAACGAACTGAAAATGTTTTTTAGTCTACACGTGAAAAACAAAATTAAACTCTCTCGTTCACCACCAAAATCCACACACTGGTACCATGATCGAAAGAACATGTTCCAGTTACTCCTATCGAATAGTAGCGGCTAATCGAACTGATCGGGTAACCAGTAGTGAAACCTCGCCCGTGTTGTTGTGCTTGTTACGTACCAAGACGCCGTTATTGTAATGATTTCACCTCTACACATTTAACTTTCTTCCAACTCTTTAATGTAAATAAGTGCTATTTTTTAAATAAATATAATGTGTTGTTTTTAAGAAATTGAGTTTTTTAAACCCATTGTTTTGACCTTTCATTTGTTATTGATGCGATTGGGAGAGAAAAAAATGTGATTATAACGACCGGATTTTCCTATCCCCTTGGAGATCGTTATAGACTATTTTGACTGTAATGAAAAAGTATGATATAGGTATAATATTCAGGCTAAAAGCCATTAAGTCGGTAGTCTGCTGGAATAATCTTCGAAGACCACCCTCACAAATTTGATAAAAGAAATTAGCGCTGGGCGGGATATAAAAAGATCCGCAACCTCTTGCCTGAAAGTGTTTCAGTGTCTTTCGACGTCCGAGTCCGTGTCTGGAAAAAAACAGCGTCATGAAGAGCGTGTAGGTTGTCCATTAGTCAGTCTGACTGGAGACCGCCTTCCAGCTGGCTACATTTGGGCCGGAGGAATCTCACTTTACCGTTAGTGGAATTTTGCGAAAGACCTGGTCGTTTGCCACTAAATGATCTGGTCAAGTTGGTCAAACATGGCTTCACTTCATTCATAATGCTCCCCGCTGGTTCTTCTATGTTTCGCTACTTAAAGTGCTATTTTTCAAGTGCACTTACACTCTGATCTATTGCCATCGTTGCCAGTACTGACTACTTGCATAGTTCTTATGTCTCACTACCCGTTCTTGCTCCTTGCCCAAGATAAATCTCAACTCTAGAAGGACCGTGTGGGTCTGTTCCACTCCATGACAGTGTTATTCTGCTGCCCGATTAGCCAGGGTTAGCATGGGAGAGGATAGATAGGATAAATCAAAGGATGTTTTACTTCCCCACAGCTAAACAAAGTATGAGAAGTTATGTAATCACCTGGTTACATAATTTAAAGAATATAGCGTCTGCTTGGAACACACGACAGAAGTGGAACTTCATTAATGATTTTTTAATTTTTTTGCTTTTGATCCATAAATATTATTTTTTTGTTGTATGGTATTTCTCAATTAATTCAACATTTTAGGTGCCAACAGTTTTATTTATTGGCTTACTTTATTTTTATTCATTTGTTAAATCAACATTATTTTCGTTGTTAGGACATCAGAAATCACTACATTTGATTCCAAAGTAGAGACAATAGGCCTATGGTAAGAGAAATAAGAAATGTAGGTTTTTGAACGCGAGAGAATAGAGAATGAGAATTGAGAAAGAAAATGAGACGCTGTTTATGACACCAGCAACGCTAAGCAGGCGTACACTCACCTTTGTGATTAATTACACTGGTCAACAAAAAAAAATTAAATTCATTTTTCTGGGGGTATCATTCTTGATTCTTATGGAAAATTGCCTCTTGGATTCAAATCTGGAATTAGTTTTTCTGTGTCAGGCATAGTTTTGAAGTTAAACGCTATTTAAGTTTTTTCAAGTTGTTACACTTTTTATTTCCACGCTGTGTATTTATAAAGGCAAAACATGCAACTATCAATATTTTAGTCACTTATAAAACTATTTAGAAACATTTTAGACAGTATAAAACAAAAACATGAAGGAGCCCATAAATTATCATCATATATTGTATAAAAAACTTATTTAAGATTAGAAAATATGAAATAAATCATCTTACCCAAGAATTTAAAAGGCTCATTTTTTCTCTTTGTTCAATTTTGCAGTCTCGAATAATGTTTCAGCAGTAGTCACCAACCATTGCAGGCATCCATTTCCCTTCATACCGCTTTTCCATGGTAATTATATCTATTGGAATATAAATAATTATATCATGGAAAATAATGTAGATGTGAGTCCAGGACATGCACTTTTAAAAACATGTTACATCCTAAATCTCTATATGCATTTATCATTTCTTGAACCAGTTGTTCGTAGTTGTTTGCTCGTTTTCTTCGCAGAAAGTTTTGTGTTACATTCTTGAAACAAGACCACGCTCTTCTCTCTTTTGGTGTAAGGCATTGTTCAAAATGAAAACTGACATTATTGCAGAGATATTGTGAAATAATTCAAATGGACTTGAAAAATAAAATAAAACTTGTTTATTTAATATATTGTCTAATTTCACTAACTATATATACATGGGAGTACTTTCGGTATTTCTACCATCCTCAGCCAAAAGCATAAGAGATAAGACTCTTATGGGGACAACCAATTTTCCTAAGCGGACACTTACAAAGAATTCATTTGAAAAATGTAATTTTGAATGCTTTTTATTATTCGTAGAATTGCTGTTCGTGATTAGGTTAGGTTAGGTTTTATGACTCATGCCCGGGCTTTAACAAGCTGTTCGTGAAAGAGGCACACATACCTACTGCTTGGTTTATTATCTTAAACTCCATAATAACTATTATTGTGTGTGTTTTATCTAATTATCTATTGTTCGTTACCTATATATGTAGTATTAAACATAAAAGCAAATTAAACCTTTTGTATATTCTACATACATATAATTGAATGGAAGTTTCTTTTTTTTTAAACTCTCCTCAACGGACACTCTTCTGCAACGAACAATTTTCTTGGTCCCGTGACTGTCCGTTGCAGAGGGGTTTTACTGTATGAAAAAATATGAAAATGTTGTTCCTCTAAACATGATGCAACACTCGTAATTTCTGAACTTAATTTCCTCTTTTTGGACGACGGTCCATATTCAGAGTCTGTATCCACTGCCTTAGAGATAAAAATGCCAATATATAATAATAATGAGATATAGATAGCACAGTCACCGTTCGTGTAACGCAGACACGCTCACTTACTAAGTTACACTATTTCAAGGGAGAGAAAGTGATTGAGAGAGGAAGTGTGCGCACGCTCTTCCTCTTTCTCGCCTGTTTGTTCTGTTTTGATTTTCAGTCGAATCAGCTGGAGGAAGTGGGAGACCAGATTGGAGTTTTCAAAATGGGTTCATATGAAAATAATTGTTCCATTTGTTGAATTCAGAAATATGCGAATTTTGTCAAGCTTACTGCTCCCAGTTTGTTTTATCCCAGAATTACCATCAATGTACTTCGCGAACTCTATTTCTAAACAAGAACGCGCTCTCTTTAAACCCCTTTTCCTTCGACTGATTTGACTGAACCTGGCCCTGAGGAAACTTCGGAGACCATTCGTGTGTGCAACGTGGTTCACTTACTTAGATGTTGTTTGTTGCGACATCTAGAGGGTTAAACACAAATTTTATTGTCTTTGTAGCTTGTTTTTTGAATAAATATTCATTGAAAAGATGCAATAGCTTCAGTTTTTTCACAAAAGAAAAAGCAAACTTTGACAAAATAAATAAAAAAACAAAAATTGTGAAATTGTATTTTGAAATCGAAAAAAAAAAAACTGGGTGGAGGATCCCGAGTGTTCAACTTAATCGCAATTCGCATTCATGACTTTGGACGATGCCCATTCAGGTTTATGTTGGATCCACATTGGAAGGGCCATGAATATCCGATGAGCTATCTTTACGAAACTTTAACCGAACATTACTGTGTTCTCTGACCTATTAACGTTTACCCAATCTCCATATAAGTCCATGCTTATGTGCCATTTTTTTATGTATTTTTCTTCAAGTTTAAAATAATTTGAATTTTATTATTTTATATGGATTTAATACTAAACAAATATAAAATATTTTATATTGAATCAGTAAACTGTGCTGGTATGAAGCTGAACTATATGTTGATTCAGTCTGTACCAGCTGTTTTAAAAAAAAACCAGACCAGTGGCGGATCTACAATGATACTTAAGCCCCACCCCCAAAGTCAACGGGGACCCGGTTGCGCAGCACTTTCATTTTACACATACAGCTCTTCGTTCTCTATTAAGTGTAACTCTATTCCACTGCATAACTATTTTTATATTTATTTTAAAATCTAATCTAAAAAGTTATGAAAGAAAATGTGCGACTCAGCTTTTTTTTAAAAATGTTTCCTCAATTTCTTGGTTGGTAGGCAGATATAGTGGACTTCCTTGTTAAATAAGTAATACGAAGGTATCAGCCCAACAATATATTTTAGTTACACCACAACTATTTTCGACAATTATCTGCCACCGTCAAGTAGTGGAAAGTCTATGTCGAAAGCTGCCTCCGAGGCTCTGAAAATACTTCACCAGTATCAGCTTAGACAGCAAGTCGACGATAGCATTTTTTCCGCTCACTAGAAAAGCAGTGGATCGAGCAGGCTTAGCAATTTTTTCTTATGCCTTTTAACTTTTGTTATATCAAGAGTCGACTATATTAGAATTGGATCAGTCATTATCAGTAGATAATCAACCTTCAAGAACGGTGCTGATAATGAAGCTACTAGAGAATATTTTAGTTTATTCTTTTATGTACTTTTATTAATATTCCATATATATATATACCTATATATGGGTAATTATTCGTGAAACCTGCCACCCTCTGTGTCCACTTTTTGCAGCTGTCTTAATGGGTCTGCTTGGTCTCACTATTGACGAAAGAGCGCTCTGGTAGTAGGCGATATGACCTCGTAGTTAAAAGCTCGGGCATGAGTCCATTTTAAAAATTAAAGGTAGTTAAAAAAGAATACAAAAGTGTATTGTAAACTATATAATTTTATTTTATTTTTTACATAATTATTTTTGTGGTATATTCTCTTCACATACTGGACATCATAGCTGCAACTGAAACAGTGCATATTTTTGTATGACGTTTTCACAGAATTTCAACATAACTTTGGAATATTTAGTGACTTTATTGTCCTTTATTGGTAATAATTATCGTTTGCATTATTACACACATACAAAGTCCAAGTATATTCTGATGTTCATGAATCCATGTTAAAGCACACGAATGCTTAACGTCCCTGTTTCCTCATCCTTCCGAAAGGTTGCCTCACTATTCTGTACACTCTTTTTGGGTTGGATCTTTTCAATCGTTGCCACAGCTCTGGGGACCGCTTCACTACGATGTAATATCTGTAACAGGAAACTTCACATTAATAAATGGTGACAAAAGTTGTATAGATTATATATAATATAATATTGTTCAGGCCATTAACTTGAATTACCCGCCATTTCTGGGTCATCTCAGCTCCAAGTGTGGTCCAGAGATGGCGTTGCTTTTTTTTTCTATTAGGCTTAGTATATAGTACATTTTATTATTTATTATGTTGGTAGACCTGAGACCTAGGTACCTACTCCCTCCTGCTGACCAGGTGACCACTCTAATAGTCCCGACTCGTCCCGAGTAAGTCTCTAGTTGCTTCTCCTTGAGGACCCACTCTCGTTGGCTTGCAATTAGGCTCCAGTGCAGTATTAGTCCCGACTCGCCCCGAGTCTGTCTCCCTTAGGCCCCAATTTTTTCTACCTCCCCTTGTCTCCCGTGAGACCCCTACTAGTGTCTGATCCAGTCTGACCTTTCAATATTCCGTCCAGTTGTGTCAAGATATTTAATAAAATAATAAATGATGGCCAACAGTTTGTATGTAAAGGCACCCTGCTTTTGTAGAGAGACTGACGGGCCATCTCGTTATTATCCATCGAAAGTGATTTCTTGAATTCTACTAATTCAAAACGTGCTTTAGAAAATGTTGCTTCCATTAAGGCCAGAAGAGCCATGTTGATTACAATTTACTTTTATTTAATAAATTACTATTTGTGATAAATGTTTCTAGTTTTATTTAAAAAATAAAATTTACTCTTAGTAAATTTTATGTGCACATATATGTACATTTTATTACCTATCATTACTATGTACATAGGTAATAATTATGTTTAATAGTTCATTATATAATCCTTGAAAATAAAATATTGTTGTCGTTACACACATTAGGGTATTAATTTCCTTGCTCAAGTATTTGTTTGGAAAATAAAAATCATTAACTTATTCAAAATGTAAAGGGGAAAAACATAAAAAAATTCGGCTACTTTTATTGTGGAGGGGGGGAGTTATCGTTATTTACGGGCGGCCAATACTCGTTGCACGGCCCTGCATGCAGTCATCTTGTAAAATCATTAAGCTTCCATATGGTTTAATTCGCGAAATTGTGTTAAGAAAATTAAAACGTTTTGCGATACGGAATCATGAACAGACTGATTCGCAAAAATTATTTATTTCACCTAACTCCATTTAAAATGAATAAATATTCAATTGAACTTGAAAGATATAATTTGAACACTCTCAGAAATGAATAGTTTTCAAACTTATTATTTTTGCTACTATAACCATTTTTAACCAAAAATCTTAAAAATTGAATATCTCGAAATCAACTTTTTGCATGCAGTCATCTTGTAAAATCATTAAGCTTCCATATAGTTTAATTCGCGAAATTGTGTTAAGAAAATTAAAACGTTTTGCGATACGGAATCATGAACAGACTGATTCGCAAAAATTATTTATTTCACCTAACTCCATTTAAAATGAATAAATATTCAATTGAACTTGAAAGATATAATTTGAACACTCTCAGAAATGAATAGTTTTCAAACTTATTATTTTTTCTACTATAACCATTTATAACCAAAAATCTTAAAAATTGAATATATCGAAATCAACTTTTTGAGGAATAACACCACATATACTCAGAACACCGTCCATATGACACAATACATCTGTGAGTGTAAAAGTAGTGTACCTTGAATTTCCATTGAGTTCTCTGAAGCTGACGTCGCAGCTGGGAGGGGATGGAGGCGGCGGGGAGGTAGGCAGTGTTAACACCTAGTGAACATACGTACATAACGTTGTCAATCGTACATTAATAATATTTATATTCTAAGTAGCGAATATATCAGAAAAAATATTCAACAGAGTAAATATAATGTCAAAATTGTTTTTTACTATATAGTGGATATCGATATTACAAAGTAATTAGGTACCTTAGTGGTAGCGTCAGTAGGCAATGATCTTTCAAGATCGCGGGTTCCAGGGAACGTGAAGCAATGGTCCCGAGCTTGTACGATGTCAGATAATATATAGGATATGGCTTGTGAAACTGAATATTTGAATGGGAATATGTTTGGAATCGGAATTGGATTAGTTCATTGACAGTGGGAATATTGAGATCTCTGCGAAGGACTTTATTGGTGACACAGAAAGGAGCATTGACAATTCATATGAGGAGTTTGGATTGGATACGATTGATGTTGGATTGTTTAGCTGTGTTCGCAAGTTCCAGTTGTACAAAGTCAGATAATCGCTAAGTCCTAGGTAAGTAAACCTAGTAGGCCAAATTTAAGACTTCCACAGTAGAATCAGGCTAATGTCCACCAGATGAAAGAGCGCTCTGGTAGTTGGCGATATGACCTCGTAGTTAACGCCCGGCCTTGAGTCACAATAACTGTTTTTTTTTTTTTTTTTGTATAATCAATATTTTTGAAGTTGTTCAAAATAATTATTCAGTAAAAATCCGATGACAAATACACGTCTACAAAGATAAGAATATTTTAGCTCATTATGACCAGAGGTGGCAACATTATTAACTTGGCCACATTATGTTACAAGTTTTTTTTTTTTAAATATTTGCGATCTATATACTATTTATATGTAATAAATATTGTATTCACATAGCAAAAATATAACAATGTTACTTGATGGGCGAAGCCAGCCAGCGCTGACACTCTCTCGAGTTAATTTTATCATCACTATCTTCAGAGAGAAGATTGCCAGGCCATCTCCTGATCAAGTAACGAGGAGGAGAGCCAGGATGAGAATGATAGGATATGGCTTATGCGAGAAGATTTGAATGGGAAAAAAGGTTTCTGTGGAATGTTTGAAATCGGAATTGGATTAGTTCATTGACAGTGGGAATATTGTGATCTCTTTGTAAGACTTTGGTTCAGAAAAGAGCGTTGATAATTCATCGGAGGAGTATATTGGATTGCTTGGATATTGGGATTGTTAGGCTGTACTCCAAAGTTCCAGTTGGTACATCCAGATTGGACATATAATGGTCTTGTAAATCGTAAGTGTTGTTAGTAGTAGTTTTGATCTAGGCTCAAGTAACAGTCTTCTCTGATTCGGTTCTTGTCGTTTAAATAGTTTATGTGGGTTCCATGTAAGTCTGCTGTCAAGGTAAAACCCGAGATAGTAGACTTGGTTGGAAGAGCTAAGACTTTTAAGTAAGAGGCCACAAAAGTTTGATATATGAAATTCATTAGTTTATGTCCTCTTGACTCGGCCAGAGTCTATATCCCCAACTTCATCTGATTACAAGGAACCCGCCGTTTGCCGACCCTTATTGCAGAGAGTAAAGTGCTACAAATATAAAATCTGATAGTAGTAACGTTCGAGTGTAGTGACAAACATGAAAGACATAGAAAGTATGTACAGTCTGACCAATAAGTAACCCTTAGTTACCTTATAGGTGCACGGTATCTTGTGACAAGGTAGAGTGGTCGGATGGCAGTACTTGAGTCTCTGGGCGGCCGTAGGAGGTGGAGAGGAGATGCAAGCCACCCAGGTGGTACTGTTGCATGTCGTCGTGGGGCATTCGTCACAGGGGTCCCTGGGCCTCGGGATGTCCGTCCGGTCATACCGACAGTATGAGTAGATGTTGGGGGTTGGTGGGGGCTTGGTGGGGCCGCAGGTCCCTGGCACCGGTGTTGGAGTGTCGATCGGTGGGCACATCCGGTGAGTGGGCGTCGGCAGCTCCGCGCACCATTGCTTCCGCTCCTGGCAGTTCTTCGAGTAGTTCCGCACGTTTAGCGGATTCCTGTGGAAAATAGGGAAAAGACAAGTCCTTGTTCTGTTTTAGAATGAGGCACCACTCGTCCAGGACTGGTCTTGACTGAAGTGTGATGAGAGAGGTTGATTCAGATGGGACGTTAAGCGATGTCAGGTACTCGTTAAAGAGTGCTTTAACCTTAGCACTTTACCCTAATCTTTAACCTTAGCACTTTACCCTAATCTTAACTTACTAAGAAACAAGGCTAAATTGCACAGGAAGTTTTATAAGTCAAGAATACGTAAAACGAGATACATCCAAACTGCAGGCGATCCTGTCAGCACTCCTACAACTTGTGAATTTACTCATTTCTATTTTACTTCATCCATGAGGAACGGAAGTTAAGGTCCAACCGAGAGCCTGGATGGCTTGTACAAGAGCCCAGATCTGGTGGCCTTCGTTAGGGTGCGTTTATGTTGGAGCTGTGATAAAAGATAAAAGCGACGAAGAGAGAACGAGAACAAAGTGTACATCCTATACATACAGAAAGGAATGAATTTCGGAGAATTTCATCATCTTTATAAAGATTTAAGGCTATCCCACAAAATTTGCATAATATTTGAGGATGAGAATTGAACCTAAGTTAAGTTTATTCGCTTATTACATAATGTTACAATCGACAGAGAAGGTGTTGAACATAACACACGTTCTGCTGAGAAATGTTTATAAGAGGTTGTCAATTATTTACCTGGGTATGACAGGGTTGACTCTGAGAGAGAAGGAGGCCTCCTGCTTCTTGTCAGCCTGTCTTTTGTTCAGGTACTGTTCAAGGTCAAGGAGAGGGTCGGCATCCACGTGGGACTGCCCTGAGTACAACTTCTGTATGGCCGGCTCCTCCAGGATCTCTGGATTGAGTTGGAGGTAGAGCGGTGGGGATCCAGGCTTCAGTCCATCTGGAGGCTCTTCCAGGGCCTTCTCCTCCCCAAGGTAGTCTGCAAAGAAAGATGAGACATGATAAAGGAACCGGAAGAGCAAAGAAGAAGAAGAAGGCGAGAGGTCCTCCAACATTGGGTGGGGGTGTCACTGACAATACGATGAGCGTGAAGAAGAGGAAGCATCAGGCTAAAGATATGTTGGTACGGCAGAGGTACGTTTCGGAGGCCCAGATTGAGGCATTGCGATCATGGGTGCGCGAAACTTAACATCAGTGCGAAGAAATAAGAGGATACAATTGACGCAACATCGGATGGAGAGAACCATAGAAGAAGACCCTGATCTGTTTAGAATAGGACTTGGCAGGATGTCGATGTGGAGTAGGTGGCACTGAGACAATCCTATCCAGCAAGGATCATCAAGACGAAGTCCTCTGGATTAGAGTACGCGTGGAGTAGATATGAGGTGAGAACGGAATCTAAGTAATAGAAGAGGAACCCCAGTATAACACAAAACCCAAAAGAAACCTTGGTCTACTGTGCTTCTAAACGTCTAACATATTTACCCAGAAGCCTTCACTTCTCTTGACTCCTGCTACGTTCTACAGGAAACTAAGAGTGACGTGCCTGTTCTATAGCGCTTGGCTGAGAATGAATCTCGACAGACTCGCCTACCCACACGACGTGTTTAACTGGCTTTAAGACCTTCTAAAGTTCGGTTCCTTCTATAGTGTCAATTCAATTTTTCAAATGAAATAATTTTTAAAAAAGATTAATTTGACTGGTTGAGCATCATGGGATAATTAAACTAGTATAACAACTATTCGAGCGGTGTGTCGGCAGACACCAAACAAGTATGTTGAAAGAGTGGTCCTGAGACCTCTGTCTGACCTGGAATTGTTTCTTTATTTCTATTCAAATTTGATCATCCCACTAAACTTATAGCCGGCTGTCTCCTTTGATTTTCTATTTAATATTCTGAAAGAAGGCTTCTTCGTCTTAATGAGATGCACGAGCTGTTAAACTAACCTTCAGAATGCTACTGTTACACTCCGTCCAAATCTTGCCACACAAGAAATTGTTGGACATCAATCAATCCAGTCATTTTTTTTTACAAAAAAAAATACACCTTTTACATAAATGTAATAATAATCTTTATTCCTGTTAAACCATAACATAGTATCAGAATATATTTCTGCTATGTCGATATAGTGGAAAGCTGATAATAAATCTGTGGTCATAGGGAATAAGTTGTTAATTCGAAAAATGGCCAAAATGAGTTAAGTGTACTGTGATCATCTTCCAAGCCATTTGCGCACTGTGAAGAAGTTGGGAACTCAGGACTAATACTTTCGGAATTATAAAGATGTGGGTTTCTTGGTATCTTGTAAAATTGTGTATGTTCTCGGTTAAATCAACTTAATCTACTTCTTTGAGGAATCATTCACGAGATGAAATTGGGTCTTAAATCTTAAATTAAGTTCATTTTTTTATTGAGAAATAATTTTGTATTCATTAATAATTTTGTATTGTGTTCAATAAATTTGTATTGTAATCAGAATTAATTTTGTAATAAATAAAATTTTTCCCACTAGTTTCTTTCCTTTAATACTTATCATTCATTTAAGTAAATAAGACTTAAGGTCTAAATCTTACACCTAAAATACAAAATAAACAAAAAAAACATTGGTTGTCTGTAAAGTCGGTTTACGGCCGGTAGGTTGACGTGACTACGTCATAACATCACAGTAGTATAATACACAAAAGAAGTGGAAGGAAAATAAAATGGAAACAAGTTCATTGATAATTAACGGCGCCAATCGCCGCCTTCGGTTGTAGGCAGGTGAAGATAAATATTTTTTCGCACATATTACTCCAATCGGACAACATACTCAATATGACGAGCTTTGAATTATATTTTTAAATGCAATACCATTCAAGGCACCGAAGGACGGCATGCTCGGAATTGAAGATAAATATTTTTTCGCACATATTACTCCAATCGGACAACATACTCAATATGACGAGCTTTGAATTATATTTTTAAATGCAATACTATTCAAGGCACCGAAGGACGGCATGCTCGGAATTGAAGATAAATATTTTTTCGCACATATTACTCCAATCGGACAACATACTCAATATGACGAGCTTTGAATTATATTTTTAAATGCAATACTATTCAAGGCACCGAAGGACGGCATGCTCAAAAGTGTAGGTAGGCGATTTTTCCATCATAATACTCCAGTTTTAAATAATACTGAATACAATGATGATGATGATGATGATAGGACATGATAAGGTAGGCTACACGAATGCAGGGTTCGACATGCTTGAACACGCAAGTGCCTGTTCAAGGTCACAAAATCAGACTGAATTGGAGGGAGAACGGAAACTTATTTAGGTTTAGAGGGAGAGCGGAAACTTATTAAGGTTTAGGGAGAGAGCTGAAACCTATTGAGGTTTAGAGGGAGAGAGGAAACTTATTGATGTTTAGAGGGAGAGCGGAAACTTATTGAGGTTTAGAGGGAGAGCGGAAACGTAATGAGGTTTAGAGGGAGAGTGGAAACGTATTGGGGTTTAGAGGGAGAGCGGAAACTTATTGATCTGGGGATGTACGATGGTGGGTGATTCCCAGCTGTGGAGGGGGGGGGGGGGTGATGGTCACGTGGGGTCAAAGGTCATGAGGAGTAATTAATTAGTAATTTTAATAATTTTAGTCACATGACGTCTCCCTCGCTCTCTTGGGGAACGTGACATGACGTCACACTTTTTCGAACATGCGGCCCGTCGCATCGATTTATTAGACGTAGTCACGTCAAAAATAACGAAGAAAATACTTTTAGTTTTTCGAACAGTATGGTTAATAATAAAATTATAAATAGTGATTAGTTACAAATTAGAGGAAATCAGTGACTAGGGAGTGTCACCACTGGGTGATTTCTCCCCTCTTGACATTTTGACTTTGCCATTATCTCTTTATTAGCACATTTGTTTGTTGTATTTATTTTTATACAGTTGTAAATAGCTATTTGTAAATTTAAAAAAAAAAAATATATATATATAAACCTCGAAAAGTCAACCGTTAACAAGCTATTTTATATCCACACTCTCCCGTTCAATATTTGGAGATGCCACATGGTCTACTTTTGAATCGGGCTTATAATAATAATAACAACTTTATTTCCGTTAAACCATTACATAGTAATAGGATACGTCATAAGAGAATATTTACAAGGATGCTATTTTTGAAATTTCAGGTTCCTGTTAGTTAACCGTTAAATAGCTAGCATTAATTCATATTTTGCATCCCCCCTCCCCCACAGTTAAAATATTTGAGACGCCACATAGCCAAGATTCAATCAAGCTCAAAAGAATGCTAGATATGAAATTTCAACAAAATCGATTCAGATAACTTCAGATTTGTATATAGAGATAAAAACTCATATTGAAGGCAATTTATTATATATTTTTTGCAGAACTTTTTATTGTTAACAATTCCTTTTTAATAATTATGAACAATTTTCAACAACTGGATTGGCAAAATTTAGAACTACCCTAGGTGAATAAAACTGGATTGGCAACATTTAGGAATCCTAGAGTAGAGTCGGGCTCAAGTGCACCAGAGTGTCGAAAGAGCGCTCTGGTAATAGGCAATATCTATGGTCACAGGGAATAAGTTGTTAAGTCGTAAAATGGCCAAACTGAGTTAAGTGTACTGTGATCATCTCCCAAGCATTCTGAGGACTGTGAAGAAGTTGGGAGCTCAGGACTCTAATACTTTCGGAATCAACTTAATCTACTTCTTTGAGGAATCATTCACGAGAGAACTGCATTTAACAATTTATTCACTACGGCAGACTATTCCAAGTGAAGAGGGAGTTTTCGGTTAAATCAACTTTAGAGAGGCATCATCATTAGGTGTGTATAAAAATTAGGTAAGTGTGATCAATAATTAGGTAAGTGATGGGGAATGATTCGGTTACTAAGGGAAAATCCAAAAAAGGATTAACAATATTCATTTTCATTCACTCCTATAGATTTAAAAGGTACCTGATTAATAATGATAAAAACATAATTTATTTATTCCAAAAACTGGATTTCCTCTATTAATGCCAAAGTAAAAAAGTGCTGCCCTGAAAAGTTACGAATTTATACTTACCAATTTATTCCCTGTGACCACTGTGACCATTCATGTCAGTGAGATCATTCTCTTAGTTAAAGTCCTGGCATAACTAACTAAATTGCTATGTTAGTTTCTCATCAATATAGACCCATAAAGATACGCTAAGGTTTTATTAAATGATATGTTTAGGTTTTTTATAGTTTCTGACGTCGAAACGTTGAAAAATAATTTTTTGCCTTATTGGCAAGTTAAACGCACTATAATAGAAAAGCATATAATTAATCCCATAATTCCTCCTTTAAGTTATACTATAAAACTAATTAAGTTATACTATATTAAGTTATACTAATTAAGTTATACTAATATTATAGTATTAAAGTTAGTGTATTATTATATAAATTATGTTTATAATTTGATTAAAAAGGTGAAAAAACCTTGAGCACGCCGTCTTTCGAATGGAACGTTAAGCGATGGTCCCGAGCCTGTGCGATATCAGGTGAATAAACAGGAAGGGCAGGCAACATTTAGGACTCCCACAGTAGAGTCTGGCTCATGTCCACCAGACTGACGAAAGAGCGCTCTGGTAGTATGCGAAATGTCCTCATACTAACTAATTATATGAAGATTGTTTGATCGAATTAAACATTGTTTAACCTTTACAAATAAATTAAATAGAATGAGACCAAACAGGGCCAATATTTGAAATTATTAAAATACCTACATTAAATGAAATGGTGGTAATTAATTAATAAAATAAAATTTAAAAATACAAGAAACTCGACGAAGACAGCACCAGTAGGACTCCTCCAACTAGTGGAGAGGGGGGAAAGCTACATAAGATTATGCAACCAAACCCCCAACAGTCCAGCAGTGGCGGAAGACCAGGAGGCGGGACGTCGAAACGACTGAGACCCATGAGGAATCTTTTCATCACCAGCACCCCCTTGATATATGGTTAAATACACACATATATATTGAAGTAGGTCGCGAGGACAACGCCGCCTCAGCCGTCTCGCAGGATTGTGCGGATGAGATTGTGATGACAAAGATTTGACAAGGATTATTGTGAAAGGAGAGGTTCATCTGGAATTTGGAAAAACGGGATTTGATAAGGTCTTGGAGATAATAAATAAAAACAGGCGTCGGTGAATCATCGGCAACTTACGTCCTCATCACGAATTAATCAACTAAGTGTCTGCTTTCCCTCCAAAATTAATCTACCTATATAAAAATTATGTTTGCTTTCTCTTCTTCTAAGTTTTCTATAAAAAAACTTTAATAACTGATGTAATAAATGTATCGAATATTAAATTGTATATTTAAATTCAAAACCCCATGAGCACACTTATCAATTTTCAGGGAAGAGGGGGAGATCAACTCAAAAACTGTAATAACTGCTGATGCAATGATCCCATATTAGGGAGCCATGGTGGCCGTGCGGGCTAGAGCGTAGGGCTTTGGTCGCATGGTCTCACCATGGTTTGCGGGTTCGAATCCCGTCCGGGAGTGAGTTTTATTTCGTAGATAGAACTCCCTCCCGGGGCCATGGATGTCTTAAATAATTATACATAACACATTGACATGGCTAATATGCACCGTACATAAAGCCCAAAAAAAAAAAAAAAAAAAAAAAAAAAAAAAAGTTATACTAGTCTATACTCATTTTGAAACCATTCGCCTCATCTACACCTTAATATTAAAATATATTTCTTATCAAGCACTCATTAGAACGAAACCGAAATGTAAAGATGATATTTACTTACCCTTCGTGTAAGTTGTACAGATCACATTAAAAATGTTTAATAATAACAAACAATAGAACATCTCAGGTTCATCTTAATTGGTCATTGTAATGATGGACAAAATAAAATAAAAATCAAACTAATTCATACATATATCAAGCTAACACATGACCAGTATTCCTTTAAAAAAAATGTTTTTTTCAAAAGAAATTAACCTACAGGTGTAAAACATAAGATAAATAGGTTAAAATAAGGAGATATAAAATGTTAAAGTTATTCAAAATGTAATATAACATACCGTAAGAAATAATTAAATTAAAAAATGTGAAATTATCAGAATAAAGTTTTATCATGAATGTTGATGAAATATTTAAATAATAAAATAAAGATATTACTAATAAATTAAATCGTTATTTCCAAAATTTGTTGGTTTTTAATATTTAAACGATAAAAATAATAAAGTAATTATTAATACTTAGTTATTATGAATCATGACGGGATTCAACTATAGTCATATCACCCTTAGAGGGCGCCGGTAGCTCAGTGGTATGTGTGCTTGACTTTTGAGCTCAAGGTCGTGGGTTCGTAGCCCGACCGAGGCCCTTAGTTTATTTTATCTGGGAGGTAAAATAAACTTAAGCACGCCGTCCTTCGGATGGGACGTTAAGCGATGGTCCCGAGCCTGTACGATGTCAGGTACTCGTTAAAGACCCCTACCCTAGATGAATAAAAATTTAGGGTAGGCAAAATTTAGGACTCCCACAGTAGAGTCGGGCTCATGTCCACCAGAGTGACGAAAGAGCGCTCTGGTAGTAGGCGATATGACCTCGTAGTTAAAGCCCGGGCATGAGTCATAAAACGATACTCACTAAAACCAAACCAACCATATCACCTACTGTCAGAGCGCACTTTTGTCACTCTATGAACATCAGCTTGACTCTATTATGGTAATCCTAAATTTCGCCTACCCTAAATTTGTATTTATCTTGGATAGGGGTCTTTAACGAGTACCTGAAATCGTACAAGCTCGGGACCATTTCTTAACGTTCCATCCGAAGACCAGCGTGCTTAAGTTTTTTTTTTTCTTCTAGATAAAATAGACAAGGGCCCTGACCGGGTTTCTAACCCACGGTCTTGAGCTCAGTAAGCAAGCATGCATACCACTGAGCTATTGGCGTCCAAAACATGTTGAATTGCGATTTTTTAAATTTTGAGTATCCAGGTTCAGTTACATAGGGTAGGGATAACGCCCGACAGAATGAATGTATCATCACAATATTTTATATGTGAATCCAGAACTAACGACGATACTTATTGTTTTTCAGCCAAATCGATCAAGGGGAGAGATTAGGGGGGAAGCTTAACTTAAAAACTGTAATATTTCCCGATAGAAAGAATGTATCAACACGAAATTTTATATATGTGACCAAAACCACATAAGGACAAACCTATCGATTTTCAGCAATCGGCCAAAAGGGAGAAGAGTTTAGGGGAGAGGCTGAACATAACAACTCTAATAACTGCCGATGGAATGCACGTATCGACATGAAATTTCATATTTAGAGTCAAAACCTAATGAGAACATATCGTGTCAAATTTTAGCGATATCGGCTGAAGGGAAACAAGGGTTCAGGGGAGGGGCGAATCAATAAATTTATCAACACAATATTTAGTATGAGGATTTTGGAGTCCCTATGTAAGTCAACTGTTGAATATTAGCGCAAACGGTCGACTGGCTCTGAAGGGGGAGCGAAAAGTTAATTGATTAATTCGTTCTGGGAAGTACATTGCCGTTGGATTCACCGATTTTTTTTTTGCACATAGAATGAACGTTCTCGCGATAAACAACAAAACCGGATGATGGCCCAAGCTTAGTTTGGATCGACGATGAATCTGAAACTTTATTGCGCTTCAAGAAAACCAGTGTCAAATTTCTCTCTGAAACGAAAAAATTGTACGTGGAAGAATTTTATTTCTTTCAGCTCAAAAGTGTCAATTATTATTCAGTTTGAATGCAAGTTGAAGGAACACTGACTGAGACTTGTCAATGATTTTTATCTGGATTCACTGTTTGTATGTAAATGAGCGTAACTCTTGTATGTATATAGGGGTCTCTGCAGGTCCCTTCTTTAGTACTGACGTAAACACTGAAAGAAAGGTGGCCAACATCCAATCTCTTTCGTCTTCTCTACATCCTGATACCAAGAGGAATGATGTCCTCAAAGACCTACCTAGAAGAAATGTACGATAGAATGCATACCTAGAGAGATGGACTAGAGACGTATTACCTGGAGATTGATTGGAGACGTATTGCCTTACTGCACCTGAATGGAATGTACACTTGGACTCGGCTATATCTTTGTAACTGTATTCGCAACATCAGGATGCATTGGATATTAGAATGCACTTCCCCAGTGTGAATTAATCAACTAAGTGTTCGTTTTGTTGAAAATCAGTAGGTGTTTTACTGAGGGACTCTCATTTCTTGTACTAAATTTAGCGTTGAAACGCCCCCCGGCTGATTTTGTTGAAAATCGACCGTTGTCCTGATTATGTCTTAAGTATCTGTCAGATCAAAACTAGATAAATCCAACCAAAATTTCGAGACAGTCAGACAAATCGGCCAAAAGGTAGGGGGGAGACTTGACTCAAAATCACCCCTATATAATGATTGTATAATAATGTCAATTGATTTTTAGCCCAAATGGTCTATTGATTGTGGAGGGAGAGCAAAAGCTTAGTTGATTAATTCGTGTTGGGGAAGTACACTGTCGGTGATTCACCGAGGGCTCCTACTTCTTCAGTTAATGTTTCATATAAAACAATCATAACAAATTATATATAAAAAAATAATCAAATCAAAACAAAAGAAGCCAAGTGATACGATTTAGACATACTAATCTTAGAACTGGCTCCTGAATTATTTGCTTTGGTGTTGAACTTATTTTTATTAAAATTAAATTGAATCCCCTCAAGGAAATTGCCCAAAGCAGAACCACTTATAATTCCGTATTTTTCTCCTGGCTGTGGCGTCCTCACTGATAATTCTATCAGACGAGTAAACACCAAATCTTGTATGGTTCCTAATTTAAGTTGGAATTTTAATTTTAATTTAATTTAAATTTTACAAGTTTCAATCAAGTCGTGTAGCAGTAAATGGGTTCTTAGCCTCAGGCGTTTTCGTGTCTGAACCACATTGGTGAGCAGGTTACGTTCGACGAATCCAATTTTTCGTTTCTTGTAACAATTTTTAAACGAATAATTAAATTTTGATGAGAGTAAAATACAAATTGGTACTATTCTCTTGCCACGTTCCTGTATCTTTCAGTCTGAAGCATGAGAGCATTGCTGACTTCTTGGTGAGAGCATTGCTGCCTTCTTGATGAGAGAATTGCTGCCTCCTTGATGAGAGCATTGCTGCCTCCTTGATGAGAGCATTGCTGACTTCTTGATGAGAGCATTGCTGCCTTCTTGATGAGAGAATTGCTGCCTCCTTGATGAGAGCATTGCTGCCTTCTTGATGACAGCATACTTCTTCATTTCCACAAAAAATGCTGGAAGCCCTAGGATTACTTCCATTAGATGGAAATTATCAATGATAACTTATCCCTTACCGTACTCTTCCTTATATTTATTTATTTTCTTTTATATTTAAAAGTATAGTAATGTAATAATTGAATTATTTATACATTTATAACAGCAATTAAGTTTATTTCTCCAGTAAACCATGAAAACAATTCTCCAGTTTCTTTATATTCCATGATTGTATAAATAACGATAATTTTATTTAGTTTTTTTGTTTATTCAAAAAATATATTATGAATATAAAAGTGACGAAAATAATTGTAGGTATTTGTATAATTTCTTTAGATGTTTTAAATGTTTTACCTTGTCGTATTTCTCCTTATATTTTTTGATTTTAAGGTAAATATTTATAACAATTCTCCAGCTCCTTCATATTCTACGATTGTATAAATAAATTGTTTTATACTTTATTGTCGTTTAAATGCAAAAAACAGATACGTGGGGGAGAAGTACGATAACGGATAAGATCCAATATATATTTTTAATATTTATTTACTTCTTTTCCTACCCCAACTAACCTCATTCCTCAACTCTTTCTTCTTCGGGGTTTTCTTTAAAGGAAAGCCTCAGGGTCTCCAAAACTCAGGATCCGCCACTGGCCCTGCGAGATATAAGTTAACTAATGGTCGACAAGTGCTAATAAATATTTTGAGATGAATTCACCTAAAAATTAAATTAAGGAGCTTTTCCATACGGGGCAAATTCCTGGGCCGCTCCTCCAAGGTTTTATTTATTTAAATAATCAACGTGATTATAGTTGGGTAATCCTTCATAAAAGCCCATGATAAATAGTGTCTGCCAGTAGATAGCCAGCTTCTGTCTAAAATGCAGTGAGTAAAGCCGATAAATGGAGCGAGGATTTGTAAAAGGTCAGTAAAATGTTCCTGGTGTGTCTATGATAATTATTTAGAGATTATTAATTTTAGTTAAAACTCTCAAGAATAAATATAATAAAATTATTATATAAAATAATAAACTTGCTAATATGAAAGTTAATAAATGAAGGCGGTACAACTAACGAATTGCGTCCACTTTAGTACTTAGGGGTGGTTTAAAGCCGAAACTACAGTTTAAGATTAATTAACTTAGGAGTTCAAATTCTAGTATGATTTGAGGAGATTCGACTTCTAGCATGGCTTCAGTATGGAACTACAGTAGACACTTGAAATCTGTTGGCCTGTTTAAGCTACTTTAAATAGGAAATAACATAAAGTGAAGAAATGCTAAACCGGTATAGAGGAAGTTATGTAATCGGTCAGAAATTCGATGTTGATTTTTCACTGAAATTTTATGTTTTCTAATCCCCTGGATAATAATAAAAAAAATGACGGTGAATCATCAACAATGTGCTAACCCTGCACGAATTATTCAGTTCAGTTTTGAACTAAAAATGAATAATTGACTTACATAAACCATCTAAATCCTCAGACTAAATGTTGTGTCGATAAATTCATTACATCGGCAGTTATTAGGGTTTTTGAGTCTGATTTCCCCTTTCACCAAGACCAAGATTGATTTTGCTCATCACGCCAGGATTAGTACAAACTTGCGAATTATGTGCCCTTCTGTCTGCACTCTTGACTTCCTCATGGCTGTTTCCAGCGCAGCGTTGAACAGAAAGAACTCTTAGTTCCCCAGACAGATCCTTAAAAAAAAACATGTTGCATGTATATTCATTGACGTTTCAGCGTGGTCACAATACTACAAACAGACTGAAAGACAGATAGAGATATTAGCTTCTTCACAACGCTTTCCTTGTATCTCCTCTAGTGTGATAATATGGAATTATGTAAAATTAAAAATAATATAAGTATAATTAATAATAATAGAAATAATAAGTACTAAATTAAATGACCACATTTCCTGTTGAAATTGTATCTCTGGTGTTCCACTAAATTTTGATTTCTACAGTTATTTCCGAAAAGGGCCCTAAAAAAGATATTAACATTTCAAAACGTGCAATTTTGAAAAAAGTGCACGTATTTAAAAAAAAAAATTCAATTAACAAACTTTTCATTTGGATTTCTAAAGAGATGCCATATTGTTTTTCTAAATTTTGCAAAAATGTTAAATCTAATTCAAAGGTATAAATAAATGATCTTAATGGGTTAACAGGGAAAATGAATAGCATAGAATTTGAGAACAAATATTTGGGTTTATTTACTTAAATCTACATTATAAAATTAAAACTAAGATTGGAACAAAAATCAAAATATTTGAAAGAAAAATCTTACAAACTAAATTCTTAAAACTATTTCAATCTTTTTTCTATTTTATATTTTGGCCATTATTTATATTAATGTTTTATAATTTTGGGCATATATATTCTGTATATATAAATAAATAAAAGTACCTCCTTTGCGCATCAATTTCAATGTTATTTCCACCTTTTTGGTTATTACACCTTAAGTCAAAACACTTTTCTCATTACATCTTAACTCAGACCTCTCACTTCCACCAGTCAACTTCGACTCGTGCACACTACAACTCACCTTAGACTGGTCTACTTTAATTAAAACAGCTGATGGTCTTTTATTTTCCATTCATTGGTTCGTTCCAAAACAAATACGACTTCATATAATTATTCACCAATTTAGTTGCTTCTTTGTTTTTATACTAAAATAACTTTAATAATATTAATAAAGAATGTGTGTAATTTTATACATCACACCAGACACTTTCAAATTCGTTTAGATCGTGTAGATTTTGAAAATTTTTTGCAGAGATATTGTGAAACACTTACTTAAAAATACAGTATTTGTTAAGTCATGGCTGAAGGTGGAAGAAATACCGAAAGTACTCTCATAAATTATATGTATGTATTTTGTGAGATAGAAAATATTTAAAAAAAAAAGTTTTTTTCCTTTTATAATTGTAGATTTGTTCAAGTTGAGTAGACGGCGCCGGAATGTATCACTCATAATTGAACTCGGCTTCTGGGTCACTCATTTGTGAACAGATGATCATTTCTACTCAAGCCCCTGAAGAGTGAGTGTATTTCATTTCGTGGGAAGTGTGCCGAAAAATAAATTAAAAGAATACATCAATAAATAATTAAAGAACCCAAAGTGTTCCCGTTAATTAAAAAATTAACTCCAGTTAACATGACATAGTGCGTTTATTTAAAAAATAATAAATAAAAAAATAAAACTGGGGGAAAAATGACATAGCTCATTAGGAGGAAATATCGATTAGGGGAGTTGTTGTCGATAATAATCGTGATTTGAGCCGACGATGATGGGACGCGCTTTCATTTAGCTGTTGGTAATTATGGGCAGTTAGAGCAGTTAACGAACAAGCTAATAGCCTCAACGCCATGTTAAGTTTCCACCTTTAGGGTCATTAAAAAAAAAAGTCGTCAGTGGATCACCGCTCAATGTACTTCCCCAGGACCAATTAAACAATTACGTTTTATGCTCTCCCACCATATCCAATGTACTGTTTGTGCTAAAGACCAACCCGTCATTCACATGGAGTTCTGAATCTTTACACTAAATTGTTTGTACAATGGCAGTTACTAGAGTTATTGTTTTAAGGCCACTTTAATCCCCTCTTTTCGTTTTAGCTGATGTTGCTGAAAATTAATAGGTGTTTTTCTTATTGGGTCTTGGGTGTCGTATAAAATTTGGTGTCGATACATTCAGACTATCGGGAGTTACCGTCTTCACAGACACACACTATTCCTCAGCTATTTAGGGGAAGTTATGTAATCGGTCAGTAAATTGGAAGTCGAGTTTTCACCGAAATTTCATGTTTTCCGACCCCCATATTCCAGAAATGAACAAAAAAAGGTTCAGTCTCTGTGTCTGTGAACACGATAACTGCCGATAGAATGAATGTATCTACTTTTTTTTTGGGGGTGGCTGACCTCCGGCGGAGGCCACGACATCCATCGCCGAATCGTCGGGGGCCTAACTATTTTAGTTGTCATTCAAAATAAAACAAAAACATAAATAATTCTTCTTCTGTTGCTGTGGTAGGCAAGGAGCAACCGCTGCCGAACATCTGAGACAATAAGCGGTCACTCCCAGCCCACCTGAATTTCCTGACAATCCCCCAGAAGACTGAGGCGGTCCTGGCTGAGAGACCTTCCCCATGATAAGATAGCGTCCTGGAAGTGCTGGGGTAGTGACCAGCCTCTTCCCTCATTGTCGCCTCTCTTCAGCTCTCCTGTCCCTATCAGTCTGCCTCCACTACTAGTCAGAGGCTAGGTAGATCCAGGGGGTACGGGGGACCAACTCTACCTCCATTTAGTTGCAGGAACGAGTGCAGTACCACGCTGGGGTATTCCGGGGGGTCTCTGAGCTGGAGAGTTGTTTTTCTTATGATTGATCATATTATTCTGTACATACTTATCTTTATTTTGTTTTATGATTTCTTTACGTACTTTTTAGTCAGAGTTCTTCTTGTTTTGGGTCGGGTTTTTTGCTTACTAGTCAAGATAACCACACCGTTGAACCAGACTAGCAACAATGATTAATTAATCTCACTAGTCACTTCACCACAAGGCTCAACTCAAAACTTGAATTACTGCAAATGTAATGAATGTATCGATCATTCAGTTTGTAAATTCAAAACCCATAAAAAGGATACCTACTAATTGTCAGTCAAATCGGTCAATAAGAAATAGAGAATAGGGGGCTCAACTCAGAAATTCTAATAACTGCCGATATAATAAATGAATCGACTGAAGAATTTAGTATGATTCAGAAGATCGTATATAAGTGTTGTATATACATGTTGATTTTAAGTACAAATTATCGATTGGTTTTGGAGATAGTGCAACACTTTAATCGACTAATTCATGCTGATGATTCACCGACTAGTTTCTTTAAATTTTTCTTAGACTCCCTCATCTTGCTGATGAAATATTAGGTGTCTCCTTTGTACAATGTCCTCCATCGTTCAACTTGCTCTAAGTGGGAACTTAGTGATGCCCGGGGCACATTATCTGTGATGAAGTGACCACTCATTAGTCAGTCTGACAAAGGGTTCCAGGCTCGACTCCTCAAGTCACTCTCTCTATACTATCTCATTGTCGGCTCCCTCATTTCTTCTCCTCCCACCAGATCCTCTGCTAACTACTCTCGTCCATCTCCCAAGTAGCTTGGTAACTATGCTATTCGTTTAGACTTTGTCACAAGTTCCTTACTAGTCGAATTGTTTCCCGGCTACCCAGATTTTTGGAAAATTTCATCATGTGGTCAGATGGCAAACAATCGTTGAAGAAAAGTTTAAATTAAAAAAAAAAAATAAGTGGTAATTTTGTAGGTAGCGTCGCTTTGAAAAGAATGACATATTGTACGTTCACGTAAGTTTAAAAAGATCGTCGGCATCTTTTGCAGAAAATTAAACAATGGAAAAAGGGTGAATTCATGGAGAGAGATAGAGAAGAAAGAAGTGGGCATTAGGAACTCTCCACTCGCCTGCCTCCACGTCTTGCCAAGCCTCCTCAATGAAATCTCTGGCTTAAAAGACTTGTAACAACTTCTCATTTTTTTTTGTCAATGATGCGAGAGTATCCTACTTAATTCTACAAAGCAATAAATATATCTTTATATATATATATATATATATAGGTGTATAATTCCAGATTTACTTGAAATCATGCCTCACGCATATGCTTATAGGTATATATACATATTTTTTTTTTTTTTTTGTCAATGGCGTAAGAGTATCCTACTTAATTCTACAAAGCAACGTAAGATATAAATATATATATATATATATTTATATCTTACGTTGCTTTGTAGAATTAAGTAGGATACTCTTACGCCATTGACAAAAAAAAAAAAAAAATTATGTATATATACCTATAAGCATATGCGTGAGGCGTGATTTCAAGTAAATCTGGAATTCGAATGAAACAAGAGCCATTCCACAGATTTTTTTTATATAACAAAATCGGGTTTCGCCGCTAAGGTGCACATCGCACTTCACTATCTTTATATATTATTTTATTTTTTCTTTATTATTCCCATAATTTATTTTTATTGAACTATTCTATAATAGATAATAATAATACATAATATACTATCATTTTTGGACAATTTAACTACAAAAAAAAAAAGTTTTCTAAAACACATCAATAATCTACTTTTGCAGCGCGAATAAATGGACTGTTTTCCCTTTTCCTCAAACTTTGCTTGAGAATAAATAAGGGTTTCAATCAGGGACTATAGTATACATTCATTCAATCGGCAGTTAGGTACTATGGTTTTTGAGTTGAGCAAGAGATGTCGTTCTTAAAGTCTTGGATCCACATATTCAATTGCATGTTGATACCCCCACATCCTTATAACCGATTTGGCTGAAAATTGGTAGGTATCGTTCTTAGGGGAGTTCTGAATCATACCATATTTTGTGCCGATATATTCATTACATCTGAAGTTATTAGGGTGTTGAGTTCCGCTCCTCCTCTGATCCCCTTCGCCCGATTTACTTATGAAGTTGTGTGTCAATACATTCGTTACATCGGCAGTTATTAAAGTATTTATGTTAAGGCCTTAATCGCACTCTTTTCGCTTTGGTGGATTTGTCTGAAAATCAATAGTTGTCGTCGTTATGGGATTCTGGAAACACTTATAAAATTTCGTTTCGATATTTATTCTTCTGATAGACAGTTATGGTATTGTATTATAGACTCACACACAATCACATAAGACAGGACATTTTTTTAAAATTTTGAATGAGGAAGAAAATGAAATTCTGGTTAAAACTCAACATAGAATTTTTGACATATTACATAACTGCCCTTATACTTCGAATAGCGGGTGAAGTAATATAGTAGACCTTGCTCCTGTTATCCTGCCACTCGACTCTCCTGAACACTACCCACTCGCCCCTTAACTAGCGTAGACGAACACCCCCTCCTGGACATTCACCCACACAGAAGGGCACACTGACCACTCTGCCATCAATGCCTCTATAAACTTACCTGGCACTCTATTGTTGATGTCACCTATCTGTCTACAGTCCGCCCACCTATATCCGCTCTCTCCACCTCCATAAATTATATACCATCACAATGTATTAATTATCATACAAATATACCTCATCAATAAATATATGGAAATATTGCGAAAAATTATTACTTATAAATTTGTCGAAAGTTAAATCTAAAAAAAATTTATCAACATCAAGTGTCGATTATATGACACATTTTTTAATCCCTATTTTTATTTATTTTTTTCATTTAAAAATTATATTCACAAATTACATTAACCAAATTCATCTTTTATTCATTTATTTTTTCACAATTTAGCAAAACACTGATCAGGTTCCAGAAGCCGTTTAAGGAGGAATTCACTAAGAGTTTCAAAATTCTTTCCTCTCCGAAATAAACAGACTCATAACATAGTGCTCAACGTGCGTAGACATAATCAATTAATAATAATAATAATAATTTCCATCTTTAACCCCCGACACAAAAGGAGGGGTGTTATAAGTTTGAAGCCTTTGCATGTGTGTGTGTGTGTCTGTCTGTGGCATCGTAGCTCCAAGACGGCTGAACCGATTTCAATGCGGTTTTTTTGTTTCAAAAGCTGGTATTTGCGAGATGGTTCTTAGTCATGTTTGGTAGGAATCGGGTATGCCGTCTCCAAGATATTCAGGTGTCATCAGAGCCTGTGTATGGATCTCGGCTTCTATTACAGCTAGAGACTTGGAGTTTGAGTTCAGATGTTTATAAATCCATGCCCATCCCCCCAAGACTCCCCCCCCCCCCCTCCCACCCCAAAAAAAAGCTCTCTCCACCAAGGTTTCAGTAAAAAAAATTATGAACAAACAATTTTTTTTATTGTGTCGGTTTTTTTTTTTAATTTTTTATTTTATAAACTAAAAGTTTATTAATCCAGAAATTCCTTTTATGTTAATAAATATTTTCTATAATCTCAAAAAAAATATACAATTAGTCAATTATTCGTAGTTATTGGTATTATATTATAGTGTATCTCTCTACAAGAAAGAGATGTGTGGGCTTGTTTCATTAAGCTCTTCCGTTGATTAATCCAAGGTTTCCTTCCACTAGAGATCTCTTTTAATGCAGTCCTCATGCATGTATTAATATATTTTTAAATACATAAATATCATCATCTATACTATTATTTCTATAATAAATACTGATTTAGAAAGTGACCATTCAGGTCGAATCTGTTTGTAAATTGAATATTTCATCTGTTCACATATTTATGAGAAGGGGTGTCGTTATATGTAGAGCCATCAGAAGACACAGAATCCCTGACCACACGCAGTCACCTTCCTTAAATGAAGTTATTAAATCTTGAGAAATAGTGATTAAAAACTAATTGTACTCATCAGCATATTTACATAGTCAATGGCACGAGACCTGCCTGCCTCTCCACTCTTTGTCATGTTTTAATAATTTTAATTGATCCCAGTCTAATCGTATTATACAGCAAGTCTTCCTACCGTCTTACTATGTGAAAAAGTAGCTGAAACAACGTCCATATGCAGTGGCTTACCCTGGAATTGGGGAAAAATACTTGGAAAAATTAAATATAAATATGTATATTATTTATCTAAATATTTAATTTTTACAAGTATTAATAATAATGATAAATTTATTTCCGTTAAACCAATACATGGTAATAGGATACGTCAAAAGAATTTATACATTAAGATAGCTTATAAATTAGATTTATAACTACTTGAGTCTAACACATCTATGATTAGTAGTAATAACAAAATAATTAAAAAAAGTAAAATGAAATTAATAAAAACTGAACAAATAAATATTCCAAAATATATGAGTATGTACATAAACAAAATAAATACAAGATACGTTTATAATAAATAGACACATTTTTCAATTTAATAAAAATTAAGATAACTATTTTTCAAAAAAAAACTCTTCGGAAGTGTTTTTATCCCAACGATGTTTCGGGACGTTCTTACGTCCCATCATCAGGTGCGAGATATAGAAAAGAAAGAAACTATAACAATATATGAAAAATTATATATATATATTAATCAATTATAAATGAATGTATAAAAAAGTTTAAATAAATAAAAAATTATAAATGAATAAATAAAACAATAACGTAGTCATAATTGGACTGACCTTTAAGTTGTGGAGGAACTCTACCCAAAAAATAAAAATGAAAGCTTTGAATCAAACAATGTTTTTGGATATTGCTCAGTCCTCCCCTCCATAATAAATAAATTTTGTTTATAAAACGATAGGTCCGTCCAATTATGAGTTACGCTGAGGAAACATGGGTGTTGACTAAAGAAAATGAAGAGACTCTGCTACGGTGGGGACGGAAGGTAGTCAGGAAAATTTTTGTACCTGTTCTCAAGAAAGGCATTTGGCGTATCCGGAAGAACAGATAATTGAGAGACCTCTGCGGGGAGTCCGACTTGGTGACCGTGATCAAGCAGGCGGGTTGGGTCACGTAGAGAGAATGGGTGGAGGAAGACTCCCATGGTAGGCCAGGAGAAGAGGAAAACCTAGACTCCGTTGGCTGGACGACGTCGAGCCGGGTTTCCGAGTGTTGGGCATTAGGAGATGGAGGGAAAAGGCTTTAGATCGAGATGAATGGAGGAGAATTGTGACGGAGGCCCGGGTTCTTTTAGGACCGTAGCGCCACAGGAAAAATAAATATATAAAATATATTATAGTTAGTTATTGTGACTCATGCCCCGGCTTTACCAACAAGGTCATATCGCCTATTACCAGAGCGCTCTTTTGTCACTCTTTCGTCGCTGTGACGTTAAGCGATGGTCCTGAGCTTGTACGATATCAGGTACTCGTTAAAGACCCCTACCCTAGATGAATAAAAATTTAGGTTAGGCAAACTTTAGTAGTGGAGTCGAGCTCATGTTCACCAGAGCCACGAATGAGCGATTTGGTGGTAGCCGATATAATTGTCAAAGCCCGGGCGTGAGTCTCATTAACTAATTACTACATACTTTCCTAATTAGTTAATTGATCCTCTAATGTACTTCATTTAAACTTCTGTTAATGTTAGTTCTGTTAATCGACACTCGACTGTATGGCTCCAGGCTGAGGTGAGAGTGCAACCAACTAGTTCGTTTTTCATGCCTATCGAATGCCTTCTACCTCGTTCATCCGGATATGGCGTTCATATGTTAAACATAATGTTGGACCTGGATTTCCAGTTATTTTACGAGCTCTGCTCATTGTTTACAATATATTATATATTCATGTTGTATCCTGGAAGTATGTCAAATCCGTTTAAGTCACTTCTATTTTAAAATATTTCTCACATTGCACTTCTGAGTCATATTGTACATCTGACATTTCCTTAAAAGGTACCTAACCAATTTGAAGATATAATGCATTGATTTTTGTATTTTTATGGAAATATTTAACCGAAACTATAAAATGTAAGTGTTGCGTTCTTGATTCATTATTGATAACAGTTATTTTGCTGTATTTCTTACCTTCCAACACATCAAAAAATAATCAGATCATAAACACCTTTCGGCTGGGACGTTAAGCGATGGTCCCAAGCCTGTGAGATGTCTGATATTCGTCAAAGACCCGAACCCTAGGTGAACCTAAGTAGGCAACATTCAGGACTCCCACAGTAAAGTTGGGGTCATGTCCACCAGAGTAAGAGCGCTTTTTTAGTAATCAACATTACCTCATAGTTAAAACCCATGAGCCATAATTACTAACAAATTGTTTTCCTTGATTAAATCAATGTTTAGACAAGATTTTTAAGCTGTTTTAAGACTTTCGGAGGCCCTGAGGCAGACTTCATCCGGGGGCCTTTGAATTATTTTTTTAATATTATCCTCAGCTTTATGTTTAATAATTTATATAATACACCAGAACATTCTAGAATCTTATAGAATGTCAGAAATTTTTCAGCATGTTTCTCGAAATTGCAAGTTTCTAGAAAAATCCAATAGAACATCATAGAAACCATTGACATAAAGTTTCCAGAAAAATCCAGAAACTCATCCACAATTTGAATAGAACTTTCTAGCAACTCAAAGAAAACTATCGAACTTTCCAGAAAAAACAATTACTGTAATGTCCAATGTACTCAGCAACTATAAAGAATGGCTTAATTTGTATTATGCCAAATCTTGAAATTCTTCTACGAATTTATTTGTCATTGTTTTGCACGAATGTTAAGGATGAGAGATCTTTTTTCAAAATTAAAATATATAAAAAATTATCTAAGAAGTTCGATGTACGAAGAAAAGTTGAATGCATTTTCGCATGACTTTCGATTGAGATTTTTAATTTCTCTTTCTCATCCATAATCACAAGATAATGGAGTGTCATTATTGAATGATTTCTCTTTCAACATCCAAGACATTCATTTAATATGTATCACATTTGCTTATTATGTAGTTGTAAATACAAAATAAATAAAAACTTTGGATTGAGCATGAAGTTTTAAATAATTTTAATGTTGATAAAATTATTGATGATTTCATTCATGTAAAAAATAGAATGACAACAATTTCTACGACATCATCATCACGTGCATCTTCTGTTGTATAGACATTTAAACATGATATAGATTTTGAAATAAAATGTGAACAATTTTGTCATTTGTTAAATCCTTGTTTTTTTCTTTTCTCCCATTTTCCAATTTATCGCTGTTTAATTGTTTTGATCGAACGGGGCCCACTGAGGCGGCTGCCTCACTTGCCTTAGGGATAAATAGGCACTAATATATATATTTAGTGTTTGGGATAAAGAGCTCATGTCAGAAAAAGTTTTATGCTACAAAGGACAAGTGCATTTAAATATTTTTACCAAATGTAACTGAATGTTGGAATATTTTACTTTATTTATATTTAATACTTCATAGAAATAATATTTCAAGTAACATAAATGTGTTTTACCTGATTTGCAGGAATTTTTTTAACCTTTAGAAATTCCCCTTTTAAAAATCAGATTTTCTGACTTAAGCCCTTTAAGGTGTTTGGGCAAATATATATATATATATTTTTTTTTTATAAATTCGCATGGTTAATGAAGACAAAAGATGTTTCACTTGAACTGTGCGGTTATGAGACACACCTGCTTTTAAATTTGAATTCCTCATTTACTTACAGTTAATGAGGTCTCCGGTAAAAGAATGTATTTAATAAGATGTTATCGAGGGGAACAAAATTATATGCAAGTGGAGTTGGAACTTTTTAAAAAGTGAACAAGACAAATGAGGCTATTAAGAAGTCCGTTTCACTGCGGTCCAAGTCATCAGGAGATATTTAGTAAAAAAGAGGGGCTGGCAAACTATCTGAGTGTCTCCTACCTCGGGACATCTTACTTAACCTAACCACCAACTCCTTGTGATACCGTTGATTTAGTGACACCATTAATACTCACATCTTAATACATAATTTAATGAATTAATTCTTTTTTTACTTTCCAAGATAGACCTAACAAACATGGAGGTAAATTTGTAATTGTTCAATAATTCGATGTTGAATTTTAACGGGAATTTCTATTTCTGATTTGAAAAATGAATCACCAGGTACGTTACTTCCCCAGCAAGAATTAATCAATTACGTTTTCTCTCTCCTTCCAAAGCCAATGGACCGTTTGTGCTAAAGCTCAACCTTTGACTTACCTATATAATGGCATCTAAATACTCACACTAAATTTTGTGTCGATACATTCATCACATCGGCAGTTATTAGGGTAACCCTCTTCTCTGATCCCCATCTCCACTTTCTCGTAATTCACGGAAAATTATTAGTTGCCATCCTTATGGAGTTTTTATTTTTTTTATTTTTTTTTTACAAATAGATATTTAGAACTGTATCATAATAAATACAACAAGCAAATGTGCTAATAGAGAGATAATGGCAATGTCAAGAGGGGAGAAATCAACCAGTGGTGCCACTCCCTAGTCACTCATTTACTCTCCTTTGTAACTAATCACTGTCACTGCTGCTGCTAAGAAGGCCATTGACGCCCCAAGTCGTCGTTGGGGAAATATGGCAGAATGGGAGGGCATGGACTAGACTATTATTGTGGGAACTAAGAAGAGAAAATAATTTTTTACACTTGAATTTAACGACTTCGGTGACAAAAGATATGTTAAGGTCAGTGTGAAGAGTTTTGTTGGAGACGTAATAAGGAGCATTGGCTATTTTACGAAGGATTTTGGATTGAAAGGATTGGATGCGCTGGAGCTTTGAAGCCTTGGCCGAACTCCGAACCCCAGAGTTCAAGTCTGTAAGTCCACATAGGTTTCAGTACTGCGCTGTATATAAGTCGTTTTGTTTTCAAAGTTAGTGTGAGAATTCCAAGTTTGTAGTTCGTCGAGTATGAGGCCTAGATAGCGGACTTCGTTTTTTAAAGGGACGGGATTTTTGTTAAGGTACACTGGAGGGCAGGTGTATTTTCGACGATAAGACCCCCCAAAAAAAAAATTATATATATTATTTTTCTTGTTCCCTATTTAGTTCATTATTATTTATCAATGCGCAACATATGATTTTAATATATTGTAAGGATACATATTTGAATATTTAGTGTTTTCAAATAGATACTGAATAATTTTAATGTTTACAGTGGTAATTTTAATTACAGTATACTTATAATGTTTAAAAAAATGTCAGTTCTGTTGTTATCTCAAGCTTTTGTGTGAGTAACTCTTGTTTAATATAAGGTTAGTTGGCGTTAGTGTAATATAGGTTAGGAACAAACCTCAAGTGAATATGATTTAAGGTTTTCATTGGGCGTATTGGTAAATCATCAAAAATGAACTTCCCCATCACGAATTAATCTATTAGGTTTTCGCTCTCCATCTAAAAACCGTTTTGGCTAAAAGAATAGTATTTATACAAAGACTTCTGAAATCTCATACCAATTATGTGTCAATACATTCATTACAGGGATTTATTCAAATGTATTACTCCGATTTGACTGAAAACTAATAAGTGTCGTCCTTTTGATATTCTTGATACGAATATAAAATAAATATCTTCACCGTTCGTCGAAAATATACTTGCCCTTCAGTGTACTTCGACAACAATCCCATCTTTCTTAAAAACGAATCTAGGCCTCATACTCGACAAACGATTAACTTGGAATCCTCACACGAGACTGAAAATACAAGAAATGAACAGACGATATATACTGTTCCCGTTTAAAACATCTCTATCCACTCATTAAACGCAACACACCCCTCAAACACTCGTGCACACTGCTCCTGTACAAAGCGTTACTTCTCCCATTGTTAACATACGCCTGTCCAATATGGCATGGCGCCAGTCCTTCACTCACAACACGACTACAAACATTTCAGAACAAAATTATTCGTGGGTCTCTGAATGCACCATGGTTTATCCGAAACAGCCAACTCCATGAGGAACTGGGAGTTCCTCGGGTCGCAGCCTATTTAAGGTCCTTAGTAGATAACTACCACGGAAGACTAGGCCTGTGTTCTGGAGCAGCCCACTACAATCTTGGCCAGCCTACTCTCCACAGAAGGCTCAAACCAAGATTATACCAAGACATTATTATTAATTAATTTCATTTTATATTTTCCACTTTATACTTTGTGTGAAGAACCAAGATGTTCTGGTCCAAATAAAGTGATTTGTTGTTTTATATACTGTTTCTAAGACAAGTTACTTGACAAAAGATCCAAATTAACTTTTAAAACAACACGACTTGTTTACAACGCAGTTCGCAATCCACAGAGGGTTCTGCCAAGGCTTCCAATCTCCAGCGCCTCTAATCTTTTCAATCCAAAATCCTTCGAACAATAGTCAATGCTCCTTATTACGTCTCCAACAAACTTCTTCACACCTAATGTACCTTTTGTCACCGAAGTATAAAAATTATTTTCCCTTCTTAGTTCCCACAATAATCCTCTAGTCCGTGTCTTCCATTCTGCCACATTTCCCCAACGTCGGATTAAGCGAGAATGGCCTAGACTTAGGAGCAGCAGTGATTTGTTACAAATGAGAGTACGTAACTCAGTGACTAGGGAGTGTCCACTCTTGACGTTTTGACATTATCATTATCTCTCCCTTAGTACATATTTTTGGCATCAGGGAAAAGTCGGAAAACACTAAATTCTGGTGAAACTCAAAATCTTTACTTATTACATACTTCCTCTATACATCGTATAACTGAGAAAGTAAAATTCCTGTCTGTGCGTCAGTATACTCGTAAGTCGGTATACACGAAATGTTATGTATCCAGAACCTTATAAGGATGACATCTATCGATTTTTAGTCAAAGAACAAGGAGATGGGGGACATGGAGAAGGGAGAGGATTGACACAAAAACCCAATAACATCGGTTGTAATCTATGTATTGACATAAAATTTTATATTTGAATCAAAAATCCAAAACCCCAAGAAGACGACATTTATTGATTTTCAAACCAATAAATTAAAGGGAAAGGGGGTTTCGGAGAGGGGGAGGGGGTAACACAAAAACCCCAATAACTGCCTGAGTTACAAGATACTCTGATTTATACATTCTTATGACATATTATCCCATTAGCATGTTATTGTTTAATGGAAATAAATATTATTATTATTCCACAATCTCCGGATCGTCGCTTGGCCATTTATTCGGTTTACAGTGGTATGCGTGCTTGCTTACTGACCTGAAGATCACGGGTTCGAAACTCGGCCGAGGCTCATAGTTTATTCTATCGGAGGTAAAATAAACTTAAGCACGCCGTCCTTCGGATGGGACGCTAAGCGATGGTTCCGAGCCTGTACAATGTCAGGTACTCGTTAAATACCCCTACCCTAGATCAATAAAAATTTAGGGTAGGCAAAATTTAGGACTCCCACAGTAGAGTCGGGCTCATGTCCACCAGAGTGACGAAAGAGCGCTCTGGTAGTAGGCGATATGACCTCGTAGTTAAAGCCCGGGCATGAGTCATAAAACCTAACCTAACCCTTTTTCAAATTTATCGCTGTTTAATTTTTTTGATCGAATGGGGACACCCTGAGCTCGGTGGTCCGGAGACGGCTGCCTCACTTGCCTTAGGGATTAATAGGCACTGATATATACATTTAGTGTTTGGGCAAAATGGCTTAAGTCAGAAAAAGTCTTGTGATCCAAAGGACTTATGCAATTAAATATTTTTACCAAATGTAACTGATTGTTGGAATATTTAACTTTGTTTATATTAAATACTTTATAGAAATAATATTTCAAGTAACATAAATGTCCTTTACCTGATTTGCAGGAATTTTTTTAACGTTTAGAAATTCCCCTATTAAAAATCAGATTTTCTGACTTAAGCCCTTTTGCCCTAACACTCGATGTATATATATTCGATGCATTTTTTTTTTTATAAATTCGCATGGTTAATGAAGACAAAAGAAATTTCACTTGAACCGTGCGCTTATGACATTGATTATTAACATTATTTCTAACATTATATTTTCAAATATTCCTTTGAGTGATGACATTATACTCAGGGATTTGAGTTCAGAAAAACTTTAAAAGACTAATGTTACCTGTGGCTTTATTTTTTTTTTTTATTTAACCTTTTTGTTAATATAAGTATTGCGTTCTTTTTGTTATCATTATTGAATCTATCTATTTATTTATAATTCTATATCGAACTCCTTGTTGTAAGATAATTCTTTATAAGGAATAAAGTTATTCATTCATTTGGAGGGGTAGCTAAAATTTAATAGATTAATTCTTTCTGGGGAAGTACATTATCGGTGATTCATCGACGACTTGTTATTTTTGAAATCCAGATATTTCGTACAGCTGGGAAATTTAAAAAAAATTTAGTCTTGGGTTAAAATCGTGTCTTGCTGTCGAGACAGGCGATAGATTAGCATGATGTAGTGTCGTATTTTTTACGGTTTTCTAATCAACTGATTATCTTATTAAGATTTCTCCGGACTTTGATAAGCTTTTAAAAATCATCAGACAAATAATGAAAGTCAAATTTCTGTTCATGTTTTTGAATAAATTTGTTGTTTTTATTATCTGATTAGGACAAGAATCTAAAAATTTACGATAAGCTAATGAGCACAATTAATATATGTTTTTAAAGCAGCTATTTTTTGAAATTTTTTGAATTGATTAGATATTTGATTTTGATAATATTGAGATTTATATCTTTTGAGAGTTGAAAATTTATGGGTGTTATCTTCTACAGGTTTTTAGGGAAACTAAAACGAGTTTAGAGAAGTCTACTCGTATTTAGTCTAACATTGCACCAAAATAGTGTGGGGCACGAGGAGGGCTTAACTCAGATACCGTTGCAATTTTATATACGAACTGGAAAACTACATTAACTATAGTATTCACCGATGGATGATTTTTACTGAGATTTGTTTTCATGAGTGAAAATTGTGTGGGTCTATGAACATGATAACTCTCGATAGAATGATTGTATAGATACAAAATTTTATATTTTTAGTGAAATCGGCCGAACGAAAGGGGTGATTGGAGAGGGGACCAATTATAAGAAGCACACCTAATAATTTTATCTGTGTATCCAGCATGGACGACACGAATTGATTATCTGTCAAATCGGCCAAAGTGTTGAAGTTAGGGGGAAGCTTAACACTTAAACTGTAATAACTTCCATTGAAATTAATGTATCGGCATAAAATATTTGGTGAAATCCGTCAAATTGATACGTTCTGGGGAAGTACAATGCCGGTGATTCACCGAAGACCTTTTTTCTATTATTATACTGGTTCTCATTCCACATTTGTTGCCAGCTCTCTTGAAATTTGATCCTGTGTGGTCGGGACATCTTCCTTTCAATGGCGATCATGTTTTCTTATAAGCATAAAATAATCAATAATATTTAACTACGAATTGGAGAAGTTTCCATAAAAAAATGTTTTGAATTTACATTACATTTATTCTGAATAATAGTTAGTTATTATGACTCATGCCCGTGCTTTAACTACGAGGTCATATCGCTTACTACCTGAGAGCTTTTTCATCACTCTGGTGGACATGAGTCCAACTCTACTGTGGGAGTCCTAAATTTTGCCTACTCTAAATTCTTATTCACCTACGGTAAGGGGTCTTTAACGAGCACCGTACAGGCTCAGGACCATCGCTTAACTAACGTACAATCCGAAGGATGGCGTGCTTAAGTTTTTTTTTATCTCCCAGATAAAATAAACTAAGGGCCTCGGCCGGGTTTTGGACATGCGATCTTGAGCTCAGTAATAGTGATATAGTGGGTTGCTGGCTAGAAAGTTAAATTTAAAATTTTTTTTGAAATTGTATAATTATTTTGAAGTGATTTTTTTATTTTATTATTAATTATTTCGTGAGAGAGACTGTTAATTCTTTGATTTGTTATATCGGAAAATATTATCTATGAATACATTTTTGGAAAATATATATATATATTGAAAAGGGTGTTTTTTTTATTGATTTATAGAAACTACCCATATATTTGCAAACTAATACTTATTTAGCGAAATAATTTAACAAATATTTATTACTAAATATACCTAATCTAAGAAATGTGAAGTGATCCTTCACAACTCCAACTGCCAACTATATTTTCACTGTTGAGAACGCCTGGTAGCTGAGTGGTATGCGTACTTGATTATTAAGAGCTCAAGATCATGGGTTCGGAACCCGGCCGAGGCCCTTAGGTAAAAAAACCTTCGGATGGGATAATTGCGTTAAAGGCCCTTACCCAAGGTAAATAGGTAAATTTAGAGTAGGCAAAATTTAGGAGTCCAAAAGTAGATTCGGGGTCATGTTCACCAGAGTGACGAAAGTGCGCTCTGGTAGTAGGCGATATGTCCTCGCAGTTAAAGCCCGGTGATGAGTCTTAGTAACTAACTAACTGATGTGATCTGATTGCAGAAGGAACAATGCCAGTTCAGATATTGAACGATGTACCAAAACTTGGGTTCAGATCAACGATAGCAACTTCAACTCAGCCCTCAACTGGTACAAATCATGCTCCCAACTATCATCTACTCTGAACGGTAATACATTATTAACCTTAGAATTACTTTGTTTATGCTTAAAGATATTCATATATAATTTTTACTTCCTCAGATATACGAAGTATAGGGAAAGTTATGTAATGTTATGTTGATTTTTTACCAGAATTTCATGTAATCCGTACCCTGGTAAACAAAAGTAATGAGACAATAAGAAAGAAACAAAGTAGTGAAATGTACTTCCCCAGAACATTATTCAATTAATTTTTCGCTCTCCCGCCAAAACTAGTCGACCGTTTCATCTAATATTTAATTAAGATAAATTCCTTATATCGGTAGTGAAAATGAAATTTGACAGATTATGTCCTCATTGGGTTTCGACTTCAAATATGAAATTTCGTGTCGACACATTCGTTATTAGAGTTTTTGTGTTAAGCCTCTCTCCTAATCCTCCTTCCTTTTAGTTAATTTGGCTGAAAATCAACAGGTGTTATCACATTGGGGATCTGGTCACAAATATAAAATTTCGTGTCGATACAAGAATTCTCTCGTGAGTTATCGTGTTTACAGACAGCATTTTATTCATATATGGAATTTGGAGGTCGAATAACATGAAATTCCGTTAAAAAAACTCATCGAAATTTAACCGATTACTTAACTTCTCCTATACATCAAACATCGTATAGCAGGGAAAGTGAAATTCCCAGTGTATGTGTTATATCTCGCGATAGAATGAATATATCTACACGAAATGTGCATCCAGAACTGCATAAGGACGACACGTATTGATTTTACAAATCGTTGAAAGGTAAGGGAGGGATTAATGCCCCACCTCTTCACGCAGCTCTGAATCACTCATACTTCCCCAGTGTTTCCACTCTCCCTTAAGGTCACCTCCCTCCCACCGAAGATGAATCACTCATACTTACCCAGCGTTTCCACTCTCACTTCAAGGTCACCTCTCTCCCACCGAAGATGAACCACTTATACTTACCCGGCGTTTCCACTCTCCCTTCAAGGTCACCTCTCTCCCACCGAACATGAACCACTCATACTTACCCAGCGTTTCCACTCTCACTTCAAGGTCACCTCTCTCCCACCGAAGATGAACCACTTATACTTACCCGGCGTTTCCACTCTCCCTTCAAGGTCACCTCTCTCCCACCGAACATGAACCACTCATACTTACCCTGCGTTTTCACTCTCCCTTCAAGGTCACCTCCCTCCCACCGAAGATGAATCACTTATACTTTCCCAGCGTTTCCACTCTCCCTTCAAGGACACCTCCCTCCCACCGAAGATGAATCACTCATACTTCCCTAGCTCCGTTGCTTTCTCCCACCCCGTACCCACCGGGCCCCCATCCCAAAAATATTCCTTGAAGCCACCTCATTTCTCCCAGCCTCTCCTTGAGGGCGCTCAACTGGGTCTTCCAAGAGAAAACCTGAGAGCCCCACTCAACCACATATCTACTTCCCCAGAAGTCTCCGCCCTCCCAATTCAAGGTCATTCACTCCTTATGAAGCAATCCTCATTTCTTTCTTCTACTTTTTCTGACCCATTTTTACTTCCCCACATCAATTGTCTCCTACAAACCTTTTTTTCTCAACTTGGCGTAGCCAATTACCCCTCCCAAAAAATGATTTTTTAGGTTGCGTATTTTCTTTTCAGGGCCGACCCGTGACGACTATAACCTGGCTTTAATTGAGAATATCAAGAAGAGCTCTGATTATTTCTTCAAGAGGTCCTCATTGCCTCTCGACATATTGGCTGGACTGGAACGTGACCTGGGGGGGATTGTAGACAACCTCCTCTACCCTCCCGAGCTCATGCAAGCCCGTTTTAAAGTACCCAATGTACGAAGTAGATCACATAATATATTATATTAGTTAATTATTGTGACATGCCCGGGCTTTAACTTTGAGGTTTTATTGCTTACTACCATTCTTTTCGTCGATCTGGTGGACATGAGCCCGACTAATTTTTGGCTACCCAGGTTTAGTTACCAATAGTCTTTAAAGAGTTCCTGAGATCGTACAGGCTCGGGACCATCGCTCAACATTCCATCCGAAGGACGGTGTGCTCAAGTTTTTTTCACGTGCCAGATAAAAAACCATATTGCATCGAACCCGAGATCTTGAGCTCAGAAGGCAAGAACGCTAGCTCTGAGCCACCGGCACTTTATACTATTATAATGAAGATCTCCTTCAGGAGCACCAGCAGGCGGATCTAGGGTAAAAAAGTCCAAGTGGCAAACGCTCTGAAGGGCCTATTTTAATGATGAACCCATGTATGCACCTAACCTCTATAATCTACAGTATAAAATTACCCCCGTATTTTGTAAATAATTAAATAAATTAATTATATTCGTGAATATACAAGTATAGATAGTCTAATAATATTCATTGCTAAGGATGTTTTTCTTATTGAATTTGAATTACAGATCAGTATTTGAAAAAAAAAAGAAATGGTAAATATAGACAATAAGACTGGGGGGATTTGTATATTCATAGGCAAAACAGTAGTTGGCATATCCGTTATTTTAACGGATAAATATGATTTTAATCGATTTGGTAATATCTTATTACAGAAAAAGTTTCAAACGAGTTTCACAATAACATAGACAGTGAGTGAATATTCAGCATTCTACAAAGAAAGAGGTACTTTGCTGAATGTAGCTTTAGAAGTTCGCTTATTTGATTGTAAATTTTCTTGCTTTTTGTTCGGCAAATACTTCAATCTTATCCCTTTTAATGAAGAAAAATTCACATCTATAGTTTCTTGGTTTATCGATGGAACTATCGATATGGAATTTCCTTCATTAAAGGGTATACGTTTTGAAGAAAGATACATCGATAGTACTATCGACTATCCATATCGAACCGCTACTGACATAGACAACACCGAGGAACTGGATCCAATCATCTCTGGGACAGGGCATATACCCCTAGTAAAATTTTGATATTCCTTTGTTCCAGAGTTTGAATAAAGTTAAGTCGGAGGGTAAGATGCTGCTACGTATCTCGACCAAAGAAAAGAACATTATGACGCAGATCTACACAGTGGCCATCCTGAGTGTGATCCTTACCTTCATTATCTTCATCGTCATGTGCCTCCTCTGTGCCCAGTACAAGAAGATGAGAGACCGTCAGAGAATTGCCGAAAGGTAACCTACATCGTTAGTTCATAGCGTCCCATCACCTAGGTAACTATATACCTCCCATTGTAGTCAGCTAGAGAGCTTCCGCTGACTGTATCTTGAATACAAAGTGACTTGTTACCAGGCTCCTTGTACTTATTTTTTAGGGGTTTGTAGATCGAAAATAAAAAAAATACAGTCGACGATGAATCACCGGCAATGTACTTTCCCACAACAAATCAATTAAGTTTTTGCTCTCCCTCCAAAACCAATCAAACGTTTATGCTATAAATCAATTGTGGTAAATAAAATTATAATTAAAACAAAAAGAATAAATTAATAAACAACTTAAACAATAATAAATTACCACATTTCCTGTAGAAATTTTATAACTGGTCTTCTATTTAATTTTGATTTTTACAGTAGTTTTCGAAAAGGGCCCTAAAATTATCAAAAGTTCAATATGTGCAATTTTGAAGACAGTGCACGTATTTTTTAAAAAAATTCAATTAACCAACTTTTCATTTGGATTTCTAAAAAGATGCCATTTTTAATAATTTTAAATAATAATAAATCTAATCCAAAGGTTTTCAAATAATTTTACTGGGCCAGCAGGGAAAATGAATAGTTTAGAATTGACGAGAACAAATAGTTTGGGTTTATTCTTTTAAACCATCTAAGTTATAAAATTAAAAAACTAAACATTGAAACAAACAAAAACTATTATTTCAATCTTTTTTCTGTTTTTTTCTTTTTGGCCATTCTTTAAATTTAAGTTATATATTTCTGGGCTTATATTCAGTACATATAAACAAACAACAGTAGGTACCTTCTTTGCGGATCAGTTTCACCGTCAATACACTTCTATTTAGTTCATTTCAACTTAAGCGTAAACACCACTCTCTATCTTCACTCAGACCACCGCCATTCTATCCAGGCCTCGACTCTACACTCCACACACTAAAAAAAACAGCTGATGGCCGTGTTTTGTTTTTTTACTCATTTGTTTTTAAATAAATTTGCTTTTTATAGAAAAATAAATATAATTAATTTTTTTATATTAATAATTTAATCATTTTAATGTGTGTATTTTTTTTTATACATCAGACAATAGTTTACTTAAATAGAAGCTTCTGAATCCTCAAACTACATTTTTTGTGATACATTCATTACATCGGTAGTTGTTGGGTTTTTGTGTCGAGCCCCACTTCTCTGAATCTCCTTTTCCTTCGGCCGATATCGCGGATAATTAATGTCCTAATGGCGTTGTGGATACACATATAAAATTTCTTGTATTTCTTGAAAAACATGAAATTCTGGTGGTATTTCTGAACGATCAAATAACTCTCCTTTTATTTTGTATACCTGGAGAACTAAAATAGACTCCTAGTATGTAGAGTGTCTGCAACTACTAGACCTAGATATACTACTCTTCAACTACTAATCAAAACATACGTCACAGTAACGGCTAATGTCAACAACCAGATACTATCAGGTCACGGAGATATCAACTCCAAGCTATTCTTCTTTAAGAGGAAAAACAACCCGAACTGTTCGTGCGGCGGAGTCGAGACCGCAGAGAATGTGGTCCTCGACCGTCCTCTGTACGACGGACCTAGGATGGAGTTGATGCGTAGGACAGGTTCGTACCTAGAGCAGCTGGTGTCGGAAACCGGCTACCCAGCGTTCAACCGATTAGTCGCCTCCTGGCGGAGAAAGAAGAAACCTCTATGACCCTGCGACAACCAGGTCGCCCCCGGCGCCTCACCGTACTACAGCCAGCGAGCGTCCCCCCCGAACTTCAAGGAAAATAAGGTGGGCTTGGAACGTCGCAGAAGGTCGGCGGCAGTTGCTTCTAGCCTACCACAGTAACTCATAATTATTGATTTGATAAATAAAAATTGTTATGCCCTCTTCTCCGACGACTCGGCGAGCGGATGTCTTGGTTTCCACCGGAGGTCGGCACCCGAAAAAAAAAAAAAATTTAACATTTCAATCGTCATTTTCATCTTGAGCAACAGAACAAAGTGTCTTATTACCTAATGTCGACATTAGCTGATTTGAGCTGTTAACGTCGGAAAACACAAGCCAAAGAAGGAAGGTTATGTGACATTAACCGCCAACCACTGACCAATGACATCTATATTATAAGTTATGTTTATTTATTTCATTAAAAAAACTCTTTTTAGAAACAGTTTTTTAAAAAACAAAAAAATTTAAAACTTTTCACGAGACACAAACTCACATAGGTAAGTAAATAAACAACAGCTTTATAACTTTCCTCCTTGCTCCATACGGGTTTTCCGACTTTAACAGCTCACATCAGCTGATAAGACTGTGGTTGAAGATGGAAATGCCGATTGAAATGTTAAAATTATCGACGTTTACAAGCTATTGTCCACATTAACCAAATTTATGACTTTAACAGTATTATATATATATATAGTAGAACCTCGACTCTCCGGGTGATGGGGGGGGGGGGGGGGGGGGGGAGGTCGCACGGATAAATGAAAACCACGGATAATCGAGACACTTTTTATATAATGAATTACATATGTGTGTACATTGTCATGTTATAACGCTATCAGAGCTTGAAATATGTAGTAATCTTTCTTTGTTTTTTGCGGTTTGAAATGATTTTCCTTACTTCAGTTCTATTTTTTCTCAAATTCATGACGTCATGGAAGTAAACATTTTCCTGTTGGCAGAAGTTGAGGAGCACGTATACTGCTTCCATTGCTTGATTTGTCTGAATGTTTTCTTCTTTAGCGCCAAAACTGTCATCATTGTTACTCTACTCTGTCTCTAAGTTTCTAAGAACCTATACTTACTGCTTAAACACCACGGTTAATCCCGAACACGGATGATCGAGACACGGTTAATCGAGGTTCTACTATATATATATATATATATATGATCTTGTAGTTAACGCCCGTGCATGAGTCAAAATAATTAAGTAAAAACACATAAATATCATGTTCACAATATTGTACTTGCTCACTCTTCCTCCAAGGCTTCGCTCCTGTTGGCAGTACAAATACCCGTATGCCTCACAAATATTCTTTTTACATTTTTCAAAATATTTTCTAGGGAGGATGACATTTGCTACGCAGCCAAATGTAACTGTGCCAATAAAAGAAAACGGGTGTGGGAAACTGAAGAACAACGGAAGGGCGGCAAGAGAGGTTTGTAGCGCTATGCAGCCTGGTGCAACTTGACTCAACCATGCGTTATTAAAAATAATATTAATTATATTTATTTCCTATAACTATAACATGGTAATAGGATGTCGTAAAAATGTATACATTAAGATAGATAAATTAGATACATAAACAGATATTAACTCTTAGAGTCTGACAAGTGATTAGTAATTATATTACTATTTAATACTTTAAAATATGTATTCGGGCACAAAAATAATACAGTCTTCAATTAAATTAAAATTAAAATAACTATTTTTTTATATCTCTTCCGGAAGTGTCTTTTTCACAATGATATCATGAGACGTTCTTACGTCCCTTCATCAAGTCACTAAGTGTGAAATATAAAAAAACTAAAAATAATAATTTAAGAATTGATAATAATAATAGATAAAAATCAATATCTGTGGTGGAATTCTGCCAAGAAAATATAAATGTAAGCTATGAAATGATGATTTAGCACATAAACTGTGATAATTATTTTAATTACCACATTTCCTTTTTTTGATCTCTTTTCTTTATTTAAATTTTGATTTCTACAGTAGTTTTTTGAAAATGGCCCTAAAAAAATATTATCAATAAGTTATGACGTGAATTTTTTAAGAAAGTACATGTATACAACAAGAAAATTCCATTTAACAAACTTTACACTTGGATTTATAAAGAGATGCCAGTTTTTTAATAATTTTAAATAGTATTAAATTCTAATCCAAAGGTTTTTTAAATGATACTACTGGGCCGACAGGGAAGATGAATAGAATAGAATTTTAAAAGGACAAATAATTGGGTTATTTGCTTTATTTACACATTATAATTAAAAAACTAAACATTTAACAAAACAAAGCAAAAGAAAAAAACAATAGAACAAAATCATTAAACTAAATACTTAAAACTATTCTTTTTGTTTGGGCATATTGAAAAATATATATGATTAAATGTACTTTCTTTTCAAGTTTCTACCACATAATTTAGACCTCGATAACTCAACTTTCTTGTAATTGTTCAACCTCACTAAAAACAAACATCTCAACTGTATGTGCACTGTTCCCTAGCTAGCTCTCGACTCATCTCCCTATATTTTTTCTCACAGCTGTTCTTTTGATTTCTTTTATTTGATGTCCCTTGTTTTTTTTTTCAAGACCTTGATATATATATATTATAATTAAATAAATTACTTTTTATATTCATAAAAAAAATGTTCCGTAGTTTACATCACAAAACACGACTTTCACATGGTTATTTTATTCTTTTGAACTATGAAAAAACATTCTGTTTCCGAATAGAGGGTTAACTCTAGCTTAAAAATGGTTAGTTGAAGCTAAAAGTTTTTTTATGGTATATTATTACCTATATAATTTAACATAAAAAAAATTATGCTTTTTCTTTAATTATTATTATTTTTTTTTTTTACTGTATTATTTTAATTTGTTCATCATTATTTTTATTTATATTTGTTTGTTCTCATTGTTCTAATTATTGCTCTCTATAAACAATTATAATTTTTTTGGATAAATTCGAGAAAGGTTTTTTTTTTTTCTGTTTTTTGATTTTTGTATTCTTTTGTGTATTTCTTATGTTATTATTCTTAAGGGACCTACGTTTGTCCCAGAATCATTATTAAAATTATTTTTAATTTAATTTCTTCACATTACGTTTATTACAGAGGAAGACTCAAATAGCTACGAAGATGTGACCATACCTCACAAGGCTAAAAGCATGCCTCGTATTGAGTGACATTCCACACCTAATAATACACATTTAATTACAACATTCCTATTACATGTTGATTTCTTATTTATTAATTTTAAATAATTCACTGTGTTTATTTACTTGAATTATATACTAGCAGGTTATCCTGCTTCGATCGAAGTTACTTTGAGCAGGTTAGTATCTTCAAAATGGGAGGGGGGCGATATATATACTATTTTTTTTTAGGTTATTCTGCTTAACCTAGGTAAACCTGGTGGTTCTGTTGAATGGAATAGTGGTTAAATAGAGAATGATATAGTAGTGTTCAATACAAATAAATGATTTGAGTCATAGTGTTGGTGAGTAGCTCCACTTATGGATGTTCGTTTACCTGCACAAGTCGGTAAAGAACTGGTTATAGGGGGTGACACGCCGCCCCGATCTCACTGTGCTAAAGTAGGATATATAAGGACAACACTGAGGAGACAGTGGGTACCAAATGACCACAACTCGTGGTAAATGGTACAAAATGGTAAGATGATATCTGGGGTGGGAGGGCTAATGTTGGTCACGAGTTGTGTGTCGTGCTATTTGCATATCACCTCTAGAGTGTTGTCTCGTAATTAACACATGTAGCCTGAGAGAGGTCACGTGGTAATTAGCAGCGGGTAGCACCTCACCCTCCCCCCTGTCTCTCTACAAGACCAGACTTACAAAGCAGTTGGTAAATGGAATTCTACTGGTCGGTTTATGGAATTCCAACACAAATACATATATCCAACTAAATTTCTTATAAGGTGGAATTCCCCAGCAAATTCGTAGTTTAGTTTATGTTTTCCTAGACCGTAATTACAAAAATGAATTTTTTTAAAATAATCAATGTGAGATATTGCCACCAGAACCTAGTTTCAACGCAAAAAAGTCATCATCAGTGGTACATCCCACCCACTCTGGCCATTTGTCCTTTAACCGCTACACTGTGTGGGTGGGATGTACCACTGATGATGACGCCGTTAAAAACCGGTTCTGGTCAAAAACAATGAGAAGACAACGTATTTATCAATGTTAAATTATTTAACATGTGTATCCGGAACCCTCTAAAGACGACCCATATTGATTTTTAATCAGATCGGCCGAAGGGAAGGGAGCATTAGGGATGGGACTTAACACAAAAACTCTGATTACTGCTGTTAGTTATTGTGACTCATGCCCGGGCTTCTAACTTCGAAACCATATCGCCTACTATTTTTGTCGCTCTGGTGCACGTGAGCCCGACGTGACATTGTACAGGCTCGGGACTATCGCTTAACGTCCCATCCGAAGGACGGCGTGCTCACGTTCCAGATAAAAAACCTAAGCGTCTCGGCCAGGTTTCGAACCGCGATCTTGAGTTCAGTAAGATAGCATGCATACCACTGAGCTTACTGCCTACTTACTTCCCCTGGCGCTACGGTCCTTGTAGAACCTGGGCCTTCGCAACAATCGTGCGCCATTCTTCTCTATCCTCGGCCTTCCGTCTCCATCTTCTCACACCCATCGTAGTTGAGGTCGTCCTCCACGTCCTCCAGCCAACGTAAGCGAGGTCTACCTCTTCTTCTTTGTCCTCCCGGGTGTTCCTCCAGTATCCTCCTCGGCAATCTGTCTGGTTCCATCCTCTGTAAATGCCCCAGCCATCGCAGCCGCCCTGCTTCACTAAGGGCTCTTGTACAGGTCCCTCAGCTCCCTATTGGTCCGTATCCTTCATCTATCCCCCTCTGGAGTAGGGCCGTATATCTTACTGCCTAACTGTCGTTATAATGATTGTATTGATCCAATATTTCGTATGTAAATTCAAAACCCTATAAGGATGGCACCTATCAATTTTTCGCGAAATTGGTCGAAGGGAAGAAAGGGATCAGAGGAGGGGGCTCGACTCAAATATTCTAATACTATCACAATTTAGTATGCGGATTTAAAAGCCAATGTCAATTGCCTTTGGAAGAAGAGGAAAACACACTGGGGAAGTACATTGCCGGTGATTCACGAATTTTTCAGTCTGCTCGCTAAAAAATCACTGTTTTTTATGAGTAGCAGTAACAGTAGCAGCTACACAGATAATAGTTGTTTTGTCCCAGTGGACAAATAGCGGTATGACACTGGCGTCAGGTTGCAGGTCTCATGAGAACCTGGGACTCACGACCTGAACACCACCCATTATGGAGACTAGGTACCGTCTCTTTATCAAGTCTCGGCATCACCCCAAACAAATTGTACTATGTAAACATCCTTTTAACTTTACTAAGTGAACAATTTTCGTAAGGATGAGAAAATTTGTTTCTCACGAAGTAGTTTTCTCAAAATGTCTTCCGTCTACTAATAACTAAAAGTCAGGTAATCTCATCACGAAGAGTCGTAACAATTAGTTATGGAAAATATAAATATACAATTTTATGAAAAACAGCAGGTTTAGTAACGTTATTTACCTAGTTAGTAAATTTAGTTAGTTGAATGACCTCAGATAGAGGCCTCGACATTATATTAAATGATGGATCACAGGCTATGTACTTCCCCAGCACGTATTAATTAAAGTTTAGTTCAGTTATCGCTTACTCTCCAAAACCTATCGACCGTTTGGGTAAAAATAAATAGGCTGTGGTAAATGAAATTATGTTGTTAAATAAAAATAAATATAAATAATAATTGAAATAATAAAATTAATAATAATTAAATAAACAATAAATTACCACATTTCCTGTAACCATTTTATAACTGGTCTTTTACTAAATGTTGATTTCTACAGTAGTTTCCGAAAAGGGTCCTAAAAATATATATCAAAAGTTCAAGACGTGCAATTTTGAAGAAAGTGCACGTAAATTAAAAAAATTTCAATAAACAAACTTTTCATTTGGATATCTAATGATATGCCATATTTTTTTTCTTAATATTGCAAAAATTTTAAATCTAATCCAAAGGTATCAATTATCTTACTGGGTTAACAGGGAAAATGAATAGCATACAATTTTCGAGAACAAATAATTGGGTTTATTTACTTAAACTACATAATAAAATTAAAAACTAAGAGATAAAAAAAAATCAAATTATCTACAAAAGAAAATCTTACAACCTAATTTTTACATTTATGTTTTAGTCTCTTTTCTTTCTAAATACTGGCCATTCTTCAAATTTAAGTTATTTTAGGGCATATAAAACATATAATTAAATTAAAGTACCTTTTTTGTGCATCTATTTCAATTAAAACTCCAATTAATCACAATTAAGTCTCCTCACCTTAAGCCTAAACTCTCACTCCATCTCAACTCAGACCTCGACTCCTCTACACTTATTCAAAACAGCTGATGGTCGTGCTTTGTTTTTTTATTCATGGGTTGTTTTAAAACAAAATGCATTCATATTATTTATTTACTATTTTAGTTGCTTCTTGAATTTTATTTTATACTAATAAATATAGTTAATTTAATAATATTAATAATTTGAATGTGTGTATTTTTCATACATCACAAGGTGTCATTCTTATGAGGTTTTGAATTTACTTGTGAAATTTCGTGTCTAGAAAATGAAGTTGTTAAGAGTTTTTGTGTTATACCTTCCCCTAATTTCCCTGAAAATTAATAGGTGTCTTCATTATGGGATTCTGGATGCACGTATAAAATTTCGTGTCGAAAAAATCATTTTATCTGAATTTATTGTGAATATTTTGTTAAGCCCCTCTAATACATTCCTTCCCTCTGGCGGATTTATCTGAAAATAAATGGGTGTCGTTTTTATGGAATTCTGGATACGCATATAAAATGTGTCAATATCTTTGTTCTAATATGAGTTATCGCGTGCACAGACACACACATAATATGTATATTATACAGGATTTTTTTTTTTCAATTTTGCAATCCTGGGTTCGAAATTCATGAAATTCCGATAATAACTCAACATTAAATTTCAAACCGATATACGATATATACAAAACAGGAATCATGTTCGATTAGGGCCCCTGAGACAACATTCGTTGGGCATAGTGCACCACGGCGTGGCAAAATTGCAAAATATAGGTTTACAGAAAAACTGTCAATTATGTTAACAAACAAAATGTTAAAACTAACAAAATTAAAGTTGAGATGTAAGATATAGCTAAGTGGTTGTTTTAAGTGAGAGTTGTCTAAAATAGACCCCTTCATTTGAGGTGATAAAATATACTGATAACCAAAGATAATCTGACTGAGCTCAGTTCCCAGGGGAGGTTACTTAGAGACATTAGGACATCAGTCCTTAGTATTATGTAGTCACGAGTCCGTCTACATGGCGCTAAGGGATATATCCAACCCTCATTTATTGTTAGTTATTACAGAAATGAAACGCTAGGATTTAAACGCACAGTAAAAAAAAAACAGCTTACCAAGTAAGAAAGGTTAATTACACACTACAAAATGAAAAATGGTAAAATGCAAACACTGTAAATAAAATTTTAACCCAATAACTAAAAATGTATTGCCTAGTAAGTTAATCCAATAACACGGTTAATAAGGCGCAGCAGGAAATCTCAGAACACTCGGAAAAAAACTTGAATGACCAGTAAAAAAAAATCAAAGACTAAGATTTAAAATGTACAGTACAAAATTGCAGTTTATCGAGTAAGTCCAGTTGATGTATTCGAAGAAATGAAATGTTGACCCTCCCGTCGGTCTTTTTAGTGAAACAGTCCAGGAAACCCCATGGGGGAGCATAAAAAAAATATTCAATTGCGTACAGTCTAATTTATTTACCGTGAAAATATCCTTTTTACTCTGCCTTTATTTTTTTTACTATTCGTTAAATACTTTTATACTATTATTTACTTTATTTACTGTAAATATATACTTTTTACTGGGCGTTTATTTTGTTTACCAAACGTTAAATATTATTCTACTAGCATTTAATTTATTTACTATGAATATTTCCTTCTTACTGTGAGTTTCTTATTTTTACTATTCTTTTACTTTTTTAACCGTGTTATAGATTTATTACTTTGAATTTAATCTTGTAAATGATTTTTTTTTTTTTTTTTTTGTCTTATAATGTTGATCGCAACTGTTGCCATTACTCAACAACCAGCTACCAAGAGAACTCGATTGGATGTCTTGATTGGCGTGAGAGAGGAAGGCTACCCAGCGGTAGCTCCTCAGGGCGAAATTTAAAAACAATGGATATTATGATTATTAATAATGAATATTATTGGGATATTTGGGATTACAGTAAGTCACGGTTCCATCTCCTCTTCAATCTCCTGGGAGGATTGTGTGGCAAGTGTGGTGAAGAAAGTGAGTGGATATATGGATTTGGGTGTGAATGCAATTTTCTATGGAAACGTCTGTAAAGGTCTTGAATTGTGTCATGTACTGTGTTTATCATGAGGTCATTGTGGAGTGTTCTGTTACTTACTTATGGTGGGCATTGTGTAATGAGTCTCAGTGTCTTTGACTGGAAAACCTGGATACGTTTCAGGTTAGAAATTTTTGCCGAACCGTAGATTTGTGAGCTATACATCCAGAGTGGTTTTAGTAGAAATGTGTAGCAGTTACGCTTTTGTGTTAAGGGTAATTTTTAATGTCTGTGCAGAAGAGAATAAAGCATTTTAAATCGTTTCTTTAGTGTATCAGAGTAAGTCCCAAATGTCTTACGGTGTTAATCTCAGGGAAGGGCTTGTTGTAGATAAACACGGCGGGACATGATTCCCGTCTTACTGTAAATGTTATATGTTGTGATTTGTCCGTGTTGAATTTAATTTAACTCTGAATTTAATCTTGTAAATGTGAATTAATTTTGTTACTGTGAATATGTAAAAATAAAATTTCTACTTTAATTACTGTGCATTTAATTTTCATCTGAAATGAATCACCGGTAATTAACTTCCCAAGCAGGAAATAATGGAGGATTTTGGACTTTTTTTTTCCAGGTTCCAGACCCCTGTGGGGCCACACCACCTGTCCGCCGCGTAGAGGGGAAATAGGTCTGATTTTTAGTTGTATTTATTTATGGTGCTAAGGCTGGTTGTAGGACCCCACCACTCGCCGGGGCGATCGGTTGGGTCCTGCAGCCTACCTTATTGGCGTCTCCCGAGAGCTCGGGGCCTGTGCATTTATGTTTCGTGGCTGCGTTGCGCCGCTTCTTTACCTTCCGCCAGGAGGCGACGAATCGACTGAGGATTTTGAACTGGTTGGATGTCCAGCACACCGCGATAAATATCATGAAATGGTTTCCACATTCATGTCGCATTCTTGGAGTGACTTCCCGTTTGGACTGATGGAGCGGCCTAAAAACATGGATCTGTAGGATGTTATTTGTTATCAGTAACAGATAACTAGCTGACTGGCCAACCCCAGTAGCCCCAAGCTGCCCCCAACCCTAGTCCTTGTCATGCGACAAAATGGTCTTCTCCTGTAGACGTTGGCCGGCTATCTACCCAACAAATGGGAACCATTAGGCAAAGAAGAAGAAAGACACACATTTCCCATAGAGTACGTCGGGGGCACCCGGGAACATCTGACTGTATTAAAAGGATCCATTACCGCAGGAGCCATCAGGAAGCCGTTCTTCTCCATAAGGTATGTCCATATCTTATCTGTAGAGAACAGGGACATGACGCCCCCACATCGGCTTCTTCAGGGGACACGCTCCTACAGAATACCTTTTCAACATTTATCTGTTCGAACTCGGGAATTTCCTTGTCCAACCTTCCTCACCCTAAGTTGAAAGAAACATTCAAGAAGCCAGAAAAGGTAAAATCAAGGTTCAACTTAAGATTGAAAAACAAGAAACAGTTTATGTCTTTGCCAAATTTGGGCAAGAGGTTTAGCAACTTAGGATCCTGAGAAAATGACTCCACAATGGTTCAATGATATATTGTTACCAAGTGATGATTTATGACTGGCGCTAGGCGAGTTCATGTATTCATTTATGATCTAGGATGACCCAGGGCAAGTTCAATCTTTGTAACAATATTAGAATATTAAATACGTTCTGATTGACCTATGTAAACCTATTACCATGTATTGGTCTAACGGAAATAAATTTATTATTATTATTTAACCAAACTGCACGGTTCGCATTCTAGCTTCTATCTCCTATATTTATTTCATGTGTAGTTTCATTTACATGTTGATTTTTCGTATTTAAGCGTAAGACGCGTCCGTAATAATATAAACCAGATCATTTTCGCTCTTGTAAATAATCGGTTCTAAGCTCTTCCAGTGTTATTCTTAACTTTGCTTTCTATTTTATTTATACTTTTATTTTGGAACTCGTTACCTTTACCTATCGTCTGTATTCATCGAGATAGTGTACTCTCTATGGAACATGGAATAAAACGCTGCATGATTGTAACTTTTGTGGCAGTTTGACGAAGGATGAATAACTGTCATAGGTTTTCTGTAGTAGTAGTAATAGGTTTTAGTTTGGCGCGCCACAGCCAGGGTCATAGCGTCGTTCAAAAAATTAAAATATTTTTTAAAAATAAATGACAGTAACAAGCCTGAGTAGATTCAGTTCGGGAAACGAGCTGCCACTGACGAAGCGTTAGGACACTCTGCTCCACAATCGTTCATAGACTATTATATGCAGAGTCATATCAGAGCGGACTTGAGAGAAAATACGATGATCGACCAATTACCTCGGGGTCCTGCAGAGAACGGCACATCCCCGCTGTGATCTGGCTCATTCTCATTTTTAAAATTTTTTTGTTTCATTATTATTAGTTTTATATATATGAGGAGTTTGGAGCCAGAGCGGACCAACCCACAATTTTTCGGAAAATGGGTTATTACCATCCTGATGTTGGCATAGGTTCCCTTTTTCAAAACCAGTGTGGATCACTTAGTTTCTTCACTTCAGTGACAGATAGCAGCACTTTAAGTTTAGTCCACAAGTATTTTGTGCATATATTTTCAAAGTCACAATGGATCATACGGCCTTCAAAAACTTTATAGAACACAAAAAGGGATCACTCATCCAATACTATTCTAAAATTTCAAATATAAATAAATATTTGGGGCCCATTTATGGAGATAAACAAAATGTACTCAATTTTCAATTGCCATTTTCTACCTGTTCAGTTTCAACCAGTTGGTCCGCTCTGGCTCCAAACTCCTCATATGTACATACATATTTTTTGTATATTTCTAATTTAATATTTTTATTTAGTATTTTTAACATTAGATCTAACATAATCCCTACCCATTTTTATCGAAAATTTTATTTTTTCATGGACTGTATTCATTTACTCAAAAACTGCTTTATTTGTCAGTTGGTGCCGTTGATTAAAATACAAATATCTGTGAGTTTGTGCGTACGATAACTCCCGATTTAATGAATGGATCGCCACGTCATCTTATATGTGTACCCAAAAACCTCTAGGAACAACAGTCTAGTGATTTTAAGCCGAATCGCCAAATGGGAAAGGAGGTATTAAAGAAAAGGCTTAACACAAAAACTCTGCCGTTGTAATGAATGTATTGGCACGAAATTTCATATGAAAAATTAAAGCCCTGTGAGGACGACACTTATTAATTTTCAGCGGAATCACCCGAAGCAGAGGGGCTCATATCAAAAATTGTAATAACTGCCGATGTAATAATAATAATAGTAATAATAATAATATAATATATTATTATTATTATTATTACATTACATATTATGTATTTTCGTTAAACCAATACATGGTGAATACTTCAAAAGACTTTATACATTAAGATAGCTTATAAATTAGATTTATAACTACTTGATTCTAACACGCGTTTGATTAGTAGTAATCATAAAACTATTTAAAAAATGTAAAATTAAATTAATGAAAACTGAATGAATAAATACTTAAAAATATATGAGTAAAAAAAAAAAATAATAATACAAAGTTATATTTATAATAAGTAGACACATTTTTCAATTTAATAAAAATTAAGATAACTATTTTTCAAAAATCTCTTCGGAAGTGTCTTTATCCCAAGGATGTTTCCAGACATTCTTACGTCCCTTCATCAGGTCCCAATGTGCGAGATATAGAAAAGAAAAAGAAAACAATGTAACTATAACAATATATTTAAAAAAATAAAATAAATATATATGTAATATATTACTTGGTGGTAGGCAGATGTAGTGGACTATCTTGTTAAATAAGTAATTAGATTTATCAGTCCAACATATTTTTTTATTTTTACCACTAAGTAGTGGTACCAGAGAGTGGTAAAAATAAAAAAATATGTTGGACTGATACATCTAATTACTTATTTAATATATATGTATATATCAATTATAAATGAATAAATAAAAAAAGTCTAAATAATTAAATAAAAATATATAAATGAATAAATAAAAAAAGTCTAAATAATTAAATAAAAATATATAAATGAATAAATAAAAAAAGTCTAAATAATTAAATAAAAATATATAAATGAATAAATAAAAAAAGTCTAAATAATTAAATAAAAATATATAAATGAATAAATAAAACAATAACGTCGACTGACCTTTAAGGTGTGGGACGAAATGTGCCTAAAAAATAAAAATGAAAGTTTTGTAACAAATAATGTTGTTGTATATGAATGAATGCATGAATTTAGTATTTTAACTAAAATACTGAATTTTAGCCTTAACAGTCGATTGGCTGATTAACTCATACTGGGGAAGCACATAGCCTGTGATTTTCCCTTCATTATAGCATGGACATAAAGGATGTATAGTGCTCGATATACCTGATACCCTTATACTTGAGCACGTGCTTCCAGGGTGACTGCTGAAGGTACATTCCTTGTTTTATCATCCAATGTTATTCTAAACTCGTAGGAATCTGGATCCGGGTTGGGTTACAATCATCCCTTCCAAGTTGCCCTCCGCGAGGCAGCAAATACCGAAGATCCCAAATATTTTAGATTGGTGTTTATGGTAGATTTTTTGAATTCTTCTGTTCATATTTGTGACAACTTAATATTATAATGTAGAGAACAACCATCCATTGGCATCAAAAGAGAGAGAGACATTTAAGACAAGGACTTAATGGGGGTACTAACGAAAGGTGAACAAACTCGTGAATTCTTAAACACTAACAATAACATTTAAACTTAAAAAAAAATATTAAATAGCTTATTAAATATTCACTATTAGTATAAAATACATACCTACATATAATATATATATATATATAAATAAAAAATAAAAAAGGAGTCATTTTAAATTATGCAAATTAAGAAATTGATAAACAAAATGTCATCATATAATAATTAGGATAAAAGGAATTATTCCTTTCGAGGGCACCGGTACCTCAGTGGTATGCGTGCTTGCCTTCTGAGCTCAAGAACATGGGTTCGAAACCCGACCGAGGCCCTTAGTTCATTTTATCTGGGAGGTAAAATAAACTTAAGCACGCCGTCCTTCGGATGGGACGTTAAGCGATGGTCCCGATCCTGTACGATGTTAGGTACTCGTTAAAGACCCCTGCCCTAGGTGAATAAAAATTTAGGGTAGGCAAAATTTACGACTCCCACAGTAGAGTCGGGCTCATGTCCACCAGAGTGACGAAAGAGCACTCTGGTAGTAGGCGATATGACTTCGTAGTTAAAGCTCGGGCATGAGTCAAAAAACCTAACCTAACCTATAATTCCTTTCTTAAAAAATAAGTGACAGAAATATTGTATATTTTGAAAACACGATATAGTTCAATAATTCTTTAGTTTTTAAGAGGAAAATTTAAATTTATAAATTTTACAACATCATATAATTGGACTATTAAAATACCCGATTTCCACCAAACATGGCTAACAACTATCTCGCAAATACCAGCTTTTGAAACCACAAAATCGCTTTGAAATCGGTTTAGCCGTCTTGGAGCTACGATGCCACAGACAGACACACAAATGACAGAACAAAGGCTTCAAACTTATAACACCCCTCCTTTTGTGTCGGGGGTTAAAAAAATCATTAAATTGATTATTAACTTTAGAAGAAATTCCTGCCCGGATAATAAATTTCTAGTTATAAAAGGTTAGTTTGTAAGTTATTATGACTTATACCCAGGCTTTAACTACGAGGTCATATCGTCATCTTAATACTTCATCTAGATAACTCATTAGTTGTATTTTGCAGGTATCTTTGTTGTACTAGAAGTAGACAACTCTAAGAAAATATGTTAAGAACTTATGTAAAAATGTCAGTAGTTCAATTTGGGTCATTCTTCAACGGCTGATTAAAAAAAAAAAAAAGATTTGCGTTTTTCTCAAAACTAATAATTTCGAGATGTCTAGTTGTAGTATTAAAATGACGATATCGCCTACTACCAGAGAGCTCTTTTCGTCGCTCTGGGGGACATGAGGTCATCTAACATGGGGATTCAAAATGTTGCCTACCCAGATTTATTCACCTAGGGTGAGGCTCTTTAGCGAGTACCTGCCATCGTACAAGCTCGAGACCATCGCTTAATGTCCCATCCGAAGGACGGCGTGTTCAAGGCTTTTTCACCTCCTAGATTGTAATTATTGTTGGTTAAAAAAGTGTATAGGTAAAATTTTAAATTAAACAAAATTTATGTTTTTTAAATATGTTTTAAAAAGCTTAAACAAATGCACAAAATCGAACGTCTTATTTTATTTTAGGATTTCTTTTGTCGTTATAAAGGCGGGGCTGAAATGAATCCGGGAACACACCCTCTTCGTTGTTATAAATCCAACAAGCATTACAACGTACAATACAAGTTTCTAGTTCCATTTGAAACACAATACTGCCCATTTCGTCCCAGATATACTCATATATCCCTCAGTGTCTTGTGGGGGAGCAGCAGGGGTTCTCTGCCTTCTCACCCTCTCATCTTCATATATCTCTTCTTCACCTTATTTCATTTTTTTTTTTCTTCCTTTTGTATCATTCATAATAATTATGAAGAAAGTTATTTTTTTATCCGCTTTATCTCAAGGTGTGTGTTAAGTAACTAAATATATATATATATTTTTATTTTTTTTCATAAATAACATTTTTTCTGAGGTTTTTATCACTTTATTTTATTTACATTTCAATTAACAATTTACTTGAATGTAAATTACCACATTTTTCTTGCTATTTGTATTCGGTCAGTAATTCGATGTTGAAGTTCACCGGAACTTCATATTTTCCGGAATCCTGGTTCGAAAAATAATATAAAAAAAACGTCTGTGTATGTTTGTGAACACGGTTTATATTTTATAAATTAATTTAAATTACCACATCTAACATTAAAATATAGGTACATAAGAAAAAATAAAAAATATATACATCGAAAGCATATAAGTAGGTACATGTAGAAAATAATAGGTAAGAAAAAAAAAAAAAAGTATATATAATAAAATAATAATGGTCTATATGCAAATAATATAATATATACAAAACAAAGAGAAAATATTAAATTTAAATAATAATAAACATAAACATAAAACATAATAATGAAGATAAAATAAAATCAACATGAAAGCCCTTCAACTCGAGACCCCTCGAAACAACCCCGGTTCTCTGTCATCCCCATCCCTCCAACTCGAGTGATCCCACCTGCCTTCTCGCCCCGCCAATCACTGTCCAGTAGTGGAGGCAGACCAAAATGGAAAGGAGAGTTGAAAGAAAGAGGATTACATGAGAGGAGAAGCTGGTCATCACCGGCACTCCCTAAATATTTTTGCTATAGTAGCAGGTCTCTCGGCCAGCGCCGCCTCAGTCTTCGGGGGGGATTATCTGGATGGGAATGGGATGACAAGAGTCGAGCAACTGGATTGATATGGGAAGAAAGGTTAGAATGGAATTTGGAGAAGCGGGACTTGCTGAGGTCAAAAACATAAGGAATTTTAAGGTCATTATGGAGGATAAGGTTGGACACATAGAAGGGTGCATCAGTTATGGACAATTCTTCTTAGGACTTTGGATTGGAAGGACTGGATACGCTTGATGTTAGATGGCTTACTCATAGAAACAAAAGACGTTGTCTTCCCACTATTTTATTTTTGACCAGAACCAGATTTTCAATTAAATCGGTCGATTGATTTCAGTTGGAAAACGAAAACTTAGTTGATTAATTCCTTATGGGGATACACAATGCCGATGATTTACCGAACATTTTTTTATTTCCCAAATTAAGATTAATATACTTCTATCTGCCAAGATTATATTAAGTTTGGAGCTGTTAGCTTTGGGAATTATATTAAGTTTGGCGCTGTTAGCTTTGAGGATTATATTAAATTTGGAGCTGTTAGTTTTGAGGATTATATTGAGTTTGGAGCCGTTAGCTTTGAGGATTATATTAAGTTTGGAGATGTTAGCTTTGAGGACTATATCAAGTTTGGAGCTGTTAGCTTTGGGGATTACTATCCTATCTGCCCAGGTCATGTTACGTTCGGATCTGAGTACGAGGTTGCATACAATCTTTTCGTGCTGTACTGAGCGCTACTAACCGTTAAAAAAAAAATAGTGATGTATTTAAGGCTAAATGCCTTGAAAATAAAAGCCCAGAGAATGTAATAGTTCATATTTCCAATGAGAAATCACCCACTTATTAGCGTCTATATAAGTTGACTCGTCCATACTTCCATTTTACATCCAAGTTACAAGAAACCTGTTTCTCACTAATAATTATGTGTAACATAAGTTGAAAACTAGATGACATAAAATCATGTTGATAATGAGGTGGTGTAGAATGTGACCGATGTAAAAAGACTGTACCAAATTTATATGAGGCTGAAATTCAAACTACTTTCTTCCAGATTACAAGCGTCCAGTGCAGCTCCATAAACAAGAACAGTAGCTAAGAACATTCCGGACGAGGTGGAGAAGGAATGTTGTACCTACGAGTATCAGCCCACTGTACAAAGTGTCTCCTTGTCCAGATATATGTAGTATAGGAGAAGTTATGTAATCGGACAAAAAATATACCTGTTCTCTGACCCACTCAATCGACAAAAAATAAAGTCAGCGGAGATACACCAGCAATATCCAGCGCAAATTAATAAAGTATGTTTTAGCTCTCTGAAACCAATCATCCGATTTTATTTAAAACCAATTGGGGTCGTCTTTATGCAGTTCTATAACATATAAAACTCTGGATCGATACATTTATTACATCGGCAGTTATTGAATTTTTTGTGTGTGCCATCCGTAAAATATGTCACGCAATATTCACACATTTTTGACCCCTTCGCCACGATGCATCACATTTTTTTCAACCCCCTACCTAATAATACGTCACAAAACCTGGACCCCCCAAAAATGAATGTTTATTTTTATGATTATTAGCAACATATAAAATTTATGTCTCATCAATCTCAACAATCTCATTTTTATTAATGCAAAATTATTGATATTCTTTGGCGATTTACTGCACTAGTTATTAAAATAAAAAATATAATTTAAATTATAAAATCCAAAGCAATCAGCAATTACTATTAATATTATAATTCTCTCAGTAATAAACATAATTTTTTTCAATAGTTGTTTTATTTATCAAAGGTCCAAGCTCAGACATTTCTATGATAGGCATTCATTCGAGCGAGGCAGTTACTTTTGCATTTATAAAATTCCCAATTACTTCATCTTCATTTATCCACTCTGTATCTTCTGTACCGGCGTCTTCATCACCTAATATGCATAGTAACTCTCGGGCTCAACGAGCTGCGATGCCAGTCGATTGTATACGATGGACCACGTTATCTCCTTCTTTTCGTTTTGCGAGCACATAAGATAATAACTAATAGTATATTATTCATAAAATTATCTAATTTAATGTAGTTTTATAGGATAATGAATGAACAATATTATAGGTATAGTATAAGAAATAAATAAAATTATTCGAAAATCTGAAATCGAGTTTTGAACTGATTTTCACGTTTCGAGGTCCCTTGAATACAGTTTGACCATTTTCGCGATGATCTCTGTCTATGTGTGTGTATTTGTTGGAAAGTTGTGAGTATACGAACTTGAAATTTTGAATAGAGAAGTCACATGTGCTAACTCAAGGAGACAAGATTTACTTTTTTCAGGGGAGAGGAGGATAAAGAACGCTTTATTTCCTATTCTTGGTTCGCGCTGAGTTGGATTATAATCACGAAACCTAGGTTATTTCAAGGCTAGTTCAACCCGAGAGAGTGCGTCCCCCCTCCCTTGCCAAGACGTTTTATTTGTGAATTTTCTTAAAAAAACAAAATAAATTGAAAATTATAATGGAAGAGCTACCGTGGATAATCGATTCTTTATAATTAAAATATCGACTTGATAAGACGTCTCAACTCTAGCCCTAAGTCCAACCATTGTCCAATATCATCCCATTGGCATGACTTCATCACTCTGATTCCATCCATTCGTTGTCCTAATGTTTTATCCCTTTTCTCAGCGTTAAGCGATGGTCCCGAGCCTGTACGATGTCAGGTACTCGTTAAAGACCCCTGCCCTAGGTGAATAAAAATTTAGGGTAGGCAAAATTTAGGACTCCCACAGTAGAGTCGGGCTCATGTCCACCAGAGTGACGAAAGAGCGCTTTGGTAGTTCGCGATATGACCTCGTAGTTAAAGCCGGGGCATGAGTCATAAGACCTAACCTAACCTAACCTTTTCTCAGTATTGTCGCTTTAGGTTTATATGGATAAAACATAAGTCAAACATAATCGATACCAAGAGTATAAACATTCAAGACAGTAACAGTAATCATAGATCCAACGAAAAAATTCTCCTTCATATCGAGAATAAAAAATAAAATCTATAGTTTTTGAAAAAATATGAATAAAATTCATGTCGTCACGTTTGTTCGGACCCCTTCCCCCTACCTCGTCACATATCATGACGCTAGGCAACCCTCCTCCCCTATGCGTACGTATTTTATGAATGGCCCCTAAAGTCTCTTAATCCCCTACTTTCCTTTCAACAATTTACCTGAAAATCAGTCGGTGTGGGATTCTGGATACACATATAAAATTTTGTGCCGATGCATTCATTCTATCGGGAGTTATCGTGTTCATAGAGACAATGACAGACAGGAAATGTTTTTATCATTTTTGGAATCAGGAGTTCGAAAAAAATAAAATTTTAAAGAATTTCTTAACGCTGGAGAACTAAAAATATATATTATGTAAATTTGAAGAAATTTGGAAGGAAGATGGAGACGTAATAATGGTTTGATAAGATTTCATTCAATCTCAGACATCTTTTTCCCTTATTAAATTATTTTGGACTATATTAATTAAATTTTTTCTTTATTATTTGCATATTATAATTATATATAATTTGTCCCGACATAAAATATTCATGTCATTAACAACTCTAAAAGAATTAAAATCTCCTAGTTATTAAAAAATCTAGCTCGATTGTTTCTGCGAGGTAAGACGTTAATTAAGACATAAAAAAAACATGGAGCCTCATTTTCTTCTTTATTAGTATCTTGACTCCTGATTGAGAATCAGACATTATAAGTATATAGGTGTTCCTTACAAAGGACTGAAGTCTTTCATTGATGGAACCTTCAAGACAAGAACCGTTACAGAAGAGACAGCTTTAAATAAATAAAGATACAAGAAGGAGAGTTTTAATTGGAACATCAGGATGCCAATTTAAATCAAATAAATCGGGCTGCCCAACTAATAAAAAACCAATGTCAACTGTATATGGAGCCGATGGCCGATCTTCGGTATCTCCGGTATGTCATGTGATGTTCCGTTGATAAACTTAACAGGACATTGTCCGTTTATTTTTATTATTAACTTTTTTTTTTGTATTTTGTTGTAATTCTTGTTGAGAGAAGGAAGCGTAGTGAGTTTCCCGAAGCTGTAAATTAGACGCTTCTGACAACCATGTGATTAGCAACACTTTAATATCTTCCCTAAACGGTCGGTAAATTGATGGGCAGCGGTAAAAAAATAAATAAAAATTATATATATATTTTTTTTTTTCTATCTAACTACACTTCACTAATCATAGCCGCTCACTTTGTCTCCTTCTGCTGGCTGAAGGAGGAAATGAAAATTTATATTACACTAACTATAAAAACAAGAGGCGGGCTTATTTATTCATGACTGGAATTCTAAGTCCAGATTTATACAACAAAAACATCTCTGGAATGATAAAAATTCAACGGGATTCGCATGTATCAAACATCTATCTTCGGCTGTTCTTGAACTTGATACATTATCATTAAATAACCCATTATAAAAAAAATTTCTTTTGAAGTTGAGAAAATATATCTTTGATTTGAGACCTGTATAATGTTCCCTTGATGAAGGAGTTTGAAAAAAAAAAACTCCCTTTGAGCTATTAGCCAGTGTTTCTTTAGACACCACACTATAGGCGTGGGGTAGACAACTTTTATTTTATTTTATACATTATTATTGTTTAATCTAAATTACTATCAAAAAACTGAAACATGAATTTCGAACAAGAAATCGCCGCTGTCGGGAAAAGAGTTCGGTTTCCGTATGGCTATTCTGTCAGTAACCAAGAAAAGAGGTTTCATCCTAATCAGTATTGTCAGTTCCTTTAACCTAATTTTGCTATTGGATTTTATTTTGTATTATTCTTAGTTCGAGTTTAATTTTATTACTAGTGTGAGGCATGAGCGGTGTCAAACAGAAAATCATTCGGTGTGGGAGTATTTCAATAGAGATGTAAAGCATGAAAAAAGGAATATCGAACTTCAGGTGACATGTCGAATCTCAAGGATCACAAAGAAAACATCCGGTAATTTATTTTAATACTACTGAAGACAACGGAAACGATCCACTAAAATATTTAGATCAGTCACGACAATTCCATGGTTCTTATAATATTAAACTTTGCTTGAGTTCTATCAATGTTTACGAAAGTTCAGTAAACTTATCATAAAATATAACCCCCCTTCACCCTTCGGCTCCAAAACCCACCGAGCCTGATTGTTTAACTTTCTGCAGAAAATGCCGACGAACATTCAACAAACGTTCTTTTCATAATTTTGTAATCGATTCCATTTTTCAGAATTAAAAACCATTATCTATGGTCACAAGGAATACATTGTTAAGTCGTAAAATGGCCAAAATGAGTTAAGCGTACTGTGATGATCTCCCAAGCCATCTGCGCACCGTGAAGAAGTTGAGCTCAGGACTCTAATACTTTCAGAATTATAAAGATGAGGGTTTCTTGGTATCTCGTAAAATTGTATATGTTCTCGGTTAAATCAACTTAATCTACTTCTTTGAGGAATTATTCACGAGATAACTGCATTTAACCATTTATTCAACTATTCCAAGTGAAGAGGGTGTTTTCGGTTAAATCAACTTGCTCAACTTTGAAAGGCATCATTCTCGAGTATTTAAAAAAGTATAGTTGATAATTAGGTGTGTATAAAAATTAGGTAAGTGTGGTCAATAATTAGGTAAATGGTGTGGAATGAAAAGGTAACTAAGAGATAATCCAAGAAAGGATTCATTTTCATTCATTTAGATTTAGAAGGTATATGATTAATAATGATGCAAACATTATTTATTTATTCCAAAAACTGGATGTTCAAGATTAATGCAAAAATAAAAAAGTGCTACCCTGAAAAGTTACGAATTTAGACTTACCAATTTACTCCCTGTGACCAGAGATATCTAGGTTGGAAAAGAGTTCTATGGATACGGGACTTTTCTTACAGTCGTCCCCTTTCGCCTTAAAATCTGGCCTAATTCTAAACAAACAACAGACTAATCAGGCCCCTAAAAACACTAACACACTTCTATTTCTACCACAGAAACGGGACAGACGTCTTCATCCACCGTTAGGGTTACACACACAAACATTTCATAATTGGAGGTGATTTTTGTAAGCTATAATTTATAAAAAAAAAAAAAAAAATGTTGATAAGTTTGACTAAATATATCAAAATGTCTAGTTAACCTCTTAACCGGAGAGAAAATAGTAAAAAAAATAAACAGTTTTAAGGTAAAGTTGTCGACTCATTCTAGGGTTAATTTGGTTGCTCAGACTATGCACGAGCTGTCATCCGTCACTCTGGACTACTCGTAGTGTTCAGAAATCACCAGTAAAACATCGAACTTTGCTTTTCCACCTCAGTCGATAGAGTTTGAGTACGTGACTAGGGTTTGCAATCCTGGAATCCGAACCGAGTCCAAAAAATCCTGGGATTATTCATTTTTTTAATGAATAATAATTATTTTTATAATAATAATTTTTAAGTCGAAAACGGTCATAGGGGCGAACATTTTTAAGTAATAAATAAAAAAGTTATTGATGAATCATCGGCAATGTACTTCCCCAGAACGAATTAATCAATTAAGTTGTTGCTCTCCCACCAAAACTAATTGACCGTTTGGCATCAAAATCAATAGTTGACTTACATAAGAGCTTCTGAATCCTTATACTAAATTATGTGTTGATATGTTCTTTACATCGCTAGTTATTGTTTTTGTGTCGAGCCCCACTCGTCTGATCACTTTTCTGCCAGTATCGCTGAAAATTAATAGGAGCCGTCCATATAAATTTTTATATGTCATTTCATGTCGATATATTCATTAAGTGGGTAGTTATTGAGGTTTTTGCTCCGAGTCCCCTCTGATCCCCCATTTCCCTTTGGCCGATTCAGCTTAAAATTAATAAGTGTTGTCCTTGTGGAATTATTAAATTACATTTACAAGTATATAGAGAAACAAAATAAAATAAAACTTACTTACTCCACTCGTATAGTGTGCTGCGTAAAGAAACACTGGATAATAGCTCAAAAGGATATGGTTTTCATTCAATCACTCTATTTACATGCAGATAAACACTTGTTAGAAACTAATAGTATATCATATTAGTTACAAATGAATAATAATATAATAAGAATGAGTGAGGTGACTCCTCTCCCCTTTGAGCTCTTAGCTAGTGTTTCTTTAGACATCACGCTATACGGGTGGGGTAAGTAAGTTTTATTTTATTCAGTTACTATTCATACATTATGTTTTTATTCGTTACTTGTGCATATTTATATTTTATATGTATTCACAGATGTGCAACTGATGATGAGGCAGTTGCATAGAAAGCCGGATCTGATCAGAAATAAAACAGTGCGAAGACAATGTCTTTAATTTCTATGAGAATTATTGGTTTATTCCTTTTATCATAATTAATTATTATTTTATCTCAATTACTTTCTCATTCACACGTTGCTCGACACTTGTTCTCCTGCTCCCATCTAGATAATCCCCCAGAAGGTTGAGGCGGTGCTGGCCGCGAAACCTGCTACCTTAAGATAGCATATATAACTGGGACTGCTTCTCCCCTCATAAACTTGCACTTTCTGCTCTCCTTTTCTTCTTGAGCTACCTCCACTGCTATGCAGTGTACAAGTGGTACAAGATGGCGGGGGGGTCACTCAGGCCCCTGTGGCTTCTGGAATTGGGAGGATGTCAGGTAACCAGGGGTGTTTCGAGGGGTCTCGAGCTGAAAATTATTTTATTATTATATTATTATTTAGAGGGCGCGGGTAGCTCAGTGGTATGCTTGCTTGTCTTCTGAGCTCAAGATCGTGGGTTCGAAACTCGACCGAAGCCCTTAGTTTATTTTATCTGGGAGGTAAAATAAACTTAAGCACGCCGTCCTTCGGATGGGACGTTAAGCGATGGTCCCGAGCTTGTACAATGTCAGGTATTCGTTAAAGACCCCTACCCTAGGTGAATAAAAATTTAGGGTATGCAAAATTTAGGACTCCCATAGTAGAGTCGGGCTCATGTCCACCAGAGTGACGAAAGAGCGCTCTGATAGTAGGCGATATGACCTCATAGTTGAAGCCCGGCCATGAGACATAAAACCTAAACCTAAACCTAACCTATTATTATTTATCTTATATTATTATATAATATATTTTCTTCCTACTTATATTTCACTTATTGTAGTTAGCTACCAAAAATAACTTTTGCTTTTTGTGTATATATAATATCTGTACATATTTAATTTATTATTTCGTACTTAGCTTAGTTAAATTTTATATTTTGTTATCATTCATTTTGTTCATTCTGTTATTTTCTATCACCGACATCACATTTACATATGGTGATTTAGCGATTGTAAATTTTTTTTTTTTTTTTTCACTGGAGCTCCGGCAAATCACCTGGCCCGATATCGTCGGGGGAAGAGGTAATGTACATAATATATGTATATTATATTATATTTGGTTTTATTTACAAATAACATTTTTTTGTTGCTATGGATGTCTGGGGGCGACTGCCTCTGATCCCTGCTGGACAGACTGGCGCTCCCAGACCTCCTTGTATTGCGGCTGCCTTGTGGCGCCGAGAGAGCTCAAGATCAGTGGAGTGGGGCTGCTTCTACTGCTTACCGATTGTAAATATGCAACATAAAGAAAAAAAATTTTCTTTGAAAAAAAAAAAATAAATAAAATAATGAAAAATAAAAATTATATTTCTCTCGGGGGGCCCTGAGGGACCCAAGCCGACCTATGGACGTTTAGAAAACAACCTGTAGGTAGCCGTCGCTAATAACCACGTCAGTTAATGCGTTGTAAAATCCACAAAGAAAAAAAACTAGCTGCTAGATATAATGATATACATTTTATGAAGTGCAGTGTAGATGGACTGTTTAGGTCCCTGAGTTCCATTATCAGAACCTCCCCCTTCCTTCGTCTCTGTGCTATTTCAAAAACATTCATCTTAATAAACGATCATTATAATAATAATACACCGGGCAGCCTTTTCCTTACAAATATTTCTATCTCCTCTTAGGGCCCTGCAATATCATTCAATGTACATATAATTTTGACTTTTCAAATTAAATGTTTCATTGAGTTATATATTTAAAGGTTTCATAGGTCAAAAAAAAAAAAAATGAAAAAAAAAAAACTATAATTTTTATTTCCCCAGCTATACAAAGTATAGGGGAAGTTATGTAATCGTTTAAAAATTCGATGATGTGTTTTGTGCACCGGAATTTAATTTTTTTCCGAACTTCTGATTCCAAAAAAGACAAAAAATGTGTGTACCTTTGTAACATGATAACTCCCGATAAAAACGACATTTTTTGACGTGACAACGTCTTATAATTTGGTAGGCCGGCACCCCATGTTCGAAAACTGCGTTATGTTACTTTCGGTAACACGTAACACACGTATCGCGCATGCGCCGAGAGAGACAGAGCGCTTCACACTGTCTTCGTTCTGCTAGTTTCTCTCCTGTCTCGATTCACGTGGCACGTGGTACCGCTTACAAACGTATCGCTGCTGACCGATTTGATGTTTACTTTTAGAAATATAAAATATTTCAAAACAAAACGAAATGAGTACGTATTTCTAAATTGAATAATTTATTATTTTAAACATTAAAAAAACATTTTCGTTGGTAAATGTTTATTGATAAATAAAATTTATTTGAAAATGATATTTACAATACAAAAAAAAACTTAATGTTGCAATAAAATTTCAATATAATTAAAATAAATATATTATTGTCCTACATGATGTATAAATGTGAAAATAGCATTGATTTAAATAAACGCTTCATAAAATTGTTCACCATTCTAACACTATTTGATCTATGAATTTGAAAATAATAGTTTTATCGAATAAATTCTTTATAAAAATTGTAAACCAAATTTTCATTTTTTGAAAACTATTATGCTTATGAATGTTTTCTTTCTATATTGTTTTTAAATTGTTTCAAGGTTCAAAAATTTTATTGAAATGATTTGTTATATTTGATTCTTGACACTTTCGCTATCTCGCAACTCAGACGTTGTCACGCTCATTTCGCCACGCATCGGAGTTGCACCCACCCTATTTTTTTTATGTGTAGACCAAAACTCATAAGGACGATACGTAATGATTTTCAGCCATATTGGCCAAAGGAAAGGGAGCGATTACGAAATAACTCAAAAACTCTAATAGCTGCCGATGTAATGAATGTATCGACATGAAATTTCATATTTAAAGTCAAAACCCAATGAGGACATAACCTGTCAAATTTCAGCGATATTGGGTGAAGGAAAAGTGGATTCACGGGATGGGCTCAATTCAAAAACTCGAGTAACAGCCGATCTAATGAATTTATTGACAAAAAATTTAGTATGATATTTAGGAGTCGCTATTGGACCCTACTGGGTTCACGGACACTCGGGGATCCAGGGAAACGAAGAGGCAGACCGACTAGCCAAGGAAGGTTCAAGTAAGGCTTTTATGGGGCCAGAGCCGGCTCTGGGAATATCTCGGGATACCGAACCCGAATTAAAGAATGGACTACGGATCTTTTGGAGCGTACATGGGGAGAAAAGACCACATGCAGGCAGTCGAAGATGTTCCTGGGAGGGACCTCAAAAGGAACGAGCTTAGGCAACTGACTGAAGTTCTCACAGGACACGGTCCGTTCAATAGACACCTACACATTGTGGGAGTCGAGGACAGTCCTACCTTCGATATATGTGGGGAAGAAGACGAAACGGCGGCACACTTCCTGGGCATCTGCTAGGGATATGCACGAACGAGATTCCGCATCTTTGGTGGAGATATAATCGCAGAGGAGGACTTTAGAAGATTGGACTATGAGAGCATTCTCAGGTTCATTAAGGGAACTAGGAGACTGAGCACTTCATGAAGGGCATGGTTCAGGTAGTATAAACATACAGTTAATATAATAAGGGGGAAGCCCAGCGCTCGATGGTTAGATCCCTAGGTGTAAAACACCAGCCCACTACATATATATTATATTTAGGAGTCGCTATGTAAGTCAACTGTTGAATATTAGCGCAAACGGTTGGGTTTTATAGGGGGAACGAATTGTTAATTGATTAATTCGTTCTGGGGAAGTAACATTGCCGGTGTTGTTTTTATGTGATTTCTGCCACGACTACAAATTAAAAACAAAATGGCCAAACATATTCCTTTTTGCAAAATGGACAAATACTCTAGAATTTTCATTCTTTGGCACTCCACAATACTGGCAGTCCTGTCGGAATGACATTCCTTCCTTGGTAAGGCATGACTCGTATTTCTTAAACAACTTTAAATGCTGCCAACTATAGCTAATTTTTTTTTTTTAAGAGAAAACTTTTTAAAGAGAAAACCATCTTTAATACTTGTTATTATTTTAACAATTTCTCCAAATCACATTTAATCGTTTGCGACATCCGTTTAAATGTAGCATTTGTTTTGAAATATAATAGTTACGTTTACAACATTTATGTGCAATATCTAGGATAGACGTCTTTCCGATAGGAGAAACTCCGCAGGATTTACGGAAGAGGGCGTTTGGCGCATCTGATACAATCAGGAGTTGCTCTCCTATACCGAGCTACAGTTGTCAAACTGGATTAGCCAGACTCTGTTGTTAGTTAGTTATTATATTTCATACCCGGGCTTTGCAAAAGACAAACATTAAAATTATGAATATGTTATAAAATCAAATATTATTATTTGTATAAAAACAGCTGTTAGGAGTGAAGTAACTTACATAGTGAATAAATATACAAAAATGGACCAGTCGCATTTTGTTTTAAAACAAAAACCTGTTCTAATAGTGTGAAACAGTCTAAGTTGTGTTTTGGGAGTGGACAGTCTAGAGAGAGAGAGGTGTTTTTTTAGAAGATGTAGAGGAGATGTAGGAGTGAAAATTATAACATTGGAAGTACGTAGAAGAGAAAAGGTACTTTTTATTTATATGTATATCTGCCTAAAATATAAAAGAATTATAAATAGTGGCCACTATAAACAGAAAAAAGACTGACATCGTTCTAAGTAATTAGTTTGTAAGATTTTTTTCATTATAATTAATTTGATTTTTATAATTCAAATTTTATTTAAAATGTAAGTTAAGTAAAATAAACCCAAATATTTGTTCTCTTATTCTATACTATTCATTTTCCCTGTGAACCCAGTAAGATAATTTATACCTTTGGATTGGATTCAACATTTTTGCAAATTTAGGAAAACAAGATGACATCTCTTTAGTAAATTAAGAAGAAATCCAAATGAAAAATTTGTTAATTGAAATTTGTTAACATACGTGCACATTCTTCAAAATTGCTCTTCTTGAACTTTCGATATTTTTTAGTGCCCTTTTCGGAAACTACTGTAGAAATAAAAAATTTAGTAGAAGACGAGCTATAATTTCTACAGGAAATATAGTAATTTTATTATTTAATATTTGTTCATTTATTATTTTTTTTTTTATTCATTTTATTTTACATATTTTTCTTTAACACAGATCACACCGAAGGACGATGCGCTCAAGGTTTTCGGGCTCTCAAGGGCCTCAGCCGGGTTTCGAACCCGGGATTTTGAGCTCAGGAAGCAAGCACGCATACCACTGAGCTATCTGTAGTTTTTTAACAATATTTTTGTGCAGCTTGTTCTTTCATTAATATTGTTTATTATTGTTAATGTTTTTTTTTTAGTTTAAGTATAAAGATCTACACTGGTAGTGATTGACCGAAGGCGTTTTTTATAGCGTTTTGTACACAGGGAGCCTTAAAATAATGGCTGCTTTAAATCAATAATTTTCTTTCAGCCTCTGCTTTGTGGGTGGTCAACCCATCAATATGAAATATATTTTTATAAAAACATTTAAATGATGTGGTTCCGGTTGTATCAATATAATGTATTATATATTCCTCCTTGTGACATTTATTGATGCACATTTCACGGTAATGTCTCTACCTGTTTTTCACATTAATTTTAATTATTCAGGTGACATTTTCGTGACACACTTTCTGGTTGAATCAAACAATCTTGGACTTCCATAAACGCTTCCATTTATGATTTAAGACATAATAACCTTTTAAGGTTTTATTTTTGATAGATTTTATAAAAAAAATATGTGATTTGGCCCATTACAAGACTTTCTTAGGCCAACTACGCCCTTCTCAAAATCATTTCATTTTGTCTCCTTGTGCAGAGTAATCTTCAGAGTAGACATTCTTATACCCTGTAATGCAAGTATGAAATAATTTTGGAATAGGAGAGGGGAGGGGGAGAGTGATCTATAAACGTGGTTTATTTTCTATTCTTTGGGGTGCTATAACTTTAATCGTATTAACCCTCCTAATACCAATTGGGGTCAAAAAAGACGTTTTAAAATGTGTATGAACTGCTCAATATAATTTCTATTTCGATGAGGCTTCAGGACATTTATCCGTAGACTATCTCCATTCGATTTCATTAAGAAAATGTATTCAGTTTGTATTTTAGAAATTGATATAAAATAATATTTTCACAAAAACGTAGTTGGGGTCACGCGGGACCCCACGTGGTATTATCCGTATCACATTTTCGTTCGTCTGATGAGAAGTATTTTCAAGAAATTCTACTCAGTAAAAAATTCCGAAAAGTTACGTTTGCTCTTCAACTGACCTGCAATTCGAAGAAGACATTGCCCGCACCCGCTGGAGTTTTTCCTGGAGCTCTTTCTGATCAACATTTCTTGGTTTCCATTTCTCGTTCACCTCTTGAATTTTATTTAGATCTAATTTCAGTATGCGTTGACGGTTCGGACCGTAAAGATAAATCATGGAACACATTGTGTCCTCGCGAACGTTGATGTTAGTAGAGCGTGCCAGGGAGATTGCAGGGTTTGAATCTGAGGAGGCCCTTGTGGAAACGGAACAGTGATCTCCGATGTTGAAGACGTTTTGGAAACGGACGATGAAGAACTTGATGAGCTAGAAGCACGTATGTAAAAACCATGTCACAAAAAAATTTCTTTGCGCTAAATGTAAATAATAATAGCACCCATATTGTGAATATACTTTTATAAGTTTCATGATTAACTTTTTTTTTTAATAAACATTTTTTATACCATTTTTACTCAACTTTTTAAACTCTTTGTTATTTTTCCCTCATTTTTGAATGAACTTGATTGAAAAAGTTAGAATGAAAAGCTAGTTGGCACATGAAAAATTGAAAAATGAAGTGGGGTCTCAAAAGGACCCCACGTGTATTTTTCGTTTCACAGGTCACGTGGTATTAGGAGGGTTAATCATATCTCAAATCTGAAGACTTATTATATAAGAAAGTCATGTAATGACCATATTTGATTAGGTGCATATTATTATTTTTAAATACTATTTTATGTACATCATACTGTACGTTCAGGCGACCATAATCATTACACTTCAAAAAGGGGAGGGGAGGAGAGTGATCTATAAGCGTGGTTCGTATAAGAAAGTCCTGTTATATGGCCATTACACACACATGTGTTTTTCTTAACTTTTATGATTCTTCAAAAAAACTACCAATAAACCATATTTTAAAGTTATTTATTTATTTTATTTTTTTTGGCTTCATATACGATGCATATTAGCCATGTCAATGTGTTATATCTAGTTATTTACGATATCCATGGCCCCGGGAGGGAGTTCTATCTACGAAATAAAACTCATTCCCGGACGGGATTCGAACCCGCAAACCATGGTGAGACCATGCGACCAGAGCCCTACGCTATAGTCCGCACGGCCACCATGACCCACATTTTAAAGTTCGTTGCTATGAGTTACGATTGAAAAATTACTTGGATATATTCCTTATAAAAATTTTTGGGGTGCCATAACCTTAGTCGTATTAGTCATATCTCAAATCTGAAAACTTATTATATAAGAAAGTCCTGTAATGACCACTTCACATATTTTATTAGGTACATATTATTATTATTATTTTTAAATATTATTTTATTAAGTACATCATACTGTACGTTCAGGTGACCATAACCATTGCACTTTTTCGCCCTAAAAAATTCCCTTCGTCATTCGTTGATACTCAAATTTATCAAGTATGAAAGCAGGAGTTTTAATTAACTGAAGAGATAAACGATGGATGATTTTCTGATTATTTAATCCGGATTATCACGTTCTTGACTTGATTAGATTATTTCTTAAAAGAAATTAGAAAAAAAAGTAATTAATAGCTAGTATTCCAAATATAGAAAATAAAAAATGACACAAGTTTGTGGAATCCGACATTATTGATTTTTTTTTTTTTTTTTGTATATATTTTTTCTTGATTTTCCAATTAAAATAATTTATCAAGAGTATATTAGTACAAGTATTAAGATGTTACTAGAACCTGTGTGACCATTTCACTATCTTCCCACGAGTGTCCATGGAACCATTGCAAGATCCTGCTTGCAAGGGAACTAGTTCTCTCTGTAATGGTCTTGTTCTGTTTTTTTTTTTCTCTCTTTTCTGAACGTTCTGGTTCAAAGTAAAACCAGAGTGTCCTGTCCAAGGGGAGGTGACCATTTAGCTATGATGTACTCTGAATATAGATCCCTCCATCTTTATCTGTCTTCTAGTTAAGGAGTAATTCCTTGTAACATGATGAGCTAGAAAGAAATACTTATTACTGGTGAAGAGTTGACAGTTCTTGTTTTATTATTGACTGTTATTAGACTTTGTGTTGTAAGTATACGCGGTGCAGGTTGGAAATAAATATATTTTATAATTCATTGCTACGTGATAATATTGAAACGATATTATTTTTATATATTAGAGGGCGCCGGTAGCTCAGTGGTATGCGTGCTTGCCTTCTGAGCTTAAGATAGTGGGTTCGAATCCCGGCTGAGGCCCTTAGTTTATTTTATCTGGGAGGTAAAATAAACTTAAACACGCCGTCCGGATGGGACGTTAAGCGATGGTCCCGAGCCTGTACGATGTCAGGTACTCGTTAAAGACCCCTGTCCTAGGTGAATAAAAATTTAGGGTTGGTAAAATTTAGGATTCCCATAGTAGAGTCGGGCTCATGTCCACCAGAGTGACGAAAGAGCGCTCTGGTCGTAGGCGATATAACCTCGTATTTAAAGCCCGGACATGAGTCATAATATACTTTTGATAAGTATATTTCCTATGGAAATTTATTTTTCATTATTTGGGCCGCTATAACTTTTGTCGTATTGATCCTACCTTAAATGTGAGGATTTACTAGCGATTGGAAATTTTATAAGAACCATTTTTGTAAAAATTAGTTTTTCGATAGAACTAACCGTTTTCGGGAAAATCAAGGATACGTTTATAAATACGTGATTCAAAACTACATTTCAGAATTATTTTCGACATGTATTTCAAAAACGGAGGACCTGCAAAAAATCGCATTTCATATAAAATGTGTATTTTCGTTTTCTCTACGACTATTACTTGAAAATATCTTTGATTAGGCATAACGTAAACGGTATCTTGTACAATGTAGGCCCTGGAGTAAAGTGGTCTCTTATGTTTTTACATCCCCAACAAAGTATAGAGGAAGTTATATAATTGACCAAAAATTCGATGTCTATTTTTCTCCAGAATTTTACGTTTTTCGACTCACAGATTGTTAAGGCCGAAAGTGATAAACACTTTATAAAGACAATGGGGTATATGTGGAGGGGGTGACGCCATTAGTGAAGTGTATGTACTTTGTATAGTGGCCAGTAGAGGTCACTGCGGCCATAGTTGTTTAGTTAACCTGTCCGGTCAGTCAAGTCAAGTCCAGTCTGGATGTCTGAACAGAAGTGCCCTCAGCCCTTTGCTGCACATCTCATCACCACCTCGACTAGTATCTGCCCTCAGCCCTTGTTGCAAGTATTGGTCAAGAAGCCCCATGAGATGGACCCTCAGACGAGACAACACCTTGGCGTCTCCACTTCACGACCGCCCACAGCCCCCAGACATTTTAGTATCATTTATTTTACCATTTCTTAGATATAATTTGTTTGTTTTCTTTCCATTAGTTTAGTATTTTTTTCTTATTATTATAATTTTGTAGATAACCTGTATACAGTCCGCTTATTTTATTTTAATTTACCTTCTATCATTTATATCATTTATTTGCAGCAGATATTAACACAGATTATACAGACACAAAAATAAAAAAATAAAACATGTGTGAGGCCTATTGATTTCCAGTTTTAACACAAGAACTCTGATAACTGCGGTTGTATTGAATGTACACGAAATTTCAGAAGGCGACTCAACTCAAAAACCTCAATAACTGCCGATGTATCGACAAATTTCATTTTTGAAGTCAAAACCCAATGAGGACAATACTTGTTAAATTTCAGCGATATCAGCCGAAGGAAAGAGGGGGTTCAGGGGAGGGGGCTCAGTTTAAAAACCCTAATAACTGCCGATGTAATGAATTTATCGATAAAAAATTTAGTATGAGGATTTAGGCGTCCCAATGTAAGTCAATTGTTGAATATTAGCGCAAACAGTGAACTGGTGTTGTAGAGGATGCCAAAAGTTAATTGATTAATTCGTTCTAGGAAAGTACTCGTACATTGGCAGTAATTTTTCTTTGATTACCTTCAACAAGGTTGGCTTCAACTCGTCCTGGGCAAAAACATCATGTCATGTGCAAAAAATCTGAGACTTGAGAAAAGTGGCTAACATAATTGTAACAACTGGACTCATTAATTAAACTCCACTTGGACAGGATAGATTTCTTCATTTCTCGTTTATCTTCGTCAAATTAAAGCAATGCAAATAGAAAATTTTAAAATTCGTTGCTCAAACCTGCATTTTTACTTTTCTATAGGAAGTATAGAAGAAGTTATGTAATCGGTCAACAATTCGATGAGGTGTTTTCAACGGAATTTCATGTTTTCCGACCTCTAGATATGAAATGCGAAAAATAAATGTCTGTCTGTATGTCTGTGAACAAAATAGAGTGAATGTATCGACACGAAATTTTGTATGTGTGACCAACACACCATAAGGACAACACCTATCAATTTTCAACAAGATTAGCTTAATGGGAAGGGGATTCGAGAAGAGAATTCACTCAAAAACTCTAATAACTGCCGATGTAATGATTTTATGTAATTTGTATTACAATTTAGTATAAAGATTTAGTAGCTCCTATGTAATGTGTAAAATAACCAACAGTCAGCTGTTGAATATTTGCGCAAACGGTTCACTGGTTTTGGAGGGGGAGCGAAAAAGTTATTGATTAATTCGTTCTGGGGAAGTACATTGCTATTCAATGTAAACATAGCTGTTGGTGCCTTTGTGGTGGTCTAATGCATCATACAATTATATAATCGGCTAAAAATCAATAGTTGACATATAGGGGCTTCTGAATTCTCATACTAAATTATGTATCGATATATCGGCAGTTTTTAGAGTTTTTGCGAAAAATTAGTTGCTGCCCTTATGTGATTCATTACCACAGCAGTGATTAGAATTTTTGTGTAAAGCTTTATTTTTATTAACATTATGCCTTTTATACACTGATATCTAAAGTTGTTGCTTATAACCTGTTACCCCATTGTTTTTGTTCATTCAAATATTGCTTCTTTGTCGGTAAATCATCAGGATAAAATGTATTGTGAAGCTTAATAATTATCTCTAGAACGGCAATAGTTAGGAGAGAATAGTGAGTGTGATGGTCAGGGGGGCGGTGGCAAGTGAGGGGGAAGGAGGCGGAGGAGGGGGTTGGGGGAACATGAATAGATTGAAGTTGTCAATGTTTGGGAAGCTGTAGCGCGCTCACTATTCATTCTACAAACACGTTGTGGGAATGCAAATTGTAGAGAATTTAATACTATTTAAAATATTAAAGATAAAAGAGTCGCTAAAGTCGACCGTTTCTTAGATATTTTGAAAAAAACTGAAAAAGTTGTAAAATTTCGTGGTTTTTCGGCTGCCAAAAGTTGTCGCGAGGTCGGTTTTGTTAGCAAATTCGGTTTTTTCCATCATAGTACCAACATACACAAATCAAAAAAAAACAACCTTGTACCGCACCTTTTGTAAGGTTCAATGTATCTACGGACTGGACTACTCCTTAAACCTATTTCTTTTTGGCCGATTTTACCAAAAATCGATAGGTGTCTTTCTTATAGGGTTCTGGATACACATTTAAAATTTATTGTCGTTTCATACATGACTATATAGCTGGGGAATTTAAAAAAAAAAAAACACGAGTATACTATAGCTACGTACATACTATAGCTACAAGAATCTGAAAATATTTACACATAAATATATACCTACTGTAAATATTTACCAATAAAAATAAAGTGATACTATAAAAATAAAATTCGATTTCATGGATTTCAGGAAATTTAAATACGATTGACACTGATAAAAAATGCCAAGGATCAATAAATCACGGAACCATAAACTCAGCTTATATCCACTTGATTCGGACAAGGCCATTTTATGTTTGCCCCCTGAGGGATAAAATCTCTGGCCAAACAGGCCATAAAAATTAATGGCGTCACCATGAAGAGCATGTAATAGGCACGGAAACATATTTTTTGGTCTTGTTGTGACATGAAGTGATCCCTTCAATTTGTTTATTTTTATTGTTATACATTTTATTCTATTTTTATTTGATCTTTTTAAAAGCTTATTTGAATTTCTAAATACTCTTCTGACCACAGTAATATATTCTGGAAATAATATTTACTTAGCTATACGAAGTATAGGGGAAGTTATGTAATCGGCCAAAAATTGGTTGAGGAGTTTTCATGTTTTCCGACCTTCGGTTTCCAAAAATGAAAGAAAAAATGGTGTCTGAGTGTGTGTCTATGAAACTACTGCTAGTAATAGAGCTACAGTAGAGCTACTACGATTAATAGAGCTACTTAAGCATCAAGTTAGATCCGCCATTGAAATTACATGTTATAGAGGTGTATTAATAGAGCTACAGTAGACCTACTACTACTAATAGAGCTACTTAAGCCTCAAGGTAGATCCGACACTGATCCTATATGTTATAGACGTGTACTAATAGAGCTACTAATACTAATTGAGCTACTTCAGATCCGCCACTGATTCTGCATGTTATAGAGGTGTACTGATAGAGCTACAAGTAGAGCTACTACTACTAATTGAGCTACTTTAGCCTCAAGGTAGATCCGCCACAGATCCTGCATGTTATAGAGGTGTGTTAATAGAGCTACAAGTAGAGGCACTAATAGAGCTACTTCAACCTCACGGTAGATCCGCCACTGATCCTGCATGTTATAGAGTTGCATTAATATAGTTACCACTAGAGCAACTACTACTAATTGAGCTACTTCAGCCTCATGGTAGATCTGCCACTGATCCTACATGTTATAGAGGTGTATTAATAGAGCTACAAGTAGAGCTACTACTACTAATTGAGCTACTTCAGTCTCATGGTAGATCTGCCACTGATCACGCATGTTATAGAGGTGTATTAATAGAGCTACAAGTAGAGCTACTACTACTAATTGAGCTACTTCTGCCTCATGGTAGATCCGCCACTGATCCTGCATGTTATAGACATGTACTAATAGAGCTACAAGTAGAGCTACTACTACTAATTGAGCTACTTCAGTCTCATGGTAGATCTGCCACTGATCACGCATGTTATAGAGTATTAATAGAGCTACAAGTAGAGCTACTACTACTAATTGAGCTACTTTAGTCTCATGGTAGATCCGCCACTGATCCTACATGTTATAGAGGTGTACTAATAGAGCTACAATACTAATTGAGCTACTTCAGCCTCATGGTAGATCCGCCACTGATCATGCTTGTTATAGAGGTATATTAATAGAGGAATCTAAGGTTAATTGATATTTTAATTACAGTCACAATTATTGCTGTTTTATTAGTGGCAATTACTGCTTTTAACATACCTAACTCACTTCTGAGTTCCTTAAATCTTTCGTCAGCTTCCTTATAACAAGTTCTTCATTTATATTCATAATGCATGTTATAATAGATTCGTGGAAACAACTTTTTAGCTAGTTCGTTTAAGTTTTTGAAATGACATTGTGTAATTTGCCAAAAAAAAAAAAAAATCTAATGAGCTCCATAATTTTTTTGGAGAAAGTCACTCTTTGGCGGTAGTCTTATAAGAAGAAGAAAAAAAGAAAAACATAGAAAGACAATTTATATCAGCTTATTAAAGTAAAAATGACATAGTCTGTTTTCGAAATAAATAAGAAGAAAAATAAAATAAAAATATTGGCAAGGAAAAAAAGTGATCAAAACACATTAAAGGGGTTCGTAGGTAAACAAAGGAAGTAAAATAAATCAGAATCCCATCAGGACGACACATATTGATTTTCAGTCAAGATGGCCCAAAGACTGTCTCCTTAGACCTAATTGATTGGTGTGTTCCTTCATAGAATCCTCACATTCCAAGTGAAACATCTTTTGTTTGTCAACTTCACCACTTTTCACTAGTTTTATTTTTTTTTATAATTGAAAGGTGCATATAGGTAAGCAGCATAATTGTATTAGAAAAATTAATTTATAAAATTTAAGAAAACAATTTTATATTATCAAAGTATGTTTTATTTTCATGGTCTAAACGTGATACCTCGTATGTGCAAAAACCCAACTTTACAGGAGAGACAAAAAACTGATTAAAAAAATATTCTTTATAGGAAACCTAAATTTTTTTGACATTTGTATCAAGTCAGATGTATATGCATGCCATGAATTGTTTTGAAGCTAGTTCGCAAATCCAAGTAAAGAATTAACGTACTTAACGGAGTTACCAGGTTTCACCAGAATTTCATTCCCATTTCTTTTGCAAGGTACGGTTCTTCAGACCGTATTTCATGGTTGTTTCGTTTTATGTCGTATACTATTTTTTTTTTTTTGGTAAAAAAAACGATTTTTGGAAAATGTTGCTTACGAGGTATTACGTTTAGGCCGACGATATATATGTATATATATGTCATATCTATGATTACTGGTGAGTCATTTGGAAAATTGAAATAAAAATGACTGTTTTTATTAGCCCTTATTTAAAAATTATATCTCTTTTATCCTGATAGCAATGTAGCGTTTTACTTCCTCAGCTACACGAAGGGAATTTCAGTTGGTTCGTTATTATGACTCATACCCGGGTTTTACTAGAAGGTCATTTCGCCTACTACCAGAGCACTCTTTCTTCACTCTGGTAGAGAGTCCGATTCTATTATGGGAGTCCCAAATTTTGCCTACCCTTAATTTTTATATACCTAGGGTAAAACTCATTAACGAGTACCTGACATCGTACAGGCTGGTCAATATGTTTTAGAGGGCGATTGATAAATTTAATTGATTAACTCATGCTGGTGAAAGTACATTGTCGGGACGACTTTTGAGTTACCGAATTACATAAAATATAAAATTACAATTTCAAATTTTTGTGAAGACTACAGAACGAAGAGGTACATCACTAACTGGCCTGGTTCACACGACGCCCTCAACTCTTCCCATAAATTTTATCTAACTACTAAAGAATTGATTCGCATTAAACCGAATCGTGTTCTCCGCGGTCTCACAACAACGAGAAAAACACAAATATGATATATAGCTTTGTCGTACTCCGCTCTGTATGTATAGAGCTTCGTTAGCTTTTTTACATAAGCGATTTTTTATGTAAAAAAATCAATGTAATGTGGCCATAACAGGACTTTCTTATACCAACCACTTTTGCACAGATCAATACTTCTCATACATCTGTGAATCACTGACAATGTACTTCCCCAGAATTAATCTATTAAGTTTTTGCTCTCTCTCCAAAAACAATCGACTTGGACTAAACTTGGTGTCGAACTTCCCTCATAGAAGATACGAGCGGATCCTTGTAGGGATTTGAATTTAAATATAACGTGTCTTCCTCTCTCTGACACAGATTCCAAATATGAAAAAAAAATGTCTGTCTTTCTGTGCGTCTTTTTTTTTGGGTGCTCCTGACCCCATGAGGGGGGTCGGCCACATCACCCAGATTTGATCGGCGGGGAAATGGGTTATCTTTCACCTGTCTCCGTTTAATTTCAAAAACAATTGTGGTGCTGTGGATGACTGTTGTCCGGCTCAATGGCTACTGTCCACCGTCGTCCTTGGTTTCTTGACGCCTCTTTGCGCCGAATGAGCTCGAGATTCTTTGGGGCCCCGTGACCTGATAGCACCTATGACATCCAGTGGTCTGGTTGTATCCATGGAGAGTCAATGCGCGTCCGGACGCTCGGGAAATAGGCGAAGGTGGTTCGGCCATCGGCCGAACACGATAACTTCTAATGGTACGAACGTATCATCATATATAAATGTGAATGCAGAACACTCGATCAACGATATCAAGCCGATTTTTAGCCATATCTGCCTAACGGAAAAGGGAAATTGGGGGAGAGGCTTAACTCAAAAACTCTAATAATTGCAGTAATGAATGTATCGATTCAAAATTTTATATGTGAATTCAAAACCCCGTCAGAGCTACACATCAATTTTCATCGAAATTGGCAGAAGGGAATGAGGAGATCAGAGGAGGATCTTGGATGAGATCGGCAACTTCCATTCAGTTCAGTTCGTTCAAAGAACGATTTGTAGATTGAATGCACTGTTACCCAAAGAGCCGTCAGCTTAAACTTAATTATTTCTCAAATTCCAATCGCATAGGTAATTGATTCAGTGAATTTGAGTTATTGGAATGTTGCAGGGCTCAAATATATTAGCACCGTTTCGGAATTCCGAGAGGTTTGGAAATAGACACTGCACGTGATATTTTAGAAAATATAAAAAAAAACCTACACGCATTAAAAAAAAAAAAATGGCACTTGAAAAATAAAGACGAAGAAGAAAGGAAAGAATGAATAAAAGAACGAAAAATAAAGGAAAGAAAGACCAAAAAAAAAAAAAAGTAGTGGAGTGTTGAATGTTGACAGAGAGAAGAGGTCCAAGTTAGGAAGAGGAAGGTCCTGAAGGAGCAAGACTTCTTGGAGAGTCCCGATAAGGAAATGGAACTGACTAGAAGGACGGGAAAGGAGGAGGAATGCAAACAGGAAAAATGTACCCTGACAGGTCCGCTGCGGAGGTCCCCACCCCGGCCGGCACAATTCGAGATCTCAGGATCACAGGAAGACTGTCTTCTTCAGAGGAGTCTGTCATATAGCCATAACAACACTTTATTATACCAACTACATTTTTACTGATTCACACTCCCTCTCCTGCTTTAGGGTTAGTCCTATCGAAAAGGTGGATCATACTAAAAATGTTCCTCATTAAATTTTCAATCGCTAATTTGTCCTCAAAATATTTGAGCTAGAAGTTATAGCTCCTCGAAGAATGTAAAATAAATTTCCGTAGGATATATTTAAAAATAATGTTTAAATTTGATCGCATAACCACGAATTATAAAATAATTTAAATGAATGAATGAATAATTTTATTGCTAATAAAGAATTATCTTACAGCAAGGAGTTCAATACATAAAAATAAATACAACAATTTCTGAATAATAAGGAATAAAATAAAATAAAACAAAGCAGATAATATTAACTAGCAAAACAATGATTTGTTAATACTAAAATAAAATATAATTATATACTAATAAAAAGGTTAAATTAAAATAAAGCCACAGGTAACGTTAGTCTTTTAGAATTTTTCTTAACTTCAAGCTTGTTAGGACAAACAAATAAATATGATGAATCTTCTGTTCATCTGAAACTTATAATAAGTTGAGGAGATGTGCCTGTTGCTGAGAGACATCTGTCGGAACATCTCCCAAATAGCTAGCTAGTTATTTGTCTCTAATCATGGCATAAATGGGGCAGTCTAAAAATAATATTAAATTAAAAAACCCCGAAACAAAAAATAAACCTTTAAACCGGGGGGGTGGGGGCTTGAAGGGCTTAGAGGGGAGGCTTGGGGGAGGAGCTTGGCCTTATAAACATTTGAGCACAAACTCCAAGTCTCTAGCTGTAATAGAGGCCGAGATCCCTACACAGGCTCTGATGAAACCTGAATATCTTGGAAACGGCATACCCGATTTCCACCAAACATGGCTAAGAACCATCTCACAAATACCAGCTTTTGAAACAGAAAAACCGCTTTGAAATCGGTTCAGCTGTCTTGGAGCTATGATGCCACAGACAGAAACAATGAAATGAAAAATAATCTTTATTCTGGGACTTTCGTCCCCTAAGAATAATAACATAAGAAATAGTCAAAAGAGTACAAGTATCGACCAATAGAGACAGAATAAAAATAAAAAAAAAGAGGTCTCTGGTAATAAATATTAAATGTTAAAGAGAGGCAATGATTAAAACAATATAATAAACTGGTGAAAATTAATGAAAAAAAAAAAATAATAATAATAATAAAGTCAATAAAATAAAAAAATAGAAAAACAAAGTGTGAATAATAATGTAAAACATAATAACAATAGTGAGTTTAATAGCTAAAACTGGACAGATGAAACTGGAGAGTGACAATCTGTCCATTAGAGTGAGATACTTATAGGAAGACGAGAACTATCACATAGGAGCCCGCCTTAGGAATCAGAGGTTTGCTGAGTTAGGAGATAATGGAAAAGTAGGGACTTCAATGAATGAAGAGAAGGAGCATGGCGGATCTGGAGAGGGAGAGAGTTCCAGAGGGAGTTAGCCTGGATAAGGAAGGAGTTGTGGTTGTGGACACACACACAGACAAAGGGTTCAAACTTATAACACCCCTCCTTTAAAAAAATATTGTTCTTATTATTGGAAGTTGAGGGCTGGTAGCTAAGAGGTAGCCTACTAAGCTCAAGATTGCGGGTTCGGAATCTGGCCGAAGCCCCTAGGTTTCTTATCTGGCCACGCCGTGCCTCGGATGAGACGTTAAGCGATGGTCCCGAACCTGTGCGATGTCAGATACTGGTTAAAAATGGTGAATAAACCAAAGTTTATTATTAAAAATTATTTTAAAAAAAAGAAAAATATATGCCTTGGGGCCATAACAGAAGTCACTCTCAGAATTACTCTGTACAATTAGGAAATGAATTCGCGGGAGGGACGAGTGACGGAGAGTGATCTGTGATAAGGTGATTAGTGTAAGGTTTTGTTGGAGACGTAATAAGGAGCATTGGTTATTGTATGAAGGATTTTGGATTGAAAGGATTGGATGCCCTGGAGATGGGAAGTCTTGGCAGAACCCTAGAGTTCAAGTCCACATCTGTTTGAGTACTGAGTTTATACAAGTCGTTTAATTTGGATCTTTTTTCTAGTAGTCTTAGTAACAGTTTATTATCTTCTGTTCATTTTTTGTCTTTTCTGTCTCGTGTGAGGATTCCAAGTTAGTCGTTTGTTGAGTATGAGGCCTAGATAGCGGACTTCGTTTTTTAAAGGGATGGGATTATTGTTAAGGCACACTGGAGGGCAGGTATATTTTCGATAGAAAGTAAAGACGATGTGAACTGATTTCTTGTCTTTGACATTCACTCTCCATTTTTTGTACCAGGACTGAAGGAATATCAGGTGTTCTTGGAGGGGTCAGGAAGATAGGATTGGATCGGAATGAGGAGAGAAGTTAGCAGTATCACCTGCAAAGATGTGATGTTGATGGATGGGTGGGGATGTCAGCTGTGTATATTGTGTTGAAGAAAGGACCCAGGATAATTACTTGAAGAATGCCAGCATTTTGTGAAGAGATGCTAAAAGAGGCAAAGCCCTTGCTTACACCAAAGGTTTTTTCTGAGAGAAAGGATTTTAGGATTAGGAGGATATCCGTATTTCTGTACATACAATGTTGATTCAAATAAAAAAATTATATAGAACCACCGTTCATTTTTACTACATTCTTCGCAAAATTAAAAATTATTTATGGAAATGAATTTTTTTTTCCTACTTCAATATAAGAAAAAAAAATTTGACTAGTATAAAACCAGTTCTCTCACTATAAATTTTTCATCAAAAGTACGTTTTTTTAACTGCACAACCTGCATCTGCAGTCAATTCGAAGATATAGCATATTTAAAATGCAAATCAGACTCATTTGATTAGCGGATATTTGCTGTTATAAAATTTGAATTGCATTATGTTGTCTTTCTTGTACCCTTCGAGTTCAGGAAACGGTTCACAGAAGATTTTCCACATGGAATTAAATTAATCAAATATAGTATATGACAAAAGTCATTGGATCTTACAGGAATACATTAAATAGTAATTAACGGTATAACTATTTAGTGATTCCGTGGAAATTCTGCACTACTGAGGCTACTAATGATATCCTTTTATAGTTCGTTACTTGTGCATTGCAGCGGTGATCACCCCAGTAAATGGTCAGCAACGCTAGTATTTGCCGAGCAATGGTGGACGCCCTAGCTAGTATTCGGACACTTGCAAATTCGAATAAATCATCAATCCCCTCATTAAAATTATTCGATCCCCATCTAGCTTACATTTTCGCTTGGCCAATCTGTTGAAAATTTTCAAGATTCGTAGATACACAATCAACTATACACAAAAAATATATGCACCCTTTGGTTCGCGAAAGGATAGTTGAATTGTTTTAAGGTCATTACAAAATTAATTCAAGTCTTCTAGCTTTTGATTGTGCAAGCTTGTTTAAAACTATTTCAGGGTCTAGATTAATGTCTCTGTGTATTGACATCAGAGCTAATCCATTCTATCTGTCTTGGAAAGCACTATTTCTGATATAGCTTTTCATACGTCTAAGGGTTGAGAAAGACCGTTCACTTGTTGCTACAGAAACTGGAATTTTAGCTCCAATTTTCAAAAATGCGTGAATTGTTGGGTAAAATATTTTCGAACTGCTTTCTCTGCCAAGCTTCACCCGGATCCGCAAGACCGCTAGTAGGAAAATTTTTTATGTCAATAAATTATTCTATGTAAGTAAAAATAGTTTTATTATTTACAAGGACAATTTTTTTTTTTAATTTCGAGGTGGATTGATCCCCCATATCCCCCTTGGTTCGCCCCTGATAGCCGGTAATAGATACTACAGGACCTTGTTCATTAGTTATTATGACTCATGCGCAGGCTTTAACTACTCGTCACACTGGTGGACAGTTTAAAAACATCAAAATATGTTTATTTAAGTTTGAAACAATGTCGTTAAAGTTAAGACCCTTATTTCTCTGTCAATAAAATTGAGGTCCGTTTCTCCAGTCACCCAGTTATCTGGCATTCTATCTTGACTGCCGATTTACATGAAACTTTCAACGATAGAAACTCAACAGAAGGTATGAGCTTCGATCCAATCTTGGGCCACAATTTAAGATATCTTACCTTTTGTAAACTTTCTTACGTCCAGTTATAGTAACAGTCCTGCTCTTAAAACAGTATTTATATGAGGATCTTTTTTTATTCTCTTGTATGTTTCCTATTGAATAGTTTTTTTTTTGTATGTAATAATAATAATAATTTTTATTGTTTAAAGGGATCACCCCAATACAATTGAGTCAGTGACCATTACTTTTACAATATTAACAATGACATTTCCAAAATTATTTATTGATCAGCTGAACAATAATGTCATATATAAAGGAACCATTAGGAACAAACTAAATAAATAAAAAAAGTATAAATAAAATAATAATATAATGGTCTCAGCAAGCACTTCAGAAGCAACCACATATCCAGGCAGGCTAAATTAGTTCTATATAAGACCCTTATCCGCCCAGTTCTTCTGTATGGCTCAGAAACCTGGACAACTTCGAAAATGAGCGAACAGAGCCTATTGGTGTTCGAAAGGAATGTTCTGCGCAGAATATTTGAAGGAGTGCAAGTAGGCCATGCATGACGCAGACGCACCAACCAGGAGCTCTACGAACTATATAGAGAAACAGATGTCCTGAAAGTCATGAAGATTGGGCGGTTAAGATGGGCGGGACATGTCGCCAGGATGGAAGCTGAGGAAATGCCGAAGAAGCTGCTAATGGAGCCCATTCATGGAGAAAGACGGCGAGAGAGACCTAAGCTGAGATGGGCAGATGGTGTGGCAGAAGATGCCCGAAACATATTCCGCATCAGGAACTAGATGGCAGCCGCACAGGATCGAGACAATTGGCGGTTGTTGGTGGAGGAGGCCAGGACCCGTCACCGGGTTGTAGCGCCACGATAGACAAATAAATAAAATAAGTAATTACAAATTAATAATAATAATAATATAGATGTTGATTAGCGACTGTAGATTCTAATTGTAGGAATATTGAGGGTCAGTCAAAGATGGAAGAAAACACTATTCAAACGCCAACGTTTCGATATATTTTATATCATCATCAGGGCCTACAAACATGGGGGAGAAATGAAGATTAGAATCAAAAAGTGTTTACTCTTTATTATGTTCCACCTATTTGTCTATTTCCATTATTAATGTTTATGTTTAGTAATGTATTCATATTTAATTTTAATGTTTAGTAATTATTCATAGTAAGTCAGTTTCAATTTTTAACTTGTTATAATGTGTTTTTTTAACGTCCAGTAATGTTTATCAACAAAAAAATGTTTGTTTATTTTTGATTCTAATCTTGATTTCCCCCCACGTTTCTAGGCCCTGATGATGATATAAAATATATGGAAACGTTGGCATTTGAATAGTGTTTTTTTTTTTCCATCTTTGACTGACCCTCAATATTCCTACAAATAATAATAATGTTACAAAGAGAGTAAATATGGAGAGGGGATGTAGATATTGAATATCAATATAATATGGAAGTTAAAATATATTATTCTATTACAATGAATGGTCTAAGTTTTAGAGCTCTGATTAAATAATAGAAAATGTTTGAGATATCATTCATATTATGGGCCAGGAGAAATGTATGAAAGTTGGATCTGTCTATACTGACACTCTGAGGCAGGAAGTGGCTTCTAATGGGGGAGTAGATCGGACAGGATATTAACAGGTGGTATACGTCTTCCAATTCATTTTTATTTGGGGAGACGGAAGGCCAATCTATGTTTGTTTCAAACCAACTTCATCAAGAGAACAGTATACTGGTCTCAGATCAAGTTCTTCCTCAACCTCAAATATCATAAAAATAATAGACGTTGTCTTTCAAACAATAATTTTATAGATATTCTTTTTAATATTATTATAGTTTTTTTTAGTTGTGTATATCATATTATTTTCGGATAAATATGATAAGTACCTATAATATTTGTATGTATGGAAAGTAAGTCAATATACTGTGATGTACAAAAAGTACACACACTATAAATATTAAAATACTGTAAAATTAATTATTTTTTTAATGAAAAGAATCGTCATATTGTTAGAATTTTTATAAGTCAACTATTGATTATTAGCTCAAACGGGGAGAGGAAAATTATTGATTAATTCGTGTTTTGCCTATGATTCACCGACTACTTTTTTCTCTCATTTTTGTGATTTTAGGGGTCTGAAAACATCAAATGCCTGTGAAAAATCAACATTGAATTTCTGAGGATTACGTAACTTTCCTTATACCTATAGTCGAAATAAGACCACACACAAAACGAAATAACAAATAAATATGCAAACAGCCATATAAAGGAAAATATATATAAAAAAAAGTCATCATGACCTCTTTCAGGTTTCTTCTTATTTTTAGATATAATCCACTGATTTCTGAATATTGATAAGTCAATAAATGTTTGTTTGGGCTGCCATAAGTTCCGCTAGATTACCTCGTAAATCTCTACGATATTTGTTTGATAACGTTACCAAATTTTCAAAACTCAATAACTATCTGGAGGTATCCATGATCCGACAAGGAAGGTTACGGATTAGAACTGTTTCTGTCAACTTTCAATGGCCCATTCGTATTCCGTGAAACTGAGGAATTCTTATCAAGAAATCAGTTTCACGCTCCCATTCAATCCTTGGTTCCTCATTTAATAATATTTATTTTTACTACTACGAAGTATAGGAGAAGTTATGTAATAGATCAGAAATCAGTATAGGATCAGAAATTAGTATAATCAGGAAAGATATGATGTGTGAAGGAGCGGGAGGGGAAGAGAGAGTGACCTGCAAGCGTTGTTGGTATAAGAAAGTCCTCTAATGGCTACATCACATATATTTTTCTTAATTTTTAAAATTTTACAAAAAACGACCAATACATAAACCAAATTTTAAAGTTCGTTACTAAGAGTTACGATTTAAAAATTAATTACAATGAGATATATTCACTACATTCTTCGGGGCGCTATAACGTTTGTCGTATTGATCATATCTCAAATCCGAGGATTATTAGCAATTGGAAATTTTATAAGGAACAATGTTGGTAAGAATTAATTTTTGGATAGAACAAACCGTTTTCGAGTAAATCAAGAAAATGTCTAAAAATATGTGTTTAAAAACTACATTTCAAGATGGTTTTTGGCATGTATCTCGAAAACCGGAGGACCTATAAAAAATTATATTTCATATAAATTATGTATTTTAGTATTCTCTCCAACTATTACTCGAAAAGATTGTTGATTAGATCATAAACATGTCTCAATTTGTATTCGATTTCGCTTAAAATCTAATCAGACCTAAGTTAGAACATGTGACCTCTTCATTTCATATTTCAAGTTCATAGCTACAATCGTTTTTGCGGTAGAGAGCTCACAACTTTTCAATCACATACACAAATGGAGACATCATCGCGAAAATTGTCAAAACGTATTCAGGGGATCTTGAAAAGTGAAAATCAGTTGAAACCTCGATTTCGGATTTTATGAACGATTACAATACTTCCTTATCTAGGAATAAGAAAGTAAAAATGTAATTATTTAATTTCCACTGGGGACGTACATTTCCGGAGATTCACCCCCGTTTTTTTATTTATAATGAAAAAGTTCTAAATTCTAGAAACAGATACTGGCACAGTTGGCGAGCGTAGAGACATGCCTCTAGAGAAAAGTATTCCAACCGTAAGAAACACGGTTCTTCAAGTTTAACCGCTCGCATTTGTCTCCTTTAGGAAGATGACATCCATAAAATTTAGAAATGTAGGCAGACAAAATAAAATAAAAATATAAAGAATGACATAAAACTCATAAAATCCCCCTTTGAATCCCAAATTCGGTGTTTTGGTTTAACGACAGAAACTTGTGCCTTATTTGGTATATAATATGGCTTGGATGGGAGTCCCCCATTTGTGTATCTCATCAATACATTAATGTATAAGTATGTTTATGTTCATTTTAAATATATATTATGAATATAAAAGTATTAGTATTTTTATAAATTTTATATTATTAGACAAGAAATGAACAGGCGACAACAAACTGTTACTAAGACTATTAGACAAAAGATCAAAATTATAGATAACTAATACATCTGTGGTCACAGGTAGCACTTTTTTACTATTGCATTAATCGTGTAAATCGAGTTTTTGGAATAAATAAATTATGTTCCCATCATTATTACCTTCTAAATCTATAGGAGTGCCCTTCCCCTAAGCCCCTCGCCGCCTTCGCCCCTAGATTTTCTAAAATGAAGAAGCCTCTAGAAAAAAGTACTCCAACCAAAATAAACCCGGTCCTACAAATTTAACCGCTCGCGTTTATCTACTTTTGGAAGATGACATCAATAAAATTCAGAAATACAAACAGAAAACAAAATATAACTGTAGCACTTATCATAAAAAGAATCACACTAAACTCCAAAAATGTACTTTTGAGTCCCAATTTGGGTGTTTTGGTTTTAACGAAAGAAACTTTGGCCATATTTGGTAATTAATATGACTTGGATGACGATTACCTATGTATGGCGCGGGTCCAAGTCATCCTCACAATCTTTTGTACCGAAGTGGATAGGTTTTGATGAGTCTGTTTACAGAAATGAGGAAGTGGACAGCGGAATGAAAAGAGGTCCTTTGCTCCGTGGCGGATCCTTAAGCCCCAGTCTCCAAAGCCAGTAAATCTCAGCTTATGGTATTTTTACAGACGGCTCTTCGTTTACTGTATTGAGTGTTATTAAATGTAACACTATTTCACTGTATATTTACTTTTATGTTTATTTAAAAAAAATATGGTGACCATTACAGGACTTTCTTATACCATGGCTGCTTACAGATCACTCTCTCACCCTGTCCCCCTCTCAAAATCATTTCATACTGGCATTACTGGATATATGAAAGTAATGAGTTGGCATCAGCAATGTTTTTTTGTTTCATTATACAGCGTCATACTGATGGTGAATTTCTTTTAACCAGTACTGCCAGTATGAAATGATTTTAGAAGGGGGAGGGGAAGAGAGAGTGTAAGTGTGGTTCGTGTAAGAAAGTCCTGATAACATCACATATATTTTATTTGTATCTTTTTATAATTTTTCATAAAAACTACCAATAATATAAGAAAAAAATTATAATTCGTTCCTAGGTTCAATTAAAACATTATTTTGAAATATTTCCCACGGAAATTTATTTTTCACAATTTGAAGCGCTATAAGTTTAGTCATATTGATCTCAAATCTGAGGAGTTATTATTAGCAATTGGAAATATGGAATTTTGTTTTTAAAAACCACTTTTCGATGGGAACAGCTTAGTTATTGTTATTACTATTGTTAGTTATTGTTATCCCGTCGCTCGACACTTGTCCTCCCGCTCCCACCCAGATAATCCTCCCAGAAGGCTGAGGCGGTGCTGGCCGAGAGACCTGCTAGGTTAAGGTAGCACTTATAACTGGGAGTGCTGGTGGTGACCAGCTTCTCCCCTCATGAATTCGTACTTTCAGCTCTTCTTTCCTTCTTGATCTACCTCCAGCGTAGAACAAGATGGCGGGGGGATCACTCAGCCCCCTGTGGCCTCCCCTGCCTCCATTAAGTTGGAGGAATTGGGTTGGCAGATAATCGGGGTGTTTCGAGGGGTCTCGAGCTGAAAGCTATTTTATTATTATAATTATTTTGTACATATTTTGTATATATTTTATCTTAATTTGTGTATATTGCCATTGTATTTATTATTTATTTTTTTTCCTTTTCTGTAATTTTTTATTTTTTTATTTATTATTATTATTTTTTTTTTACACTCACTGTTATCAAATTTACTTATAGTTATATTATAACTGATTGTAGATATACCAAAAAAAAAAAAAAATAATACAAAAAAAAGAAAAAGTTATTGTTTGTCATTGTTTGCCGACTACTTGTTTGCGGCCTAAAAAAAAAGGAAGTATATTTTCATCTTATTTTGCCAAAATACTCGTTATTATTGATTTCTGTGTGCTAAAACTTCTAATAATAACAATTATAACATTATGTATATAAATAAATATATAGAAAGGTTCATTGCATTTTATTCATTATTGCTTAGTTCAATGTCACGAAGTTTTTCTTCCGGTTGTACTGCTTTCCGGAACGAGGTATCCTGCGTTTTTATTGCGTCTGCGACTAACTCCAACAAAAATTAAAACTTTCCACTGACATTCTCGTGTAATTTTTGAACTTGTCACTATATTTTTTTAAATTCAATAATAAAATTAATTAAAGATTTGCTTTCGTTTCTTTGCATTAAGAGAGGGTGAACCCAATACCGTCGATTATTAAAATTTGTGAACGTATCTCACAAACAGTCGATTTCCTCATCTGAGGACATTTTAGAACATACTGGAAACGAAGTTGGGTAGGTATAGAACTTTGTTATGATCAAGTTCGAAGAATTTCAAAAGGAATTAAAGGGACCTTCAAAATAATGTATGGAAGTGTTTGCCCAAGTGTGCGGGGAGAATCAAGACCAACAGTCGTAACTGGTTTAACGTTTTGTTTGCAATAGTGTGCGGTCGACCTAAGTTGTAATCAAAACGAAGTTAATACCAAAGAAAATGAGAAAAATAAGCAAATAAAATAGCTTAATTGAAGGAGTTTACTTAGTTTTTTTTTTAGGAGTTTTTTAGTTTAGGAGCTAAATTTGGTTGAATTTTATGATAGCCATAACCTTCACTGGAATAGCTTTAATGGAAATCTAACAGATATAGTTTTATGGATGAGGGAAGCCATAGGCTATAATCAATGTAATCTGTGTGCTACTTGAGATGTTGGACCAGACGGTAGTTTGAAGAGACGGCTCCAGGAAGAGTTGACTGGAGGTATTGCGTGGGCAGGAACAGGGCTGACTCCCGTTATTATGAATGTTCGGATCTGGAGTCTCCAGACGGTGATGGAGGTTCTGGGAGCCGTCAACAAGAGGAGACCTTTGCAAAAACCCTTGTACAACATTGGGAAATACAAGGAGAAAAAACTGTTCGCTTCGACTGATTTACCAGGAAATCTATAGGTGTCGTTATGGATGTTTGCATTCACATGCAACATTTACCAGGCGTCCTCTTCCCAAATGCAGCCAGAATGACATTACTTTCTTATATCTTTAGCGTTTGAAGGGCTTTTTATATTTGGAAATTTAATAAGGAACATTTTTTATAAGTAATGATTGATGAGTCGACGGTATCTTTTTAATTTTGAAGGAAATCGAGAATCTCTTCAGTATTTTTTTTTTTTTTTATTTATTCTACAATCTGTACAAAAACAATAACAATAAGCAGAAGTGATGACTATAAGAAGTCATAATAATATAATAAGTAATGCAAGATATTTAAAACATTATAAGAAGCAAAAAAGAAATAAACAATCACAAAATAATAGCAAACATATACAAAAATAAATAAATAGAATCTGTAAAAAAACAATGGCGGTACATGAATAAACAGAAACCATAAAATAAAAGAGATAGAAAAATAAAATAAAATAAAAAACTATATAAATTAAAATTAAAAATTAAAATATATAAGAAACTCGACGAGGACAGCACCAGTAGGACTCCCCATATTACCATATACCACTCTCCAACTAGTGGAGAGGGGAGGAGGCGGCGCACAGTGTTTCCAAAACAACGTTTTTTGGAAACAACTATTTTGGACTGCGAATACTTATATGAAATTTAAAGGTGAAAAAAAAAGTTGCTATAAACAAGGGGTCGCAAATCAAGTCTTGATAGGTTTTTGGCAGTACTTGAGTATTTACATTTTTGGCAGTTTATTTACAGATTTGCACATTTTACCTGTACAGATTATAGTCCATTTCATATGTGGTGAATAAATCAACGGCTCAGGTAGTTACAATTCTTTAATTAAACATAATGCTTGTTCGCTCAGTGTGAGCGTTGAAGGTGGTTGAACCTTGTACTTTCTCGCCTTATAACCGCTCTCTAGGAAATTTTTAGTCTGCCTCCCTCCTCTGTTTACTTCATCGAGTGAATATTCTGACTTTCCACCACCATTCACAGGTAGAGTAACAATAAAATTACCTTTTAACCATTCACTATATCTTTGAAAACATTTGGTTTTATTATAATAAACGTCTTTTAACTTTTTATTATATTTTGGAATGAATCGTTGTTTACTTATAATATATAGTTCATTCTCCTCGAGATGTGGGCACAACAATTGAAAACACAATTTCAAGTTGGGTTCATCTTTCATGAGTTCCGCGCAAACTATTCGGTACGGAATTATAAGGGTCCCCGACTCGCACATTTTTATCACACAACGCGACCAATGATAAAACAGTACTAAACATTCCCTATTTAATTTCTTAGGTCTTAGATAGCCTTTGATAATAAGGTCAAGTATTGTTTACACTTCCCATAACGTTCTCCTGCTAATAGGCATCAACAGACTTGTGATTATTTTCGTACATACTCGTATTCACGCATTCAAATCTGTGCGAAGGTCACAGCCGGCAACGGCCGGTCCTGAAACTTTTACCGTAATTAGTTCAACATCATATCTATAGAAAAAAATTAGGGAGAGACTGGAGGAAGGTGGAGCTGATTGTGAAAGCCTTTACAGAAATCGATAAGCTTTTTTTTTTTTTAGTATCTTATACATCCCTTATTTTTCTGCATATTTCCAATATACTGGGAAGCTGATGCGTGGCTTTTATCTTACATATGTTGGGTAATTAACATGCAAACTTTCGTAATTTTAATTAAAACAACAGGCGTCTGAGGTAGAATAGAAGTTGCGAAGCGAAAACGTACGATAATCAGTACTCGTCAAGAGTCACTTTTTAAATTCTCTCAACGATCCCAAAAAAAAATCTAGATGGAAAATTGGTGCAGTACATTCATTTTTGACTATTAACCTTTGCAAAACTCTAAGAATTTGTCAAAAATAAAGAATTTCATGTTCGAGGTTTTTTCCACCTTGGAAACACTCTGCGGCGGGAGACCAGCGCTGACCCTCCCACCACACTGCCCAACATTCCACTGTCCAGCAGTGGAGGAAGACCAGGAGGCGGGGCGTCGAAAGGACAGAGAGTCGTGAGGGGAGAATCCGGTCATCACCAGCACTCCCTTAAAAATGTTTGTGAAAAAAAAAAAAAAAATGAATAAATTAATTTAAAAAAAAGAAAAAATATATAATACATACAAATAAAAGTAGATCGTGAGGCCAATGCCGCCTCAGACATCTTGGAGGATTGTGAGGATGGTATTGTGATGATAAGGATTTTGCAAGAGGATTATTGTGGAAGGAGAGGTTCGTGTGGAACTTAGAAAAACGGGATTTGATGAGATCTTGGACAAATCGCCGTGTAAATAATAAAAAAATAGTGTGTGCTTGGAACAGACGCCAAAAGTGAAACTTCTTTCGAGATTTTTTAATTGTTTTGCTTCTTAAACATTTTAGGTGCAAACAGTTTTTTTTATTGGCTTATTTTATTTTTATTCATTTATTTAATCAACACAATTTTTGTTGTTAGGAATATCAGAAATCACACCTGATTTCAAAGTAGAGACAATAGGCCTATATTAAGGAAATAAGAAAAGGTTAAATCTTGGGCGGGAGCTTGGCTTGGCTGGTCGGCTGATCCACCGTCCAAGTAAATAAATAAATAAAATGTGGATTAGGTATTTTTGAGTTGGCGTTATCTCCACATTGCGTTTTGGTAGTAGGCGATACAACCTCGCAGTTAAAACATGAGTTAGGTTAGGTTTTATGACTCATGCCCGGGCTTTAACTACGAGGTCATATCGCCTACTACCGCTCTTTCGTTACTGGACATGAGCCCGACTCTACTGTGGGAGTCCTAAATTTTGCCTACCCTAAATTGTTATTCACCTAGGTCAGGGGTCTTTAACGAGTACCTGACATTGTACAGGCTCGGAACCATCACTTAACGTCCCATCCGAAGAGCAGCGTGCTTAAGTTTATTTTACCTCCCAGATAAAATAAACTAAGAGCCTCGGCCGGGTTTCGAAGCCACGACCTTGAGCTCAGAAGGCAAGCACGCATTCCACTGAGCTACCGGCGCCCACTTATATATATAGATGACCTAATAAATCGAGTATACCTATATCGATATATCGTTGCCATCCCTAGACACAGCTCACAGATTCACACTGCCGTCTCTCTCCTACAGTAGATATCCTAAAAATGAAAGTTGACTCAGACTGTAGTTGGTTTTGATTCGGTTATTACAACAAACCAGTCCGTTCGTTTATTACCTTATATGTGACTCGGTTTGCCGGTTAGACAACCAACTTGCTCCCTTTTGGAATCCCGTCTCCATCTTTTGATCCCCGATTCCATCCTAACATTTCGCCCCTTCCTTCCTCGTCTTCTTTCATCTTTCCGCTTCTTTATTAATTATATTTTATTTCTATTTTGTTTTATATATATATATATTTTATAAATCCTTTATCAGTGCCTCATGTCTTTCTTCCCGTCTGCTCTTATTTCTTTCAAATTAACTCTAGATAATTTTGACATATCTTTACATCTTAATAGGAGAAAAGGAGGTTTACATTCTTATATGGAATCAACGGAGCTCATTCAAAATCAACAAATCATTTATGTATTTTGGCTGTTGTATAATTAGGTTTGTTTGTGGCCTTGTTTTTATGTTTGGGTATTTGTTTGATTTCTCGAAATCAGATTTGTATGATACAAATCCGGGTTGTTTAACCTCAAAAGCAGGGCACTTTTTTTTATCTTTTTTTTCCTTTTCTGTTGAATAAAAACCTTTCTTTTACTTCCCCAGCTATGAAATATAGGGGAAGTTATGAAATATGTCATAAATTATTTATTATCATTATTTTTCAGCCAAATCGACCAATGGTAAGGGGGGATTAGGGGGGAGGCTTAACACAAAACCCCTAAGAAAAACACCTATCAATTTTCAGCCAAATCAGTCAACGGTGAGAAGGGGAATAGGGTAAAGGACTCGAATAACTGCCGTTGTAATGATTCTATCATTAACTTGTCAAATTTTAGCAATATCGCCTGCAGGGAAGGGGTAGTTTAGGGGATGGGGCTCGATTCAAAAACCCTAATAGTTGCCGATGTAATGAATTTATAATTTATCAACACAAAATTTAGTATGAGAATTAAGGAGCCCCTGTGTAAGTCAACTGTTGAATATAATTAGGTATTGAGGGGGAGCGAAAATTTAATAGATTAATTTGTTCTGGGGAAGTACATTACGGATGATTCACTTTTTTTTTGTTACCACATATTTACTTAATATATATAAGTATATATATTTATTATTTTACCAATTCGTTATTTAATTTAAATTATTTAGCAATAAATTAAATGAACAAGATGTGACAGGACATCTTTAGCCCTTGAACTGAGGAAGACAAGTCAATGAAAAACTATCTCTATAATAAAATAAATGTAATAAATTAATAAAATTTATTTTTTAGCTAACAATTTATATTAGTCATGAGTAGTTGTCAAGACGTCGAGTATAATTACATTAAATCTAAAACTAATAGGGCAATTCTTTATTATTTTTATTTATCTGCTCCAACTAATTAGAGGTTGTCACCTCCATTTTGACAGAGTAAAGTATTCTATGTATTTTTAATAAGAGAGCACAGAAAATTAAATCAAACTCAGATTTACATAAGGGGGGGGCTCCCTGATATACTTCTAATAGCTTCTATATAATTAGACCATCCATTTGGTCAGTAACTAGTCCCAAAATGCCCATTATAAATCTGTCCAATTTTTATAACTCTCTCTGTTACATTTTTACTGCTCCATTTATACAAAGTAATGAGAGGAGTTATATAAGTAATCGGTCAAAAATTCGATATTGATTTTTCAAATGAATTTAATGTTTTCTGAACTGCAGAAAGAGTTAATCAATTAACTTTTTGCTCCTTCTCCAAAACCAGTCGACCATTTACTCTTATAATTAATAGTTGACTTAAATAGGGGCTCCTAAATCCTCATACTAAAATTCATGTCGATACATTTGTTACATCATCAGTTATTGGGGTTTATGAGTTGAGCCCCCTCTGATCCCACTTTCCTTTAGCCGATTCCTCTAAAAATTTATAAGTGTCGTCCTTATGCGATTTTGAATTCACCCATGAAATTTTGTGTCGATACATTCATTAAAACGGCAGGTGCCCCTTTAGCCGATTTGGCTGAAAAACAATAGGTGTGGCCGTTAAAGGGTTCTGAAATCACATGTAAAATTTCGTGTCGATACATTCATTCTATCGGAAGTTATCGTTTTCACACAGACAGACAAAATTTTTTTTTCATATTTGGAATCTAGAGGTCGAAAAGCATGATTTTCCGTTGAAAATTCCGGATCGAATTTTTGACCGATTACATAACTACCTCTATATTTCGTAAACAAAACAAAATTTTATATGTGAATTCAGAACCCTCTAACAATGGACACCTTTGAATTAGATTGAACATTTTTGCAAATTTAGAAAAATTTGATGGCATCTCAGATTTATATTCTTTAGAAGAAATCCAAATGAAGTAATTATTAATTGAATTTTTTTTTTTTTATATACGTACATTTTCTTCAAAATGGTCATAAACTTTCTATATTTTTTATTAGGGCACTTTTCAGAAACTATTCTAGAAATCAAAATTTCGTAGAAGACCAGAAAAAATGTCTACAGGAAATCCGATAATTTTATTCATTATTTTTATTTAATTATTTTAATTAATAATTTTTATTTTATTTAATATATTAATTTGTATTATCACTATGTATATATACATATATATATGAAGGTAGGGGGAAAGACAAGGTTAGGAGGGTTATGAAAGAAGTAATGGAGAGTTACCTGCGCCAAGAAGGTAGGTACCTAACTGGTACGGGACGGAGGTGTGGGTGGGGTGATGTACCTCACAATTCAGTACAAGCGGTATGTGTACCCCCAGAGGTACAGATATCGTGGTAGTTCCAACCTTAGGCTACTTGTCCCTGTAGCCTACCTGCATGTCTCCTTCCGCATTCTCGTAGTTTAAAACAGGGGTCGGCAACCCGTGGCTCTATTTACAGACACAACACACTAGAATGTACGATATTTTTCAGTACTGATGGTAAATAGGCTTATTACTTTTCTCCGTAACATGTGGTGTAATTATCTTATTTTATTTTGAAGAATTAAGTCCCCTTATTTTTGTATATTGTAGACAGCATTAAGTCCCCTTATTTTTGTATATTGTGGACAGCATTAACTTATCAATCTCCAAGATACTTAACTTTTTTTTTTGCAGCGATATTGTGAAACATTTAATAAAAAATAAAGAAAAAACGTAAGTTTTTTAAAAAATATTGTCTACTTCACAAAATATATATAATATGGGAGTTATGGGAGATTATATTATCTGACAAAAGTCAGTATTTGTTAAGTCTTGGCTGAAGACAGTAGCAATACCACAATTATATATATTTTGTGAAATAAACAATATTTTTTTTAAATATAGGTACGTTTTTCTTTATTTAAAATGAAATTTCCTTTCATTACAACGGTAGTCATTAGAGTTTTTGTGTTAAGCAACTCCCTAACCCCCCTTCTCTTTGGCCGATTCGGCTGAAAGCCATTAGGTGATGTCCCTAGAGGGTTTTGGATTCACGTTCATTACGTTCATTTTATTGAGAGTTATCGAGTTCAAAGACACACAAAATTTCATTTTGAAAACGGAAAATAATTAAAATTCTGTTGAAAACTCCGCAGCAACCCTCTTAAATAATATATTTTTTATTACCTTCCAGATAAAAAAACTTGAGCACGCCGACCTTCTGTAGTAGGAAGTATGATTAAAACCCGAGCATGACATGGAAAGGGATGGGAGAGTGATCTGTACAAATAACTTACAATTTCAATTATTTCCTAAGATAGGTAATTTATTTTTCATTCTTTGGGGTACTATAACTGCTTGGTATTGTTCCTATCTCAAATTTGAGGGCATTTTGTTTAATTGGAAATTTGTGTGTGTGTTTCTGTGCCTGTGAACACGATAACTATCGAGAGAATGAATATAACAACATTAAAATTTATATGTATATCCAGCATCTTCGAAAAAAGATAACATCTACTTATTTTCTGCCAAATCGGCCAAAGAGAAGGTGGGATTAGGCGGGAGGCCTAACACAATAACTAACTTTTTTTTTTTCTTTTCTTTTTTCTCACAACACCCGTCCGCCGCGTAGGGGGGAATTTAGGTCATATTATAGGTTTTTTTTTTGTAATTAAATTTATTTGCTGCTACGGCCGGTTGTAGCACCCCGCCGATCACCGGAGCGATCGGTTAGGTCCTCCAACCTACCTTTTCGGCGTTTCCCGAGAGAACTCGGGACCAGGCACTTATGCTCTTGGCTGCGTTGCGCCGAAGATGGTCGCAGGTGGGCCGTGTTACCAGCACCCAACGGTCATCCCCGGAACAACGTTAAACTGCCTTTTTTACCTTCCGCCAGGAGGCGACGAATCGTCCGAACTCCGGGTAGTCAGCCTCACTCATCAGCTCCCTCGGGTTTAGTCCCAGGTACGATCCTGTCGGCGTATCAACTCCACCCTAGGCCCGTCGTAGAGCGGGCATTCGAGAACTACATGTTCTGCAGTCTCGACGCTGCCGCACGAGCAGTTCGGGCTGTCCTTCTTCTTGAAAAAGAAGAGCTTGGAGTTGAAATCCCCGTGACCCGATAGTATCTGGGACGTCCAGTGGTCCGGCTCTACCCAAACCGACTCAAGTCTTGCCCGGACGTTTGGGAAGTAAGCCCAGGTCGTTCGGTCGTCTGATGATTGTGACCATCGCTGCTGCCATTTATCTACTATCCACTCTTGGACTATGGACCTTACAACGCTCCGGTCTGGACTGTCCGTGTAGTTCCTCCTCCAGGGCTAGTCGCAAAGACTCGTCGGTGTCTGCTCTAAGGGGCAGATAACACAATAACTAACTGCCGTTGTAATGAATGGTTTGACAAGAAAACTCCAATAACTGCCGATGTAATACGACATGAAATTGTACTTATAAATTCAAACACCATAAAGATGGCACCTATTAATTTTTCTAGAAAATCAGACAAAGGGACAGAGCAGGGAAGAGGAGCTCGACATAAATACCACATAAACTGCTGATATAATAAATATATCGCCACAAAATTTAGGGAGAGCGAAAACTTAATTGGTGAATTCATGCTGGGTTAGTGCACAGCCGGATTTTCACAGAATACATTTCTTCACGATATTGAAGAGCTCAATTTATCACTTACGGAAATATAATATATATTTTCGAAATATATTAACATAAGAATGGATCATTAAATTATTTATTGAAATATGAAAATATCCAACATATTTATAGAATATTAAATTGTCTTTTCAACTAATGTACCTTCTGGTTAGAGGACAAGCTGAAAATATTTTAAGCTTCTATGAAGTGTCAAGAAAGCATTGGAAGGTGGAAATATGGACAAAATAAATATTTATCCTGCGGTAGGTATTACTTACGTGAATATGTTCATGTAAAATTCATTGATTTGAAGAATAGGGAGTCTTAGAAACTTCCCAGGGTTTATACAAATTGGTTGAATTTATGAAGAGTTTGTTCCTTCCGTGAAGAAGCCAAGGGTGGTGCTGAAGACATAAATTCTACAGAGGCAGGATCCTCCAGTAAGATTCTACATCTGTTTAAGAGGTTTATTCTCGGTTTGTGACAAAACATCAAAATTGCAATTTCCAGTTCCATTGGGTCTTCAGCAGCTGGAAGAAGAAATAAAAATAAGCCCCGAAAACTACATAAAAGTCCGGTTTAAGTACTGACGTACTTTGAATCCACTCCTACGTATACTAATGATAAAGAATACAAAACAATGATTTTGTTTTATATTGTGTATCGGTTTCGGCTTATAGTCGAGAAAAGAAAAAAACTTAAGCACACCGTCCTTCGGATGGCTAAGCGATGGTCTCAAGACGGTACGGTGTCAGGTACTCCCTACCCTAGGCTAAATAAAAATTTCGGGTAGGCAAAACTCCCATAGTAGAGTTGGGCTCATGTCCACCAGAGTGACGGAAGAGCTCTCTGGTAGTAGATATATGGACCTTGTAGTTAAAGCCACGGCATGGCCATAATAAGTTACTAACTTGTTAGGTTGTTATATTTATACAAACCTTAGGTTACCAAAGTCTATTATTATTCCGGGGGGGGGGGGGGGGGGGGGGGGGCAGCCGGTAAATGCGACCGAGATAATAAAATAATAGTTTACATTTCACAATCATATTTTTAGTTTAAGTTTAATTAAAATTAATAAATATCGATCAGGTACCATACACAAAATATTAATGAAATCGAGGTTCTGTCGTGTAAAAGAAAATGCAAAATTTGGCCAACGTTTCGAAAACTATTTATTTTCTTCTTCAGGGCCTTATAATGACTTGAGTGGATGTGTGTGGTGAAGAGCCCTGAAGAAGAAAATAAATAATTTTCGAAATAGAACCTCGATTTCCTTCTACATTGAAAAGATACTGTCGACTCTATTAATCATTACAAAATATTAGTATGTTGTAACAAAATAATCAGCACAAATTTAAACCAACAATTAAAATTTTCATAAGTCTAGTCATCCAGTCATCCAGTCATCCAGTCATCCAGTCATCCAGTCATCCAGTCATCCAGTCTTATACAATAAGTAGTAGTAGTAAGTATCCTCATTTTGTATTTACTTTTTATTTTAGGTAAATATTAGTAGCCCGTGCGGGGTTTTTGGGAGAGATTTAAAATTGCCGCGTGTTCTGTTGTTTCATATTTCGGCAATTGGCAGCATATATTGGAGTCCAAACTTTAAGAAAGCGTAATTTGCATCCGAATAACGTTTGACTGGGAACTGAAGCTTTCTATAACCTTCTAATGTCTTGACTATAATGTTTGTCTGTGTGGAGTTTATATATGTATTATAATTTTTTTTTAATTAGGTAGATTAGATCGCATTTTTCTGGGGGGCACCGGGCTTGAGCACGCCCCCCCCCCCCCCCCCCCCCCCCCTGACCCCCTAGCTACGCCAACGTCTCTAGTAAAATAGAAAGCAAAAATAAGAATAAAATTGAGAGAAATAATTCAAATAATAATCTTAGAACAGATTAATTCCAACTAAAAGGGAAGTTAACGGATACCTCTAGTCTACCATATTACGTACGCGTTTCTGAACAGATAGGTAATACCATTAAAAAAATGCGTTTCAAAACGCGAAATACTAATTAAATTATAATAATTTCTAAGTTAGAGCTCTCACAAAGTTTCAATCACATACTGACATCGCGAAAATGGTCAAAACGTATTCAGGGGACCATGAAACGTGAAGATCCGTTGAAAATCTATCTCGAATTTTCGCACGATTACGAAACTTCCTTAACTAAAGGCATCAGAAAGTAAAAAAGTGTTTGCTATCAAACTCATTATTGGATTAAAAAAAAAAAAAACTGTTCCGAAGATCCGCTCATAGATAAGAAAGATATCGCCATCTTGTTTGTTGTTCAATAATTAATAACAACCATATAATTTTAGATACATCTTAAATAATTAAATAGGGTTTAATTTAAAGGTTATTATTAAGTTATTTAATCAAGATAAAATAAATCAGGAACAAGGCATTGATATAGAACAGATTTAAACGAGAGCTGAAGGAACATATATCTGTGAGAAACAGATCCAGAGCATACGAGAAGGTAAAAAAGGCCCCTTTCAGTGTGCTAAATGTTTCTGTTTTGGTTATTAGCATCTGATTCTATTTGAGATAAATTTAGATAGGAAATTGAAAGGTTGTTTTTTGCAATGGTACCTATATTAATCGATAGTATAATGAGATTGGTCTCGAGTTTTTTGGGGGCCGTACCTTAACTGATAATCCACGCCTCTTGGCAGATCCTCCTATCTAAATGTCTTCCTTAATGTTTTTATTTATACTTTCCCAGCTATACGAAGTATAGGGGAAGTTATGTAATCGGATAGAATCTTGATGTTTTAACCTGAATTTCACGTTCAAACTCCCGATATGATGAATGTATCGACACAAAATTTAGTATGGGATTCGGAAGCCCCTTTTTGATTAAGCCTCTAATACACTCGCCTTTCATTGTTACATTAGTACACTCGCGCGGCACTCAGTACCGCATGCTTAACTATTGAGTTTTTCAGCTGTTTTGCACCCCATACAACTCCAAAAAGTTATTATTAGGCGTACTGAATGCATAACAATGTTTTTAAAAACTTTATTTAAAAAAAAAAATAAAAATACCTACAAAATTGTTTAAAAAAACGTAACAAAAATTGAACCTTTTAAACAATGTTATGAATTACATATATTGAAGTAAAGAAAAACATCTTATTATAGTACAAATGAAGAAAAATATAATTAATTATAAATAGTTTATTTTTATTATAAATTCGTCGTAGGTACAAGGAAAAAACTAAAAAATTAATAATTAATTATTTTTTAGTATTTAAATTAATTACAATTAATTAATTAACAGCTAATTATTATTATTTAATTATAAATTAGTAGTTCATTAAAAAAAAGGGTTAAGTCATAAATATAAGAGGTATTTTTTTTATTTATTTTTTTTTTTTCTTCTTTAAGGTATTTCGACCATGAGGTTCATGGATGCCTGATGGATGCTAGGGGTCTAATTTGGATATGCGCAGATTAATGATAATAAAGGAGATTGCAGTATACGGAATAGAAAGGCTACCTGATGAAGATAATTTTGTTTTATAATTTAGATAAAAGGTTTGTGAATTGCAAGAAATAAAATAGTTGGGTAATTTGGGAGCTATTATTGGATAAAATTTCGGAAATATCCACCGCATGGTTGAAATCTTCACGCTGGGGACTATATGCCATGCATTCAGTTAGAATGTGTCTGACAGTCAGTCCGACCCAGCAGGACTGACACAGAGGAGGGGAGGTTTCTGAAACATCAGATATCCATGGGTCAGCCTGGTGTGCCCTATACGCAACCCCTATAGCATATAAACATGAGTTTATGAAGATTAAAAATGATTTCCCCCACGCAACAGGTATCTTTACTGTTCTTTAATAGCCACGAAGTAATCGAGATGATAAGTTCATCTCAATCGTTTTTGAGTTGATGCGCAAGCTCCGATCATACATACAGACATCATCTCAAAAATCATTTGATAATGACTGTCTGTGTATGTGATCGGAGCTTGCGCTTCAATTCAGAAACGATTGTATCATTGGACCTTGAAACGTGAAAGTCGATTGGAAACTCGATCTCGGATCTTCCTTATACTAAAGCTAAACGAAAGTAAAAATAAAAACAATTTCAGTCAAACAATTATCCTAATTACGTGGTCATTCTAAGGAGTCGTAAAACGTATTGCTCCGTTCATTTATTACTGTACTAGAATGGAATAATGATCAGATAGACATAAATATTCCAGAAGCTAAGAGAAAGTATTAAGGAGATGATCACGTTATTTGACAGACATGTCTTACAGAACGACGTCGAATCTCTTTGATCAAGTGCCAAGAACCGACCAACACTTGAAACAAGCAAAATAGGTTAACGAATATTTAAGGAAAACTAACTCAAACTTTAAATTTGAAATTTTCTACACAATTGTTACATATGAATATGGTTTAGAGCATTCATTGTTAACGAATAATGTATTTCAACTTCCATATTATATTGATATTCAACACCTACATCCCCACTCCATATTTACTGTCTTTGTTACATTATTATTATTAATTTGTAATTACTTATTTTATTTATACTTTCGCATTTATACTATATGTATAAAAGAATAGAACTAATATTACCTACTTCATGAGTATATAAATAAAAATAAATAATTTTATATAAGAATAATAATTATTTATATAATAATCACCTTCTTTCTGATTCACCAACCTAATTCATTATATAACATCAATGTAATTATTATTATTTATATACATGTATATATATTAAAATTAGAAAATCAGAAGTTTTCACTTCTGTCGTGTGGTCATAAGCACACACCCATTTTTTTTCTTTTTTATTTATGTAATTTATTTAGTTTGTTAAAGGTTCCTTTATACATGTCATTATTGTTTTATATGTGTCATTTAACATAATTGTTAATATTGTAAAAGTAATGGTCACTGACTAAATTGTATAGGAGGATCCCTTTAAACAATAAAAATTATTATTATTATTATATCATTAATACATATGAATATGGCAAATGACAAATATAGTTAATAGTAATAGTCATAGAAGTAAAAGACGTTGTCTTCCCACTGCAACAGCGTCATCAGTGGTACATCCCACCCACACAGCGTAAAGGAAACTGTCCAGTGAGAAATCTCGTCCCACAACACGTTAATAACACATATGAATAGTAATAGTAATCATCAAGTGTGAAAGTATTAGTCCATGATGAATCAGGGGCAGTATACTTCCCCAGTGCGAATTGGTCTAAAATTGTGCTCTCCAGGCACTACCAAATCAACATACTAAATTTCCTAAGTGTACTCCAGAGTGAGGAGAGTAGGGCCGACCGAGACGGGTGGGAGAACGGTAGAATCAAGGATACGAAGAGCTTGATTGAAATTCGAAACTGGAGAGGAGCCAAACAGAACAAAACCAACAGGCGGATGCTTTGCAGACTTTAGTCCATCGTCGAGGATCCATCCTTGTCACATGCCCGGCCCATCTCCACTTCAGCATGTGTGCTTCCTTCTGGAGGCTTCTTAGCCTCACTTTCCGTAGAACCTCGCTGTTTCTGCATGCTCCTCAGCATCCTAAATTGGTTTACTTCCAGACGATTCTGCTTAAGCATTTTTTAAATTTTTTGATAATTCTGGGAACAATCCAGAATAAAAGTAAAAATGTATTCATTGATGAGTAGAGACACTGACGGTCATTCACATATGACTTTTTATCTTTTGCAAAAAAAGAGTCCGCAAAATTTATAATAATTGTCAGAAATATTTGCCGCTGAGTTATAGAAATTGATACAGTGACAAATAAATCATCGTTAGGATTTGCGTGATTGGGACATCAAAAAAAAAAAAAAAAAAACTTTAAACCCGTAAGATTTTAATTATTTCTCAAAGAAATTCCATTTGAGATAAAACCGGAAGAATATAGCGACTTATTTACATAAAACTCATAAAAAAATATAAATTCATGTCTACCAACATTCTTGTTAAGTTTTTCTTGGATCGTAAACATCTTCAAACACAAAATGTAGATCAAATTAAAATGCACATTTTTTCGTAGGCCGTTCAATTTACGAGGGGGGGAACATGAATACACTTGACATGTACATAATAACAGAGTGTACTGGCTGAGCATGTCTGCCCTTTTGTACGTTTCTTGACAAGTCTGTCTATCTGTCTGTTACACCAAAATATTTCCTAAATAAAAAAATGTTAGCGTCTTGAAATGTTGACTAATAAAGTGATAACTTATAGAAAAAAGAGAGCGCCTGTAGCCTAGAGCTAGCGTGCTTGCCTACTGAGCTCAAGACAACTTCAAAACACAGATTTTTTATCTGGGAGGTAAAAAAAAATCTTTGAGCATTCCGTCTTTTGGAAGGACCTTTAGCGATAGTGTAAAGCCTGTACAATGTCAAGTATTTCTTAAAGACCCTAGGAAATAAGCCTGGATAGATGAAATTTAGAACCCTAGTTCGCCAGAGTAAAGTAGTAGGCAATATGACCTTGCAGCTCAAGCATGAGTCATAATACGAATTATAGATAACACAATTGTGAAAAAAAATTATTCTTAAATTCATGTTGTGTCAATTTACCCTAAAAATGTTCATTTTAAAGGAAATCCTCAATTCGAAAACGGAATTTTTTTTCTCATTGTTCAAAAAGAACCCATCATATAAAAGTCGTATATGTCTTCTGAGCTCAAGATCGTGGGTTCAAAACCCTTCGGATGGGACGTTAAGCGATGGTCCCGAGCCTGTACGATGTCAGGTACTCGTTAAAGACCCCTGCCCTAGGTAAATAAAAATTTAGGTTAGGCAAAATTTAGGACTCCCACGGTAGAGTCGGGCTCATGTCCACCAAAGTGACGAAATAGCGCTCTGGTAGTAGGCGATATGACCTCGTAGTTAAAGCCCGGGCATGAGTCGTAATAACCAACCAACCAAAATACGTAAGAAAATTTTTTTCAAAGTGTAGATAGATTAATAATTCCATCGAAGAATAAATGATGAGGATGCCGAAAAGGTGAAGAAAAAAATCAGATAAGTAAAAAAAAAAAAACTTCAAGAAAGTGGCGCTCTGTGAAGGAGGCGAAAATAAATTTGAATTGCAAATGTGGCGTAGCAATGGTGTGGGGAGGAAGCCACAGTGAGAGATAAAGAGACCTAACATTCGTATGTAGATTTATTTGGTCGAGTGTTAGTTCCTGATAAATTTCACATCGATCCGTCCAAATAGGCTGTCATTAACCAGACCAATCCGCTAATGTATTCATATTTTGTTTAAGTGTCTTATCTGAGGCCCATATATCCATCAAGCGCCCATATATCCATCAAACGCCCATCATAAGTGACAGTTTATGAATTTTGCTCCAAAAAAATCCCTAACACGAAATAATGAACTAAATTTTCGCATCCCAATTTACTGATGTGATAGAAAATCAATAAGTGTCTTGCTCTGGGACTTTTTTTTTTTTCACCTTTATTACTTAATTTCCAACTATGAACTACATCACAACTAGGAAATATAGGCAAAGAAAAACAGAAACACCACTTGAGTCTCTTGATGAGACGGCTGGTCAACACCACCGCCTCCTCAGGGGTCCTCCTCAGGCAGGAGGTCACGCGGCCAACGACGATTCAATCGCCGAGGGGGCCCGCCCGGCAAGGACCGGACCGACATGGCTTCCACCAGTGTGTTTGGATGTGTCGTGAACTTGAGCAAATTTGTGTATAATTGTTGTCTAACTTCTTGTAAGAATGGTATTTTCAGGTCATGATGTAATGTTATGTTTGATACGTAGTATGGGCATTGTGTGATTGAACCCTAGAGCTGAACGCCATACGTCCAGATAGGTCTGATGACGGCCTTGTAGACACCTTGTTTGTGGTTGAGGCGAAGTTGAGATCGCTTGTCTAAGTAGTCCAAATAGCCGTTTAATTTTTTGTCGAGTCTGTGTAACATGTTTATTCCATGTCAGTCGTCTGTCAAGATAGAGCCCTAAGTATCGTAGATGTACGTCTTTGTCATGTTTCAGAGGGACATTATTCAGCCATACAGTTGGGCAGTCACCGAATATAAGGCGAATATAACATGAAGGGATTTGAATGATCATAATGAATTTCGTGTTGATACTTTTGTCTCTCGGTATCGTGGCTAGTGTATTATTATTATTGTTATTTTGTGCCAACTAAGGGTATGAAGAATGACTGAATGGCTGAACAGGCTATAAAAATTAATGGCGTAACCATGAAGAGCATGTAATAGGCACGGAAATATATTTTTTGATTTTGTTGTGCCATGAAGTGATCCCTTGAATTATATTTTTATTTGATCTTTTTAAAGCTTATTTGAATTTTTAAATACTCTCCTGACCACGGTAATATATTACGGAAATAATTTTAACTTCCTCAACTATACGAAGTATAGGGGAAGTTATATAATCTGTCAAAATTTCGATGAGTAGTTTTCAACGGATTTTCATGTTTTCGGTCAGGTAATCATATAAAGTAGAGTCGTGCTCATGTCCACTAGTGACGAAAGAGCGCTCTGGTAGTAGGCGATATGACCTCGAAGTTAAAGCCCGGGAATTGAGTCACAATAACTAACTCTCGAAAGGATGGCACCTATTAATTTCCTATTGTTCCGCGAAATTCGTCGTAGGGAAAGGAGAAATCAGAGGGGCTCAAAAACCCTAATAACTACCAATCTGATAAATGTTTGAACTCAACGATTTTTTTCGAATTCCGTTGAAAACTCAATATCGAATTTTTGCACTATTACAATACTTACTAATATTAAGATATAAGAAGGTAATTGAAACCAATCATTCAAATATAATTAATGCTTAAATGACTTTCAGTTGGATGAGAAAAAAAAATTAATACATATTAAAAAAACGTTAAACGGCCCTAATTATCGTTATCGACGGGAGTCAAAGTAGGTTTAGCAATTTTAAAAGCTGACGGCGCCATTTTCTGTAATGTCTGTGTGAAGAAAAAAAAAAAAACATTCGAAATATGATTGGTCAAGAGGAAAGTGAAAGTGGTATCTGGATAATATGGGTCAGCCAATCAGCTTTTGGCAATAGGGATAGGGGTGGGAGGCATGGGTTATGTGTGTGTCTGTAAATAAAATAAAATTGAATAAATTTATATATAATTTATTTTTTTGACAACAAAATATATTTTTATTTTACAGAACGTTCTTTCTTTTCTATTACTATGAGTCGTTCAATGAAGTAATATGAAAATTGTCAATTTATTAACAAATAAATAAATAAAAAGTTGAAATTTTAGGACAATGTCTCATATAAACTCCACATGTATGTACATATATCTAATTATTTTTATGTGGTTAAAATTTTCATAGAAAAATAATAAAATGTTTTTGATTTCTAAGTGTGAGCAAAAGCAGATATATTTTGGATATCTTTCTCTACAACACAAACTTAACCTTGGATTTGTTCAAAAATTATAAAGCAAATTTGCAAAAACCAAAGTCGGGCGACCTCGTTATAATATCAACAGGCATCCGAGTACTGTTTTAACAAAATTTTATAATTTTTGAACAAATCCAAAGATAAGCGTGTGTTACAGTGAATTGTTCCAATGGCCTTCTCTCCAATTTGATGTTTTGTACTGCTTTTTGGGTTATATTGGACTTCTTTTCATAGCCAGTTTTTTTCTTTATTTTTAATTATATAAATAAATACATTATACAGGGTGTAACAAGTCGAGAGGGCGATACTTAGGGATTTTATAGTAAACTTAATTCTGAACAAAAAAGTTCTTATAAACATAGGTCCGCAAATGCTTTGTTTGAAAGTTATAATCAAAAAACGCGAATACAACACTAATCACTTGAAAGTTAAGAGTAACTACAATAATTGTTCAAAATGTCTTCCCTGTTGTCGTACACATAATTGACACCTCCGGGCAATTGAATTTATGGCTGTTAGTACCTCTTGTTCCTGTCCTCTCATTTCGTCACAAGCGCTCTGAATCCGTTGAACCAGTTCTTCCCTACTGTTTACAGATTGCGAATAAACGTCAGTTTTTAACGCCCCCAAAAGTAAAAATCCATGGGCGTTAAGTCGGGACTTCTTGCAGGCCATCTTACTGGTCCAAAGCGTCAGGATCCATCTCCTTGGATAATTTCTGTCCATCCAATCACGAATGACTCTGCCATTACCTGCTGGGCATCCATCCATTTGAAACCAACTATGTACTCGCAGGTTCAATGGGATATCCTCGAGGATATCCACTAGATCATTTTCCAATAGATTTAGCATTGCACCCGAATTGAATCGGGCAGGAAGAAATATTGGTGAAAGGAGATAGAGGTGAACATTCGCAGCATTTTATGCAAAACTGATTCACAATAAATTAGATTAGTTGCATTGAAATAGAACCCAACATTCATAAACATGAAGTTCAATAACTTTGAACCCTATTCAGATCCTAATCTCTTATACCAATTGCAGGTGTTTCTTTCTTTGCTCTGCAGTTTTTTGATTATAACTTTTAAACAAAGCATTTGCGGACCTATGTTTATAGGAACTTTTTTATTCAGAATTAAGTTTACTATAAGATCTCTAAGTATCGCCCTCTCGACTTGTTACACCCTGTATATTACACAGTGATTATATAAAAAAAATTCAAGATTTCCTGAACACTTTTGTAAAGTAATTCCTTCAAAAAATTTCGTAATTATCAATATATATATATATATTTTTTTTAACGACGTAGTGACTGACATACGTATCTAAATGTCCTACAATAGTGGATGAGTCCGTTGTATTGGTTGTTGGGTGTTTCGAGTAGTTCTTTCAAATCAGTCGGCAGTTTGTGTTTGTCTCTTAGTGTGGTGTAGTTTGTGCAGTCAGTCAGTATATAGCTCTGTGTAGTCTTGGTTGCAGGAGAATGTCGGTTCTTCAAGTCCAAGAAGAAGGTAGGAATGTGACAGTTTCATATGTCCCAGTCTTAGTCTTATGATGATCGTCGTGTCTCGTCTGTTCCTCATGTTTGGGGGTTTCTACCAGTTTTCTTGTTTTATTCTTTGGAGTTTCTGAAAAAGAGACTATATGAAAGAATCTATTTTCTTACTGAAGTTTAAAAAAAAATGTAATTAACGTCTCGGGTATATTTGTTTAAACGGTTGGTGAAGCGCGTCAAAATATTACAGATACATGTAGCAATGATTTTGAGAGTTTAATATTTTATATAAAAAGCTTTGAGCATGCCGTCCTTCGGATCGAACGTTAACGCCTGTGCGATGTCAGGTATTTTATAAAGACCCTAAATAAACCTGGGTAGGTTACATTTGCTCTCATCGTAAAGTCGAGGGGTTCAAATCCACCAAATGAACGAAGTTCTGGTAGTAAGCGATACCTCGTAAAGCCCGGGCATCAGTCACAAAAGAAACAATATTTTATTTTCTTCCTGGCTACATAACATATATACGAGGCATTATCCTTATAAATTTATATTATTTAAAAATCTGCCTTCAACCAACGAACATTGGTATAATAAAAAATATTTAAAATTACAAAGACAAAGAAATAAAAAGTACTAAAACTAATAAAATTTGTATAACCGTTATATTTATAAGCGTACATATTCAACAATATGTTTACAAATTCACTTAAATGGCACTAGGAACATAAATAATTATTTACAATATTCACAAAAAACATAGCACAGTCAATGAGGCAAAAAAATTAAGAGATTTACAGATATCTTCCTTCATATCAAATATATATAATATTTATCTACATAATAACTAAAATAATAAATAAAATACATTTAGCAATAATAATTACAACTTAATTTCATAACTATAACAAATTGTTTATTTATATATTCTAAACAAAAAACATGTACTTAAAAATAGTTTTAAAGCTGCATTACCTCAAGCTTCATAGTTTGAATATTTAAACTATATGTTATAAACATTTGAATGGAATAAATTGATCAATGAAAATAATATGAAAAAAAAATGTATAAAATGAGTCAGGAAAATGTTTAAAGAAGCTAATCCATTCATAAAAATTCAAACAACTTTTCAAATGTCAATTTCCAAGGGATACATAAATTAAGAATGAGAAAAAAACTAGTAAATACACAACCATCCATACTTGGGCATGAAGGGGACCTGCTGAGAGTCTTGTCTGGCTTCATTAAAAGAGTAATACGGTCATGAAGAAATTAACAGGGAACCAAACTCAAGGGAACATCATCTTACTACAAGCTGAGAGTCTTGTCTGACTTCATTAAAGGAGTAATATGGTCATGAAGAAATTAACAGGGAACTTCATCTTACTACAAGTTGAGAGTCTTGTCTGGCTTCATTAAAGGAGTAATATGGTCATGAAGAAATTAACAGGGAACATCATCTTACTACAAGCTGAGAGTCTTGTCTGACTTCATTAAAGGAGTAATATGGTCATGAAGAAATTAACAGGGAACATCATCTTACTACAAGCTGAGAGTCTTGTCTGACTTCATTAAAGGAGTAATATGGTCATGAAGAAATTAACAGGGAACTTCATCTTACTACAAGTTGAGAGTCTTGTCTGGCTTCATTAAAAGAGTAATATGGTCATGAAGAAATTAACAGGGAACATCATCTTACTACAAGCTGAGAGTCTTGTCTGACTTCATTAAAAGAGTAATATGGTCATGAAGAAATTAACAGGGAACTTCATCTTACTACAAGTTGAGAGTCTTGTCTGGCTTCATTAAAGGAGTAATACGGTCATGAAGAAATTAACAGGGAACTTCATCTTACTACAAGTTGAGTGTCTTGTCTGACTTCATTAAAGGAGTAATATGGTCATGAAGAAATTAACAGGGAACTTCATCTTACTACAAGTTGAGAGTCTTGTCTGGCTTCATTAAAAGAGTAATATGGTCATGAAGAAATTAACAGGGAACTTCATCTTACTACAAGTTGAGAGTCTTGTCTGGCTTCATTAAAGGAGTAATACGGTCATGAAGAAATTAACAGGGAACTTCATCTTACTACAAGTTGAGAGTCTTGTCTGACTTCATTAAAGGAGTAATATGGTCATGAAGAAATTAACAGGGAACTTCATCTTACTACAAGTTGAGAGTCTTGTCTGGCTTCATTAAAAGAGTAATATGGTCATGAAGAAATTAACAGGGAACTTCATCTTACTACAAGTTGAGAGTCTTGTCTGGCTTCATTAAAGGAGTAATACGGTCATGAAGAAATTAACAGGGAACTTCATCTTACTACAAGTTGAGAGTCTTGTCTGACTTCATTAAAGGAGTAATATGGTCATGAAGAAATTAACAGGGAACTTCATCTTACTACAAGTTGAGAGTCTTGTCTGGCTTCATTAAAAGAGTAATATGGTCATGAAGAAATTAACAGGGAACTTCATCTTACTACAAGCTGAGAGTTTTGTCTGACTTCATTAAAGGAGTAATACGGTCATGAAGAAATTAACAGGGAACCAAACTCAAGGGAACATCCTCTCACTACTAGCTGAGAGTTTTGTCTGGCTTCATTAAAGGAGTAATATGGTCATGAAATTAACAGGGATCCAAACTCAAGGGAACATCATCTTACTACAAACTGAGAGTCTTGTCTGGCTTCATTAAAGGAGTAATATGGTCATGAAATTAACAGGGATCCAAACTCAAGGGAACATCATCTTACTACAAACTGAGAGTTTTGTCTGGCTTCATTAAAGGAGTAATATGGTCATGAAATTAACAGGGATCCAAACTCAAGGGAACTTCATCTTACTACAAACTGAGAGTTTTGTCTGGCTTCATTAAAGGAGTAATATGGTCATGAAATTAACAGGGATCCAAACTCAAGGGAACATCATCTTACTACAAACTGAGAGTCTTGTCTGACTTCATTAAAGGAGTAATATGGTCATGAAGAAATTAACAGGGAACTTCATCTTACTACAAGTTGAGAGTCTTGTCTGGCTTCATTAAAAGAGTAATACGGTCATGAAGAAATTAACAGGGAACCAAACTCAAGGGAACATCATCTTACTACAAGCTGAGAGTCTTCTCTGACTTCATTAAAGGAGTAATATGGTCATGAAGAAATTAACAGGGAACTTCATCTTACTACAAGTTGAGAGTCTTGTCTGGCTTCATTAAAGGAGTAATACGGTCATGAAGAAATTAACAGGGAACTTCATCTTACTACAAGTTGAGAGTCTTGTCTGGCTTCATTAAAGGAGTAATACGGTCATGAAGAAATTAACAGGGGACCAAACTCAAGGGAACATCATCTTACTACAAACTGAGAGTGTTCTGACTTCGTTAAAGGAGTAATACGGTCATGAAGAAATTAACAGAGAACTAAACTCAAGGGAACATCATCTTACTACAAGCTGAGAGTCTTCTCTGACTTCATTAAAGGAGTAATATGGTCATGAAGAAATTAACAGGGAACTTCATCTTACTACAAGTTGAGAGTCTTGTCTGGCTTCATTAAAGGAGTAATACGGTCATGAAGAAATTAACAGGGAACTTCATCTTACTACAAGTTGAGAGTCTTGTCTGACTTCATTAAAGGAGTAATACGGTCATGAAGAAATTAACAGGGAACTTCATCTTACTACAAGTTGAGAGTCTTGTCTGGCTTCATTAAAGGAGTAATACGGTCATGAAGAAATTAACAGAGAACTAAACTCAAGGGAACATCATCTTACTACAAACTGAGAGTGTTCTGACTTCGTTAAAGGAGTAATACGGTCATGAAGAAATTAACAGAGAACTAAACTCAAGGGAACATCATCTTACTACAAGCTGAGAGTCTTCTCTGACTTCATTAAAGGAGTAATATGGTCATGAAGAAATTAACAGGGAACTTCATCTTACTACAAGTTGAGAGTCTTGTCTGGCTTCATTAAAGGAGTAATACGGTCATGAAGAAATTAACAGGGAACTTCATCTTACTACAAGTTGAGAGTCTTGTCTGACTTCATTAAAGGAGTAATACGGTCATGAAGAAATTAACAGGGAACTTCATCTTACTACAAGTTGAGAGTCTTGTCTGGCTTCATTAAAGGAGTAATACGGTCATGAAGAAATTAACAGAGAACTAAACTCAAGGGAACATCATCTTACTACAAGCTGAGAGTCTTCTCTGACTTCATTAAAGGAGTAATATGGTCATGAAGAAATTAACAGGGAACTTCATCTTACTACAAGTTGAGAGTCTTGTCTGACTTCATTAAAGGAGTAATACGGTCATGAAGAAATTAACAGGGAACTTCATCTTACTACAAGCTGAGAGTTTTGTCTGGCTTCATTAAAAGAGTAATACGGTCATGAAGAAATTAACAGGGAACTAAACTCAAGGAACATCATCTTAGTTCGAAAAAATAAATAAGAAAATCAACTTTTGAAATGAATTCTAATTTTATTGCTTTTTCAAAAATCTTCAATTAACTGTTCTTTGTTTTATTATTTCAGTTTGTTTTTTCTTGTTGCTTCCCAAGCTATGCAAAATATAAGGAAAGTTATTTAATCGGTCAGAAATCGAAGTTGAGTTTTCAACGAAATTTCATGGCGATTCCAAGATTGAAAAAAAAAAAAATAGATTTTAATAAAATTTGGTATACTGAACTATGGGGTGAACCTGTATTGAACAGCAATTCTCATGCGGTTTGAAAATAATGCACTTTTATTCTGTAGTAATTTTTGAAGTAGCAGGGATGAAATTTTGGAAAACATTTTACGTCTCATTAATTTAAAATAAAAACTTTTTATATTTATATAAACATTTAATGTGCAAAATTTACGCACTAAAGTCTGAATGTATGAATATTTCTAGAACTGGAAGCAAAGTAAGTAAATATCTTATTTATATCTTATTCCAATTTGTCGGTAAATCAACGGCAATGTACTTCCCCAGAAAGGATCAATTAACGTTTCGCTCAACCCCCAAGACCAGTCTACCGTTTGCGCTAATATTCAACTGTTGGATATTAGCGCAAGTTACATAAGGCTTCCTAAATCCTCATACTAAATTTTGTAAAGATAATATCATTACATCGGCAGTTATTGGGTTTTACAGTTGAGCTCCCGTGATCCCGCTTCCCTTCTGCCGATTCCGGGGAAAATTAATAATTTCCGTTCTTATGGAATTTTAAATTCACATAAGAAATTTCATGTCGATGCATTTATTACAAGTTATTAGAGTTTTTGTGTTAAGCCTCTAACCTAATCCGCCCCCCACCCCTTTGGTTAATTTGATTGAAAATCGAAAGGTGTTGTCCTTATATGGTTTTGGGCACACAAACTTTTGTATACACTCGAGGTATATCGGCTGTTATTCGAGTTTTTATGTTAAGCCTCCCCCTAATCTCCCTTTTCCCTTTGGTCGATTTAGCTAAAAAAACAATAGGTGTCGTCGTTAGAGGGTTCTGGATACACATATAAACTTTTGTGTCAATACATTCAATCTATCGGTATTTATAGTGCTTACAGACACATGAACAGACATTATTTTTTTATATTTGGAATCTAGAGGTCGGAAATCATGAAGTTCCTTTGAAATCTCGGCATCGAATTTTTGATCGATTAGATAACTTCCCCTATACTACATACTTGCTTTTGACTTTCAACAGAATCATTACAACTGTAGGTACATAATGAAATGAATTAAAACATGTATATCTGTCTCTAACTGTGTGTGTGTATCGACAGATAATTTAGTATGAGGATTTAAAAGCCAGTATGTAAATCAAATATTGAGTTTTACCCCAAACGGTCGATTGACTTTTGTTTCAGAGGAATTCGTTCAGGGGAAGTATATAGCCTGTGATTCACCGACGGTTCTTTATTTATTTTTGGAATCAGGTGTTCGGAAAACATGAAATTCCGGTGAAAACTCAATATCGAATTTCTGACCGATTACCTAACTCCCCCTATACTCAATATATTTGAGGAAGTAAAAAACTTAACTGAACACGCTATAATATTTTTAAAGCGATTTTTTCAACAATTTAAAAAAATTCATTTGCGACAGTACTCTCAACATAACGCTCTACAATGAGACAAAATAGAATGATTTTGTGAAGGAGCGGGAGGGGAAGAGAGAGTGACCTGTAAGCGTTGTTGGTATAAGAAAGTCCTCTAATGGCCACATCACATATATTTTTCTTAATTTTTATAATTTTACAAAAAAAGGACCAATATATAAACCAAATTTTAAAGTTCGTTACTATGAGTTACGATTTAAAAATTAATTACAATTAGATATATTTTAATTACTGACAATTAGTTTACATTCTTCGGAGCGCTGTAACTTTTGTCGTATTAATTCTATATCAAATTTAAGGATTTAAAGAGATTGAAAATTTTATAAGGAACAATTTTTGTAAGAATCAATTTTTCGATAGAACTAACCGTTTTCGGATAAATCAAGGAAACGTCTAAAAATATGTGTTTCAAAACAACATTTCAAGACGGTTTTCGGTATGTATCTCGAAAACCGGACCACCTATAAAAAATCGTATTTCATATAAATTATGTATTCTAATATTTTTACAACTATTACTTGAAACAATTTTTGATTAGGTTATAAACATAAACTGTATCTTGTAAAATGTAGTTAGGTCCAGGGAGAAAATGGGCTTAATTTTCGTTTGATTTCGGTCAAAATCTAAAGAGACCTGAGTTACAACATGTGACCCCTCAAAATCACAGCTACAACCGTTTATGTGGTAGGGAGCTCACAACTTTTCAATCACATACACAAGCGCAGACATCATCGCGAAAATTGTCAGAGGACCATGAAACGTTAAAATCAGTTGAAAACTCGATCTCGGATCTTCGCACGATTACTGTAATCCTTATACTATAAGTATAACAAAGTAAAAATGAAATATGAATAGGTTAGGTTAGGTTTTATGACTCATGCCCGGGATTCAACTACGAGGTCATATCGCCTACTACCAGAGAGCTCATTCGTCACTCTGGTGGACATGAGCCCGAATCTACTGTGGTAGAACTAAATTTTGCCTACCCTAAATTTTTATTCACCTAGGGCAGGGGCTTTAACGAGTAGCTGACATCGTACAGGCTCGGGACCATCGCTTATATATATATATATATATATTTAGTTCTTTAAAATGTTTCTTTTTTTTTGAATAGATGAAATAGAAGTAACACTTATTGTTTAAAAGATAAGCTGGAACGGACTGTAAGCATATCGTTATTTATGTATTTTTTTTTTTTAATTTAAATTGTGAATGAGTAATTATATTTAATTTTTACTTTTCCAGCTTTACGAAGTATAGGGGATGTTATATAATCGGTCAGAAATTCGCAGCGGAATTTTCAACGGAATTTCATATCTTTTCTGTTTTCAAAAACGAAAAAAAAAAAAAAAAATCTGTGTGTCTTTGAACTTGATAACTAATAAAACGAATTTAATGAATGTGCATCCAAAACCCTCTAGGGACATCACCTAATGACTTTCAGCCGAATCGGCCAAAGAGAATGTGGGTTAGGGGGTTGCTTAACACAAAAACTCTAATGACTGCCATTTGTAATGAAAGGAAATTTCATTTAAAATAAAGAAAAACATACCTATATTTAAAAAAAATATTGTTTATTTCACAAAATATGTATAAAATATGGTAGTACTTTCGGTATGGCTACCATCTTCAGTCACGACTTAACAAATACTAAAAACAGCAAAAAATATCATTTACTCCCATATTATATATATTTTGTGATATAGGGCATTATTTTTAAAAACATACGTTTTTCTTTATTTTTTATTATGTCACAAAATCTTTGCAGAAAAGTGAAATTTCATATGTAAATTCAAACCCCTAAAAGATATAATAATATATTAAATTTCAGCGGAATCAACCGAAAGGGAGGAAGGGGTGAGAGGGAGGTTCAACTCAAAAATTTACAACAATGGCCATAGTAGTCCATGCGTTAAAAAAAAAAAATCCCAATAACTGTAGTTGTAATTATAGACAGAAAATTTAGTATTAGGATTGAGTATTTAAGTCGAATATTGAGTTTTAGCTGTAGTGTTTTAGTTATTAATCGTAATGACGTGAATACTATATTTCATTAAATAATTTCAAAAATATTAACGTAAGTTATTTGACTATATGTATTTGAAAAACTACACCAATTAGGCTTCTGTTGAACAGTTTTTATATTAAAAATAAGAGACTGAAGACTAATTCTTAAAATTAACATTTAACATCCAGTTCGTCGACTTTTTAATGATTCTACTGTTTCAAAAAAAAACTTGTTTTACTTCTTAAACTCAATTTAAAACAAAACTTGCAAATGAAGATGCTGTAAGGGACAGCCATAAGAATTTAAGTGGACCATAAGACTTAAAAAAAGAAATAAATGAAAAAAATTAATATGGCCAGTAGGTATTATGGTTGAAATAAGTTAAGTTGAATGCAGGGGAGTCGAATTGTTATTGTATTAATGTATCCTATGATTTTCAATTTATTTATATTTTTATAATATTTTTAGAAACAAATGTATATAGTTAAGAAATATGAATCAGTCATCGTATCTCTATGGTTGCCTTGTTAATTTCTAGGCCCCTAAATTGTGTAGAAAAACATTTAAAAAATTTACATAGAACAATTTTCCTTTGGGATCATATTATATTACTACGATTCTTTCTTCAACTCTTTACTTTTGTGTTTCTAAAATTTTTTCAAAACAACCTTTCAAGTATACTTAGAAAAATTAAAATTAAAATTGCACGTACCCGACTCAAAAATAATTTAAAAAAAATATATTTGCAATATTTAAAAAGAAAAAAAAAACAGAAAATTAATAATGATAAATTTAAAAAAATAGATAAACTTAATATATTAAATTAATAGAAATATATTTATTTATTTTATCTATGTTTTCAAATAGATATATTCAGTGGCGGCTCTACAGAGGCATAAAACACTTTAGGAATATATTATTTAGCTTCAATCATCTTCGATTTCCACAAAATGTTCTTACAAAGTACATTCAAAAAATTAAATTTTAGCATTTTTTCAAAAAAGAGGATTCTTTAAATAAACTATTTTCAAAATTATGTTTTTTCTACAATGAGACAGTCACTTTTGTCTCATAATTCTGAATATTCGGCTGAAAATACTGAAATACAAAAATGACCTAGTGAAATGTATTTTTTTCTATTTTAATGGTATTTTTAGATGTTTTTTCTGAATTTTTAATTTATTTTTCTAAAGCAAAATTTTGTCACTTATAATTTCGATTTCTATAGGCACTAATAAATCGTAAATAAAGGAAGAATCTATAGAGATGTACACATTTTTGAATATATTACGTTGCGAGTTAATTTTAGTTCAGGAGCCGCCACTAAATATTCTAACAGCTTCTATTCTATACCTGACATTTTATTTAACCAATACTCTACATTTAATACAAGATTAACAGTATTTTACTGAATTAAAGAAGAGTAATATTTACATGGTAACGGTTTGCGGGAGGACTTTGAAGTGGATGGAGGTTGATGGATCCTGATGTCACGTGATGTCGATAGCGAGGAAGTCATCGAGGTCGAGGGTGGCGTGTCCAAAGGGATCGAAGTCCTCGATGGAGTCGACCTGGTCCTCAGAAGCAGACTCACTGGAGGAGGCTAGTGCATCGCTGAGCGCCGCGATGTAGCTCATCGCTAGCCGGAGTGTGGAGATCTTGGTGAGGCGCTCTGCACTCTCCCCATACACAGGCACTGCTCGCCGTAGACTGTCGAACGCCTCGTTGATCTCCCTCATCCTTGAGCGCTCCCTCGCGTTGGCCGTCTTCCTCCGGTACTTGGACAAGGGGGCTGACTTGCCGCCTCCACCCTTCCTCTTCCTCTTCACCCAGGCCTCATCCTCTTCCTCCTCAGAGGCGGCCCCGCACCGCTTCCTCGGTCGGAGCCGGTACTTCTCTTCTTGGACGAGGACGCCGTCGGTCTGGTTGTTGTTCTGATCCGGAGCCACTTCGGACATCCTCCTGCATGCTTGACCGGAGAGCCACTGCCTCTGCCCCACTCCATCCTCCCAGATTTAAGGCACCCCCACGACCTGTTTTTCCAGCTCCGTGGCGCCCTCTCTTCCAGCTCTACCTCAGTGTCCACCTGACTCTGCCCTCTGTCATCTCGCATTCCTCTCCGCCCTCCCAACGATCACGTAAATAAATAAATGTTTTCCCTTTCTTCAAAAATGCCACTCTCACAGAATATTAATAACGATCAACTTACTTTGTAAATATTTCGAAGGAATCCTCGGAAAGCATTCTCCCTCACCATCACTCAAAAAATTTTAACTAACCCTCATGTTTTGTCTCTTTTCCCCTAATATATACATATTTCAAATAAATATTTTGTTTTTTCAATAACCAATATTATATCCCAATGAAGTTTCTGTGCAGAAAAAAACTTAGTTTATTCTTCAGGTAATGTCCTAACTTAAAGACATTTGTAATTAAAGAGCATAGTTTTTTTATTTATTTCAACACCCTCTTGAACCCTAGGACTTGAGAAGAATTCATAAGATTCCAATACGATCAAAATGCAGCCCTGGGGTAAGGTTATGGACCACACTCTTTTTTTTAGTTCCCCTACACGGAGTATAGGGGATGTTATTCACACCGTTCAAAAATTCGATGTTGAGTTTTCATCGGAATTTCATGTTATCCTACCCCTAGTCCAAATGAAAAAAATAAAAAATCCTGATGTACCTATAATGAGTAAGTATGTGCGTAACACGATAACTTTCGATAAAATAAAAATTACTACACATAATTTTACATGTGTTCTAGAACTCTATAAGGACGGGGGGTTTAGCGCGAGGGGGCTTAACACAAAAACCTCAATAACTGCCTAATGAATGTATGGTCACACATTTTAAGTGTAAATCCAAAACCCTATAAGGACACAACATATCTAACAATTTTCAGCCGATTCGGCTTAAGTAGCAGGGGGATCTCTGAGTAAGACGCCTATTGATTCAGAGGGAACGCGAAATCAGTTGATTAATTACGCGCTATGGAAGTACTTTGCCGACGACTTGTTCCTACTTTATATAACTTTCAAAACTCATTGGTATCAAGTGAAATTTCATCATTTTTGAAACTGTTTTCCACCTTACAAAGATAATAGGTAGGCTCTACAGGCATATAAACGACTGCTTCAGTTCTTTTCTCAATCTACCTGAAGCAAAATAAAGCATAGATGAAGGGGAATGAGTATCGATCCCTTTTCTCAGAAGAAGGAAAAAAAGCTACTGAAAATTTATTTGTCATAGATATCCTTTGTTTCTTTTAAAAGTTCACATTCCCGATCTATGGAACTTGAAATCAAAGTTACGTCGAAATATAAGCCCCTTGTCGATCTCATTCGACAATTAATTCGAATAGACTCTGATGTGACCAGGCACGTGGCTCGTGTTCCACGTTATCTCATCGCCACAGATAATCCTTCTTTCGCCCTTCACATTACACCTTCTTATCTGCCCATTAAAGTCTCCAGATATGTTCACAGCACACGACCACCATCTGTTCAACACACATTTCTCTCATTTTTCCCTAATTTTTAGATGGTCTTTTTTGGCAGCGGAAAAGATTTTTCTGATGAGCCAAATTATGCTAATTTGAACTGTTTGTTGACGATAAACTTCACCCGGAGGGACACCCGCAGAATTTTTTCTTTGCATGGGCAAAACATTCAAATTTTTTCGAGTACAGTAATTAGTTATTGTGACTCATCCGGGGCTTTACGAGGTCATATCACATATTACCTGAGCGTTCTTTCGCCGTTGCCTACCTATGTTCCTAACGAGTTCCTGGCATCGTATAGACTCGGAACCATCGCTTAAAGTCCCATCTGAAGGATGGCGTGCTCAAGGTATTTTTATCTCTCAAATAAAAAAAGCCTCGGCCGAGTCTTTTACCCACTCAGTAATTATTAGTTGCCTAATTTAATCAGAAATCGTGTTTTACCAACGATGAGATAGGGTTTCCAATTGGATCGACATTATCCTTCACCTCTAAAGATAATAGTTTTTATCCACTTCCGCGCGCATTAAAATCTCTTCCTACGTTTACCGGGACTGGAAATTCGGTGTTATAAAACGAAGTTGAACATAGTCTTCTTTGAGGTTTGTCCATGCTCCATGTTTGACATTATCTCACCAGTTAGGATAATCCTTCTTCAGCCGCTCTTGCGAAGGGTACTCTTATTTGAGCATACAAGTCTCTTAATTTATATACCCAGGATAAAGGAAGATACTATAGACTTTAGAGATTTTGTGCACAAAGTGCAGTTTTTGTTCTCGAAATGAGCACCAACACTGTCAGCAGAAAGAATAAAGAGCAGTCTTTAAGCTTTCTGCTGAGTACAAAAGTTGGTGCTCATTTTTAGAACTGCACTTTTGATTCTCATTGGGAGCTGAGACGCACCAGGAGCGTACATGCTTGTACCCAAAAGATGATGAACTATCGTTTCAGATATATTGCATGTCAACTGCCACCCGGCATTAGCAGCCGACATGCAATATATGTTTCATCTAGTTGCGTCCATAACTCAACTAATTTCATCAGGGATCGTGCTCCACCAAAGATAAAACAAGGCTTCCATTTAGGTCGACATAATCCTTCACCTTTCCGGCTGTGTTGTGATTAGGACAAAGTTGGACATAGCCAGCAGCCAGGTTCGACCACGCCCTACGTCTGGCATTATCTCGTAGAAAGATAATCCCCTTTTAGCTGGTCTGATAGAAGTAATCTTATCCAGGCATTAAAGTCTCTTCCTATATTTGTTCAAGACAAATAGGCGCTGTTCTAATCTTAGGTGAGTCAGCTCCTGAAGTAGCCATACTGAAATTTACTCACATCAGATTAAAATTCGAAGTAGAACTGCGATTATTTGATGGTCGAAACACATCAAATCTGTCTGTTCGTGTGCGCGTATATGAATGAAAATTTGTGAGCAAACGATTAAACTACCACTAAAACGATTGTATTTATCTATGAACTTGAAATTTGAAATGAAGAAATCACAAGAATTTCTTATACCTACTACACTTTTACAGATAGCTCTCTCTACCCCTCTCCTCTCTCAAATTTTTTTCACACTGACATTGCTGGTAGGTATAAAAAAGTCACTCTCAAAATTATTCTGTAAAAAGAGACAAAGAAAACCACTGACGCCAAAGCATCACATTCATATACCCAATAGTAATGGCCAGTATGAACTGAATTTGAGAGTGGAGAGAGAAGGTGATCTGTAAAAGGTGGTTGGTGGTAGAAAATCCTGAGATGTGGCCATTACAATGTTTTATTATTCGAAAATCTTCTTCATATAGGGAACATTCATAACAAATATAAGCGAATGTTCTCTAGCATGAAAGCTGAATCTTCGGTCGGGCTCAGCCATGACAAATCCCTCTTAAAGGCTCTCCTCTTCAATAGTGTAAGATATTTCCCAAATATAGCCCCGACAAACCTTAGATGTTTTGAATACCCTGAGACGACTCTGTAGAGAATTTAGTTATTTCACTGTCAACAAGCTATCAGGAATAAACTTGTTCTCTTCGTGTCCCAGAGATGTTGCATATATGGAGATGAAGACATTCAAGGTTTTTTTTTTTTCATATTAAAAATATGTTTTGGCCGCGGACCTTTTGAACTCGTGGTAAGGGCGAAACACGTATATCCCATTACTTGTCTAGATCCCACAGTCTGTTTTATCTGGATTCTATAATATATTAATAGGCGTTAACGTAAGCTACAAGGAGAGGACATCTTCGTAGCGCTATCGATGTTCCGCCATCATTTTGTTGGTTTATTAAAAGATAACCAAGAGGCTACACTGAAATGCAAATCCTGGCTTGGTTTGATAGTCTGTAACCGGTTTTATCACCAACTGTTATCAGTGTACACCAGAACATCTTGTTGGTAATGTGAAGGGATATAATGTTAACGTTGGGTTGGATGTCAAGTGCCGTTGGAATCTGTACATTCTCAAATCTTCCAATCAGATACGTTCATTTGTACACGATGATGGGAGGGGGGTGAGGTTTATTAACCCTACTATAGTTGTATCGCGTCTCTTTAGTTTTGTGACTTCACGACTGATCGACGCTTGTTAAAAGAATTTACTGTCCCAGATATAATCAGGTCAAGGAGATTTTAACTCTTCTTCTTTAGGAGGAAGAACAAGCCAAACTGTTGGGAGATACAGACAGACTTTTTTCTTTCATTTTTGGAATCAGGAGGTCGGAAAACTTGAAATTCATAGAAACTTCCTATTGAACTACTCTTACACTTATTACAATTTCGTATCAATACATACATTACATCGGGATTAGAGTTTCTGTGTCAAGCCCAATAGGAATCATCGTCCTTAAGGGGTTCTGGAAACACATATAAAATGTTGTGTCGATACATTTATTCTATTGGGAGTTATCGTGTTCATACACACGTTAAGCGATGGTCCCCGAGCCTGTACGATGTCAGGTCGCCTAAAGACCCCTGCCCTAGGTGAATAAAAATTTAGGGTAGCCAAAATTTAAATAAACTCTCACAGTAGAGTCGGGCTTATTTATGTCCACGAGAGTGACGAAAGAGCGCTCTGGTAGTAGGCGACATGACCTCGTAGTTAAAGCCCGGGCATGAGCAATAATAACTAACTAAATAACTACTGGTAAACATCATTTCACATAATATGTTTAATATATATTATATCACATATAAATTAGTTTGTCTTTTTAGAATTTAATAATTTTATTTTTACCTCTGTTATTGAAAAAAAGAAGAAAATATTTGAGTTCAAATTCGTACCTGTAACAGTTGAAATTCTTATCCCATGAGAAATTTTGTTCCACAACATCTTACTGTCTCATGTGAAGAAAGTAATATATAATTAAAATTTCAAAAGAACCAGGATCTCATTTTCTTGAAAGCATTTAGCGCATTAAAATAAAGGTGTCCCATAAAAACAAACAATGATATGTCAATCTTGAAATGACATTTACAATGTGAATGGTCCATCGTCAATACATCTTGAGTAGTTCCCATCGTGAGCCGCTCTGTGATGTATGACTGAAGAAAATGAATGATCGTCCCTTGAATCCAAATGAATTGGAGTTGTGTCTCTTCTGGGGTTTGATTTATCAGAAACCTTTGAGAAAAGACAGTGACAGTTCAATAAAAACTGGGAAGAGCATCTCGAGCGCACTAGTCTGCTCAACTGTAAGTGATGGACAGGTTAACCCAAGATGAGAACTTCAAGATGATGAGAATATGGACGGGGAGAAGAAGACATCATCAATGAGAAATGGAGTCTTTGTAGAATCCATTTCCTGGCTACCCAAATTTTATGTTTTTACTCCCCCAGTTATACGAAATATAGAGAAAGTTATGTAATCGGTCAAAAATTCGTTGCGGAATTTTCAACGGAATTTCCTGTTTTCCGACCTATAGATTCCAAATATGAAAAAAAAGCAGTTTCTCGGATGTGTCTGTCCTCTTTGCACCCTAAATCGGATTAAATTACTGGGCAGTGTAATAAATAACTGCCGTTGTAATCAGTTTATTGACACGAAATTTCATATGTAACTTCAAAGCCTTATACGAACGACAACTATCACTTTTCAGCCAAATCGGCCAAAGAGCTCTAATAATTTCCGATTCACCGACGAATTTTTTTTACTACAATTAAAATGTGGTCTGTTTGTTATGTAGTCTGCTACAGTAACTCTTGCAGGTCCAGTGAAAATAAATTTTGCACACCTACATATAAGGTGAATTTATGACAAGTTACACACAAACTTCAAAACGAGTCACCAGATTGTATCTCGAGTCTCTATCTGTTATATTTTATACAAACAAAAGTTCAAAACAAACACTTATCATCGTTTTATAACTTATGTGACCTAAATAAACCGTTTTAATTATATTTTGGTCAGCAACAATAATGCAGCGTTAACCTTTCGACTGGTCTTATAACAAATCTGCTATTGGCCTGAATTATAACCAGATATTTTGTTATCAATGTATTATAAAAATTGTCATTATAATACATTTATTTAGAATTATTGCTGTGAACTAAGAACAACAGAGCAGTGCAGGCCCTATGGCGAAGTCGTGCAAGGCACACGGGTGGCCAAATTGAAGTTCATATTAGGGACGGCTCTAATTTTTCTTTTCCTTATTTTAAATCTATCGTTGACAAAACCAAATATATACAAGAGAACGAAAAGAAACCGAAGGGATGAGGAAACAGGGAAATATGGGTAATCTGAAGTACCTATGGCAATTGGCACCCTGATTTATTATCCTTCGAAAGTGATCTCTTGAATTCTATTGACACAAAACGTGCTGTAGAAAATTTTGCTCCCATGCAAAACCATCGAACATCGGGAGTCGAAGATCGATATTTTTCAACCATACTCGATTCTCATTACTTCCTCCAAACTCACTCGCACACTTGTCCCCGCATCCTATTTTTTTCTTCATCGTTTACTGATTCCGTGCTAGAACCTACTGAATTATTCAATAGCTAAGTAATTTGTTATTAATTACAGACCGATACACAACTAACAAATGGTTGTCTAGCTCTAGCCCCCATCATTTATATTTTAATTTTCTCATAATTAGTGATCAAACTCAACCAGATTATATCTTTACCATCCACTTCTTATCGTTTACATTTGATTAATTATTCCAATCATTCTTTTATTTTGTTATAGATTTCAGATAGGATATTGTTTTTATAAAGTACAGTATAGGGAAAGTTATGTAATTTGTCAGAAATTCGTTGGGGAGTTTTCCGAATTTCTGATACCAAAAATGAAAAACAAAGGTCTTTCTGCGTGTCTATGAAGACGGTAACTCACGACATAATGCACGATTCAACACGAAATTTTATGTGCGTACTCAATATCCTCTAGGGACAACACATACTGATTTTCAGTCACATCGGCTAAAGGAAAGGGGGGGATTAGGGGGGATGCTTAACAAAAAACTCTAATAACTGCCAATCTCATGAACGTATCGACACAAAAATTCATATGTACATTCAAAACCATATAAGAACAACACATATTAATTTTTAGCGGAATCGTCAAAGAAACATGGAGGATCAGAGGAGGGCAATAAAAAATCCCGATAACTGCTGATGTAATGAATGTATCGACACAAAATTTAGTATAATGATTCAGAAGCCACTATGTAAGACAAATATTCCATTTGGTCCAAAGGATCGATTGGCTTTGGAGAGAGAGAGCGAAAACGTAATTAACTAATTCGGACTGGGGAAGTACATGGTCAGTGATTCACCGACGACATTCTGTTATATTATTTTGTATATAGTTTTCCGTAGGTTGAAAAGCAAACAAACGGAACCCTTATTGAAAGCCACTGTCTGACTCTGTAGAGAGTAAAGGACTCGAGTAGATCAACAATTTACAATAAATATATTTATGTAAAAGTCTAGTGATGTTATGTAATCGGCCCAAAATTCGATGTGGAGTTTTCAACAGAATTTCTTGCTTTCCGACATCTAGATTCCAAGTATGAAAAAAAAAATGTCTGTCTACGATAAATCCCGATAGAATCGACATCCGAAGCAGTTCCATTTACGAAATAAAAATAAATCTCTTTCGGGCAGGAAACTCTTTATTGGTACTTCAAATAGCTGGAAAAATAAAAAATTAATCTATGGCAAATTTTGAAAAGTCACCCATCTAACAACCAAAGTTGAAAAGGTCTTCAAGATGGTCGGAAAGAATCAGTATTCAAAAAATGTTAATGACATAAAATCGAGTGTTTTTTTTCTTAAATTTCACATCGAACAACTGAGATTAAATCAAAGAATAACCTTTCAACCATATTACCAGATATTTAGCAAAGTTTTATCATAAAATTAAAGATCACAGGATATTATAAATTAGTGAATACTCAAAACAAAAAATTACCCTTAAATGGATTCCTAACAATTTGAAGAACGCTTCTAAGGTAAAAAAACATCAAAATTTATGTTATGTTGAAACATTTTGAAGCTGCTATGCTCCTTAACCATTCCAATTTCCCCATATTAGCATTCTTTTTTTTTATTATTATTTTTTCACTTAGAAGTTCTTCCCCAGCACGAATTGTTGAACTTCATTCGCGCCCTTCGAAAACAAATCTAATATTTGAAAAGTTATATCAATAGTTGGACCTAATCTCATTAACTTCTGAATCCTCATACTAAATTTTGTGTCGATACATTCATTACATAAGCAGTTATTGGGGTTCTTGAGTTGATCGTCCCCTTCTGATTCCCCTTTTCTTTCTAGCCGATTTGACTGAAAATCAATAGGTGTCGTCCTTATAGCATTTTATATATATACTAGCAGTAATACCCGGCGTTGCCTGGGGAACTTTGAATTTTCTCCCAATATCTCCTTTAAGGCTATTCAGTTCCTCGACAGTACATTCATGATGTTATAATTTTCAATTATTCATACGAAATAAGGCTTATAGTCCTTCAACTGTAGTAACGCTAGCTTTGGAGCTAAAACTAATTTATTCAAAAAGATTTCTCATTAATTATTGCAATGGTTTTCGAGTTACAAAGATTGCGTGAGTGGATGCTGGGATGGACCAGGGGTTGATTAAAAAATAGACCTTAACCTTCCGGTAGATAAAACTTATCTATTCCAAAAGATTCCTCATTAATCATTGCAGTGGTTTTTGAGTTACAAAGATTGCGTGGGTGGATGCTGGGATGGAACAGATATTGAGGTACTAATACGCCTATAACCTTCCACAGACGATGACGAACAAATAAAAAAAAAATTAATCAAATCCATCAAGCCGTTCGTGAGTTATAGCGGTACAACGCACAGACATTTTCAGCTTTATATGTATGATATATATATATATATATATATATATATATATATATATATATACATGTAATTCCCCAGAAGGAATTAATCAACTTAATCATCGTAAATTATCTTAATCAATTTAATTTACTTATTTGTTTGAAAATCAGTATGTATCTTACTCAGCGAATTCTGAATTATTATACGCAATTTGGGTTGAAAAATTCGTTACAAAGTTAGGTAATCGAGTTTTTGTTACAACCCCCTCAACTGGTCTCTCAATGCCCTTTGGCCGGTTCGACTGGATTTATGTAAGTTAAATAAAGTGTACATCCAAAGTGATTTAATATAGGTATATATACACATATATATTATATATTTCACAATGAAACATTTAATTGTTTATATGTGATAAGTGAGAGAGACGTTTCCACTCGAGGAGAGGGTTCTTTAACGAGTACCTGACATCGTACAGGCTCGGGAACATAGCTTAACGTTCCATCCGAAGGACGGCGTGCTTACGTTTATTTTACCTCCCAGATAAAATAAACTAAGGGCTTCGGTCGGGTTTCGAACCCACGATCTTGAGCTCAGAAGACAAGCACGCATACCACTGAGCTTTTTTAAAAAAACCTTTTTTCAAGTACTGCAAAGTCCCCTCCGTCCAAAAATAATTATTTTTAAAAACTGATTTCTCGTTCATATCCCGCTTAGGATTGTCTCTGATCCAGTAGTGGGCTCTGTGACGGATAGAACCAAGGCGAAGAGCTAGACTGGGAGGTCGGCCCTCTCTCGATATGGAGACACACGAAGCCCCTTTGTCTTCCGTACCATTACCTACAACAAGCATCTATTAACTTGTCTGATCTATTATCTATAGTTCACTCTGGATCTACATCTACAATAAATAAACCTTCCTCTATGAATCATACTAAAATCATTTCTTATCTGGTACTTCTTACAGTTTCTCCGGATTATTTCGACTGCACTTTGGATAGCCCTTTGATATTTTCAATTCTTAAAGGCAAAACTTCTTACATACTTACTGAATTTACTCCTTCCCTAATGATACTTAACAATTTTTGCAGAGATATTGTTAAACACTTAATAATAAATAAATAAAATAGTATGTTTTTCAAATAAATATTGTCTATTTCAGAAAATATATATATATATATAATATATGATAGTACTTTTGGTATTGCTACCATCTTCAGCCCCGACTTGTCAAATACTGAAAATTGACATTAAAATTTGGTAGGTTGTCATATTTATAAGTCGTCTTTCGCAAAACCGAAAGTACTCCCATATATTTTGTGAAATAGACAATATTTGTTTAAAAAAAACATAAGTTTTTCAAATAATTTATAGTTTCCAGATTTACTTTGTGAAGCTTCATTCTAGGAATAGATAATTAAAATACACAATTTCTTTGTCAAACTTCACTATATATTCTCAAATACTCAATTAGTTTCACCGCGTTAAGGCATTATCAAGAGTCACTTATAAACTCTTGATAATGCCTCAACACGGCACTCTGTCTTTCTTTTCTTTCAATTAAAAAAAAAAAAAATTTTGATTAAGAATCAACACTTCTTCAATTCCTTCAAATTTACATTTCAAATAGACATAATATATTTTTTTTGTTGAATCAGATGTCGAAGTATTTGAGAATATATCTATATAAAGGGGGGGGGGGGGGGGGGGGGGGCATATATGTATTTTTTGACTTCTATGCAGCAAATTTGTTCTTCAGAAATCGAACTTTACGAAAAAAATGTTTTCTTTTTGGGGAAAGTGTGATTCATAGATTTAGTATAGCATTTTCTCAATTGTTGCTCTTGAGTATGTTTTTACGCATTTTCTGACTATAGTGAAGTTTGACAAATAAACTGTGTATTTTAATTATCTATACATAAGTTTTTCTTTCCCTAAAACCCAATGCAATTACAAAGAATTTGTTTAACTTTTATATTGTCTAATTTCACATAAATATGTATCTTCAGTACAAAATTCAAAAGTGACATTTAAATTTGGTCACTGAAATCACCTGAGATTACCCAAGATCTGTCTCCTAGAGATGTCCCTACTGGGGTGTGATCCTACTTTAACATAACATTTCAAATATTTTAATTGTCAATAATATATTTAAATAAATAAAATACAAAAATAAAAAAAGTATAATATTATAATATCAGTGCCTATGGAGTGTAAATATGAAGATGGCTGATATAGTGAGAAGTGATTATTTCAAAATACAATATACATAGTCTGACCTCTCAGACTTCATTAATTTTTACTAGCCGGCTTTCAAAGTTGCCCTCATCATCAGGCAGTTTACAAAAAAAAAACATTTAGCAACAACGAAACAGGTATAAAGTTTTGTTCGTTGAAATCCATAAAATATTATGTTAATAAATTATTAAATAAATATAAATGAATTATATGAATAAAAAGTAACAACAATTAAATTGATATAAAGAGCTTTAAAAATATACCTGATAAAATAATTTTGAAAACATAATTTAAAATGATTAAATAAATAATGTTTAAAAATTTAAATAAACGTATATAAAACTATACAGAAACAAATTCAACAATTTAAAATCTCATGGATGGGGGTAGATATGTTATTTCTGTTCCCCTATCCCCTATCCCCTCTCTAGTGTTGAGGAGGGACTCTCCTTTCTTCCTTTTCAATTCAATTTCTACACTTTCTAAGAAATCAATCATTCTACCTTTTTGCAAATAGTGTAGCAACGAGACTGAGCCGGCCTCATGTCCTGTATTTTGGAGGTGTTGGAAGAATTCAGAGTCGCCCCCTCCTCAAATGCCCCCCCCCCCCCCCCCAAACTCACATACCCTATGGAGTGTCACCACTGGGTGATATCTCCTCTCTCTCGACATTTTCTTCTTTCTTCTTCCCTTCGCGCTACGGTCCTTGTAGAATCTGGGCCTCCGCAACGATATTCTGCCATTCTTCTCTATCCTCCTTGGCCTCCCGTCTCCATCTTCTCACACCCAGGTCGTCCTCCAGCCAAAGTAAGCAGGGTCTACCTCTTCTTCTTTGTCCTCTTGGGTGTCCTTCCAGTATCCTCCTCGACAATCTGTCTGGTTCCATCCTCTGTAAATGCCCCAGCCATCGCAGCCGCCCCTGCTTCACTAAGGCCATCAGGTCCGGGTTCTTGTACAGGTCCCTCAGCTCCCTATTGGTCCATATCCTCCATCTATCTCCCTCTGGAGTAGGGCCGTATATCTTTCTCAGTACCTTCCTCTCCCTCGTATTGAGTAAGACTTCGTCCCTCCTGGTCAGGATCCAGGTTTCACTCGCATTTTAGACGACCGGTCTCAGGACTGTTTTATAAATTGCTATTTTGGCGTCTCGGGACACAGTCTTCGATCCGAGCACCTTCTGCAGTGACCGGTAGTATCTATTCCTGGACATTTATTATTCTTGACATTTTGACAATGCCATATTTTACTCTTTTAGCAAAGAGAGTATTTATTAATCATACAGTTGTGAATACCGATTTGTAAATGAAAAAAAAAAGCCCTCGCGAATATTTTACTGTATAACTCCTGATCATTCTATGTATAACAGGCCATTAACTAAGGTGAAATACCTTATATTTTTTCCCTTCTCCCTATTACAATACCAACATCGGAAACAAAGAAAAAGAAGAAATGAAGATTTAGAGAGAAATTATCAATAGGATGAGTTGAGGAGGATCTGGAGTCGGATCACGTGAGAAGACGGGATCATGGTCGATCAGAGGCTCGATAAATCTGAACATCAATTGATTGACTAATCGATCAAAGACAGGAAACTGGGAGGTCCTGCAAATCCCTCTTTGACTCTTTTCCATTGTTTTTTTTCCTTTTGTTTTAATTTTTTTCTCTTATTTTACAATATTTCAAATCCAAGCACACATTTTATCCTGTTCTTTGACTCAGTCTTTCCTTTCTGTCAATTCAAAAAAAAAAAAAAAAATTGATTAAGAATCAACACTTCTTCAATTCCTTCAAATTTACATTTCAAATAGACATAATATATATATATATTTTTTTTTTCTGAATCGGATGTCGAAAAGCACTTATTATCTTTGACATGTCTGTTGGTCTGTCACATGTATCAATCAACTCAAATCTCCTGGCTTGACTTATATAAGATCTGAATTTATCGGTTTAAAAATTAAATCAAAAAAATTTGAAGAAATATTATTTATTAATATTTATATAAAGACAAAGAGACGCAATAACAAGTGTGCTGGAACCTACAACGTAGAACTACGTCAACTGTCACTATTTCATATGTTCTACGTCATTGATGTATTCAGCCATTTTTTTTTCTTCCCGAGGGCTGATTGTATAGGCCTATTGTGTGCCCTGTGTGTGTTGGTCCCTAAAGCACCCCTGTATCTTTCATAAAGTCCAGGATTCTTCTGCAGGTTCCTTCCATTACCTGCTTCGGTTCCGTTATGGCAGACCCAAAGCAGTAAAATCTTCTGCTTTCTAGTGCCCCGCACTGGCTTAGAATATGGACCAGTAGCAATCAGAAACTGGTAGACTCACTACCTTTGTTAAGTATTAGCACTGAAGATGGTCTCATTAGACTGAAAGCTGGCTATGCTAAATAAACTTGTGAGTGGACAACAGCTCTGTGTCCGGAGTCTCATTTTCTTCGCCACATTTCCTGCACAGAGGGCTTCTAGCGATGCCCATATTGTGTAGGTGTTTGTTCATATGACAGTCTTGTAATCAGCCCTGTCGTAGCTCTTAGATCCATTCTACGGAGATTCAGGAGCTCTCGGCTCCTTTTTCTGAGGGTTCCGCTATAAAGAGTTTTGAATGTCTTTGCTTTGGGACCCCTCTCCAGAACTGGATGTGATTCCTGATCAGCCAACCATTTATTGCCGCCCTTGCGGTGCTCTTAGAGATCCCGCAGAAGGGTTCCGGCCCTATAGGTTCGTGTATTCAGCCATAAAAAAGTTGATAGTATTTTACTTCTGCAGCTATAAGAGAGTTACATAGTCTGTCCGAAATTCGATGTTGAGTTTTGACCGGAATTTCGTGTTTCCCGGCTCCCTGTTCCCAAAAATGAGAAAAATGTAGTCGACGAATCACCGGCAATGTACTTCCCTAGCACGAATTAATTAAATAATTGTTAAATCTCCTTACAATTCTAATCGAATGTTTGCGCTAAAAAATCAATAATTGACTCAAGTATGATCTTCTAAATTTTGTGTCAATATATTCATTACATCGCCAGGGATTAGGATTTTTCAGTCACCCCTTCTCTCATTCCTTCTTCCCTTCTGCCGATAGCATAATATATGTGGTCTATATGAGGTTTTGAATTTACATTATGAAATTTTGTCGATGCATTCATTACATCGGCAGTTATTATATTTTTTGTGTTAAGCCTCCCCTCTACTTTTCCCTTTCCTTTGGCTAACTTGGCTGAAAATCTATATGTATTGTGCTTAAAAGGGTACTAAATACACATAATTTAGTGTTGATACGTACATTCTGTCGGGAGTTATCAAGCTCACAGACACACACACACAGTCTTTTTGGAAAGAAGTATGTGTGTGTGTGTATGTATGTACGTACGTACGTGGTCAATTTTTCCTCCACGATATCTCGCGAATGAAAAATGATATCGACTCCGTTTTAGTGTCAATCGGAGCGTATCAACGTAAATATGATCTGGAAGGAATTTTATCAAATTCGGTACACCCATTTTTTGTTTGAACAAAAAGACTGCTAAAAAGTGGATTTTAGAAATTCTTCAAAAAAATTCATCCGATCTACTTTGTTCTGGTGGCAATGTAGCATCCTTTAGAGCCAGATTGAAAAATAAGCTATATGGCGTCTGAAAATTTTGAACGGGCTAGGCATAAAAATTGTTTTAGCTCATTAACGGATAGTCGGATTGTCATGAAATTTCACATCTAGTATTCTTAATAGCCAATTAAAAAATAGGTTGTGTTAGGTATCAAAATACTTAAGGGAAGGGGGGGTTGTGGGGAAGCCCTATGCATAAATATAATGCTAGCTCATAAACGGAAGGTCGGATCGTGATGAAATTTCACATGTAGTATTCTTAAGACCCAATTGAGATATAGACTATCTGGCGTCACAAAATTTTCAAGTGGGAAGGGGGGTTGTAGGGAGGGGGGGGGGTTAAACAAAAAATAAGGTCTAGCTCATCAACGGATGATCGGATTTTTTATTTTCATTTTTGGAAAACATGAAATTCCAGTGAAAACTCAACATCGAATTTCTGACCGATTACGTTTACCTAACTTCCTGTATACTCCGAATAGCTGGGGAAGTAATTACTGTGTAGAGCTTTCGGTAGAATGAATGTATCGACATGAAATTTTGTATGTGTGTTAAAGGAAGGGGGGACGGGGCGGATAAGCAGGGACCTTAACACAACAACTTCAGTAACTACCGATGTAATAAATGTATCAACACAAAATTTAGTGTCAGGAGTCAGATAATGGCAGGATAAGAGCATTGGATGCTTAGGTCCTTAGGTGTACACATCATCTCATCCAGTATATCTATCTAATTGTCAAAATCTGGTTCGTGGAATAGGTAAGACTCTCATAGTTATTTCAACATCGTGAGTGTGTGTTCAATGGGAAATAAAAAAGGAATGAAAACATAACACGACAACGAAGTAAAGACGCCAGACACGATGACTCTACGGAGAAACTAACCTATCCCCTCCACAACTTAGCTCGGGTGCGCACTGTCTTTACGCATGATGAATACCCATCACAATTTCATGAAAGATAATACCATATTTAAACAATTTCTTTAAACATTCGTAAGGCAGCGGATTTTCGGATCAGTTTTGAAAGGTGCACAAACTAAAACCTTTTTACGACAGGCAAAACCGTTAGATTCATCGAAATAGCCATTCAAAAAATGTAGCATGCAAAATGCTCGATTCTCCGAAACATTAATAATGATACAAAATATTTCAAATATTATAGTGATAAACATGAGTCCGGGCGTCGAACATTAATTTAAATCAGGTTTCCACGAATTGAAACGACTTCCGAATCAAGCATTTATAGAGGTTCCCAACACTCCACGAATTCGTCTAAGAAGAATGTGGGCTGACATGAAGAACTTGTTAGAAGAGTTCAGACAACTTTTTTTATAACATTGATTAATATGAAATCATATAAAAATATTTAAAAAAATATGTTATGTGGCCTCTCTCTCCCTTCTCAAAATTATTTCATACTGACATACTGGGTATAAGAATGTCTAATCTCGTGAAGATAACGCTATACAATGAGACAAAATAAAATGATTTTGAGAATGGGAGAGGGAGAGAGTCCATAAGCGTGGTTGGTATAAGAAAGTTCTGTAATGGCCGTACCACATATATTTTTCTTAATTTTTATGATTTTTCAAAAAAAGGGCAGTTTAGCGTGGTTCCGGGGATGACCGCGGGTTGCTAGTAACTCAGCCCACCTGCGACCATCCTCGGCGCAACACAGCCAAGAGCATGGATGCCTGATCCCGAGTTTTCTCGGGAGACGCCGATAGGGTAGGTTGGGGGACCCGGCCAGCGATTGGCGGGTTCTACAGCAGGCCGGGGAAAAAAATAAACTAAACGAGAATGTGCTCTTATTCCTCCCTACGCGGAGGACGGGTGTTTTTGAGCCTCCTTCAGAGGCCGGTTACCCGAAAAAAAAAAAAAAAAGATTTTTCAAAAAAAGAAAGTTTTATTACGACTGACTATATCATATATATTTTTTCATAGAAACAAAATACATTGTCTTTCCAGTTTTATTTAATTTTGGACAAGAACCAGGTTTCAACACAACAGTGTCATCATCAGTGGCATATCCCACTGGCCAGTAGTCCTTTAGACTCCTCACTATAGGGGGGGGGGGGGGGTGGAATGTGCCACTGATGATGATGCTGTTGCGTTGAAAACTAGTTCAACAAGAAAAACATTGGTAAGACAACGACTTTTGTTTCTATAAGAAATCTCGTATGAATATGTATATGAATATATTTTTTATTTAACAATTTTATATATAGAAATTTTATTTTCCTTGTTTTATTTACTGTTAGTATAAGCAAAATAAAAAATTCAAACACAAAATTCTATATATCATTTCAGGGGAAAATTGCCTTCTTCTTGAGATCAGTTCAGAACATATCGACAATGACAGGACCACACGCAATCGGACCCACAAAAGATACAGCAGGGTCTCCATTCATCAAAGACACTACAAGAAAAAATACAAAAAAATATACAAAACGAGGGAGGGGCCTCTGAAATTAGCATTTTATAATCCTTGAGCCCTGGACAGAGAAGGTCTTAGGACACTAATTTAATCAAATTAACCCTCTGTCAAAAATAAAATAAAAAAATACAATCCTTGGGAATCCTCCCAGTATATTTATTAATGACCCTCCCCCCTTTTAGATTGATGTGTCTCTGTTCTTCAATGAGCTCTGGCTACGTTTTTGTATTTTCTACATATGGTCAGTCAGAGGAAGACAAAGTGAATAATATATATATGTATATATATAATATAATAAATATGGATCATTTTTATTATGAATTATTAATACAATTAACAAGATATAAAAACATATCACCGGACATTTATGTACCAACCATGTTCTTACAGATCTCTTTCTCTCTCTCTCTCCCTTCATTCAAAATTTCATACTGGCGTCACTTATACAAAAGTAATGTGTTGGCAACAGCGGTTGTCGTTATTTCATGCAGGGTAATTCTGACAGTGATTTTCTTATATCCAATAACGCCAGTATTATATGAGGCCCTTAGTTTATTTTATTTTGGGAGGTAAAATAAACTTAAGCAGGCCGTCCTTCGGATGGAACGTTAAGCGATGGTCCCGAGCCTGTACGATGTCAGGTACTCATTAAAGACTCCTGCCCTAGGTGAATAAAAATTTAGGGTAGGCAAAATTTAGGCACATAGTAGAGTCGGGCTCATGTCCACCTGAATGACGAAAGAGCGCTCGTCATACACGTTGGGGAATTCCTGAAGGCTTGGACTGTTCAGGTCGAACCTTGAGGAAATCCCGCTCGTGTATGGGCCTAAGGTGATGTGGTTCTGCACACTAAATTTCAAAATTGTCAAACAAAAATTACAGATTTTTTTCTAAAATAAATGGTTCTTGTATAAATAAATAGATAATACTATGTATGAATATATTATGTATACATATGTATATGTATGTACATATATGTAAATTGTTTTTTGTATTTTTCTTTTTTCTTCAGTTTTCTAGTTTTTCCCTTTTTATACAATTTTTTGTAGTTCATACATATAATATTGTTTGTTTTTTTCTTACAAATAAATTACCATTTTCTATTAAAATGACACCTCTCTTGAGCGGACGAAACTTGGGTCCTCCCCAAATGTGTCCGCTTATGGGAGATCCACTGTACAAGGACCGTATAAGTCAACTATTGATTGTTATCCCAAAGTATCAATGGGCCATCTTCATATTCATTCGCTCGCGTAATTTTAAATTTTCAGTCGTTTAAACTTTAAATATCAAATTACCAGGCATTAAGTATATTTGAAGAGTCTGTCATTTTGATGGGAGAACTAAAAAAGGAATGATTGAAGTGTCCTTGATGTGTGTAGCTAAGTGAAATAAAGTATTGTAAAGTGTTAAAGGACAAGAACATGATTGTGTTATGACATGGAGGTAGATGACATGCAGGTGAAGTGCCCAACCTCTTAGATCTTATCGTGTCTGCTGCATTACAGGCAGAAACCATCAGAGATACCTATCTCTTTGGTGGTAGTCTGACAAACAATGTCAAATCTGTCAGGGTCAGATGTCTTCATTCAAGCTCCACACTCTCAGTAAACAGTCCATTAGCCTAATCAATTCAAAACTGCCCTATTTTTTTTTCGAAAGATGATGAGATTTGACGGTTAAGGCTCAAAGTTTGAATTAACTCACACTACTAAATAATAATAATAATAGTTTTTATTGATACTCAACATTTTTTGCAGAGATATTGTGAAACACTAAATAAAACATTTTTAAACATTTATTCAAAAAATATTGTCTATTTCACAAAATAAGTACCTACCTATATTGTAGCATGTCTACCCTATAGATAATGCTCAGAACTGGCGATGTCTACGAGAGGATCGCGATCGCTAGGAGCAAAGTATGGGTTGTGTGGTGTTGAATAAACGAGAATTGCATTTGGAAGAGAATGCTCGGAACCAACGATGCTTGCGAGAGAATCGCGATCGCTGGGAGCGGAAAATAAAGAATAATAGAGACACAATGGAAAGGAAGCCAAGATAATTGTCTACATCCGGTGTATAAGGAATAAGCAGTAAAGGTTTTTTTTCTTACTCCAGGTTTTCACACAACTAGAGGCAGATGTTAATTGGTAATATGCGATTGGCTGGAAATAAAATGGGCGGAGTCCGACGACGAATCAAGTCTCGAGAACTGTCCCCTACCACGGTCGGATATCGGAAGCCACTCCCCGTTTTACTCATTCTTCGTTCATGTCTTGGTGGATCACCACGTATCTTTCTTTGTAAAGTTTAGTTTGAATATGTGAAATTAACTTTCTTCGTTCATATCTTGGTGGATCACCACGTTCCTCTCTTTGTAAAGCCTAGTTTCAGTATGTGAAAGTACTTTCGTCGCTCATGTCTTGGCTGGTCACCACGTTCTTTTTATATTGTACAGTTGAGTTTAAATATGTGAATTGAGTCACTCTGCGTCCATGTCTCGGGTGACCACCACGTATATTGTTTTAATATCAGTTTGAATATGTGAAATAGTCAGTGAGATACACATTTTGAATTCGGACGCGCCGGGTCAGTGGGGGTGTAACTTCTGGTGTGCCCTCGAAACTACGCAGATCTTCAGGGACTATGTGAATAGACGATTTCTACGGGAAGTCCAGAAAGGGTGATCACGCCGTCATTCGCCATGGATATCGTATCGAGGTACCTCGTAATTAAGTTATAATTCAGTCCTTCAGACACACGGCCAAATTATATATATTCAATTGTTGTTTTGTAAATATGTTCTCATTAAAATAAATATGTTAAAGTTATAGGTTTGATTCATTTCATTCCCCCCCACTCATGCTTCTTCTGGTTGACAACAGTAATTAATTATTGTTAATTACTGATGTCAACTAACCGTTAGGATCTTGTAACCGTTCTTCCCGTGGGAGTGCTTTCAGCTATTCAGGCATTGTTTAATTAAAGTCGCGATTTAAATAATTTTCAAATTTAATAATTTTTCGATCTCAATTTTATTTATTTTATTAATTACGTGATTTGCACTCACACAGGGAGGGAAATGGTTATTAATATATAATATGGGAATACTTTCGGTATTGCTATCGTCTTCAGCCACGCACGACTTAATCTGTTTAATAACACTGCATTATCTGCCCGGCACGCACTCTTAATGATACTCAACATTTTTCGCAGAGATATTGTGAAACAATAAAAAATATCACTGACTCAATTGTACATTCCTTAAAACAATAAAAACTATAAAAAATAAAGAAAAATGTATGTATATTAAAAAAAATTGTCAATTTCACAAAATATAATATATTATACATATAAGATTCTTTTTGGATAGGTACTTTTTTTAAATTTTGCTCCAGACGGCTGTCGGAAAGAACATCATTTTGTTAATGAATAATATACTTTTTTCGATGCAAAAAGTGGCATTTGGTGTCACGAGAAAAGTAACACAGCAGTGTCTTTCGACATTTTTTTTGGACTTGGCCAGAGACACTGCCGTGTCTCCTGATATGGCAGTACTTATGTCAATTGAATATTTTTTTAAATAAACATACGTTTTTCTTTATTTTTTATAGTTTTTATTTTTTTAAGGGATGTACAATTGAGTCAGTGACCATTACATTTACAATATTAACTTTTTCAAATTTATGGATTAATCAGCTGAACAATAATGACATTTATAAAGGCAACTTTGCACAAGACTAGATATATGAATATATATATATATTTTTTCTTTTATTTATAAAGATACAACTGTTGCTAGGGTGTAACAACCAGCATCTATGATGGTACGTATTGATATGTTGGCGTGAATGGCATGTGATAGGAAGGCCACCCTTCGGAGAGTCATATCAATTCTAAATTTATATTGAGTACAAAGGAAAGCAAATATTTAAAAAAAGTTGAGTCGCTTAGATAAAATACCTTTAATACTTTCGCTGCTACTAGTCGTGCCATCTGTGTAAATAAATTCATAATCAAATACGGGACATTTAACCTTAAGAGTTATTGTTTTTATAGGGGGAGCAACAATTTAATTGATTAATTCGTTGTGGGGAAGTACATTGCTGGTGATTCACCTTCTCACCCATTCTCTACAGGCATCAAGATGTGCCCTTTCCCTGATCTGCATATAGTAGATGTCTTGAAGAATTCCAACATTTCAAGAATGATTAAGAGGATCACAGCTAATAACAAATCTTTGGGGACAGGCAAATTATAGGGGTGGTGCGGGAGTGTACCAGCCAGAACCCCCGGGCACCCCCGCGCCCCCTTCCCTTCATCTAGATTAGTTTTGTGAATATTATAATACAATAGTAATGAATATTTATAGAGTAATAGTTTCTATAATATAAACTGGACCGTATCAGCCTTAAGCTAGGATCCAGCAGCTCATGTTAGCATGCCGTGAGCTGTGGCTACTCAAACAGTTCCTCCTGAGGATGAATTCCTTTCGCAATTTTTATCGCTCCATAGATTATATCTATCTTCTTCTTTTTGTGTTATGTGCAACTTCACGCCCGAAGCTAGCTCTTTTCAAAATCATGATTTTGTCGCATACATATTTTATTACATTTTAACGTTTTAAGGTCCCTGACAATTTTTGCGATACTGTCTATCGGTGGTCACTGGAGAAGTGCCTACCCAAGTTGAGACCCTTGAAATAGGTCCCCACAAATTTGAGAAGGTCGCAGAGAGCTACTATGGTCTCAGCAAGCACTTCAGAAGCAACCACATATCCAGGCAGACTAAATTCGTTCTATGTAAGACCCTTATCCGCCCAGTTCTTCTGTATGGCTCAGAAACCTGGACAACTTCAAAAATGAGCGAACAGAGCCTATTGGTGTTCGAAAGGAAGGTTCTGCGCAGAATATTTGGAGGAGTGCAAGTAGGCTATGCATGACGCAGACGCACCAATCAGGAGTTCTACGAACTATATAGAGAACCAGATGTTCTGCAAGTCATGAAGATTGGGCGGTTAAGATGGGCGGGACATGTCGCCAGGATGGAAGCTGAGGAAATGCCGAAGAAGCTGCTAATGGAGCCCATTCTTTGAGTAAGACGGCGAGGGAGACCTAAGCTGGGATGGGCAGATGGTGTGGCAGAAGATGCCCGAAACATATTCCGCATCAGGAACTGGATGGCAGCCGCACAGGATCGAGACAATTGGCGGCTGTTGTAAAGTGCGTAAAGTGCGCCGGTAACCACCCAACAGAGACGTGTAGGAAGCCAGCAGATATCCCCGCCAAATGCGTGCTCTGCAACGGAGAACACCCAGCTTGCTACAGGGGCTGCACAGTTTACAGAGACCTGCAGCGCCTCAAAAGAACCAGTCCTAAGGCTGCCAAGCCGGCCCCCCTATACCCACACTCCAGCGACATCACCCGACAGGGACCAGCCACGATCCTTCCAACTCCACCAGCTCGCCTCTCTCAGGCGTTGCCAGGACCAACTCGACCCACACCCTCAGCTCCTCAAGCCTCACCAGGATCTCACCAACAACCATCTTCAGCGTCCTACTCCCAGATGATGCGTGGTAGGGCCGCGCCACCTCAGTCTTCATTCATCCCAGCACCTCCCTCCGCTTCAGACCTGACTTCCATCCTTACTTCCTTTATGGCCAAAATTCAGGAGATGTTCACGCAAATGTTCACTCTCCTGACAGCATCCATGACCTCACTTCCCAATAGACCCCAATGACGTCTCCTTCTCACCGCTCTTTAACCATCCTTCTCTGGAACGCTAATGGCCTCCATAACCATAGAAATGAACTTGACATACTATTACACGACAGACAAGTAGACATTGCACTTATAACAGAGACAAGACTAACCTCCAGGAAGCAGTTTGCTGTTCCTGACTATGCCACATACAGGACGGACCACCCCGACGGTAGAGCCCATGATGGCACTGCAGTCCTTGTCCGTCACTCCCTCTCCTACAATAGCCTCCCACCTTACTCTGAAGATCACATCCAGGCTACGTCCATTTCCATTGCCCTCTTTCCTTTTCCTCTAACAGTGTCAGCAGTGTATTGTCCACCAAACCAACCTACCTCCACCCAACAGTTCTCATCCTTTTTCCACACCCTTGGTCCCAGATTCCTTTCCGGTGGTGACTACAACGCGAAGCACCCTCAGTGGGGCAGTAGAGTTGCTAATCAGAGAGGCCGAGTCCTTAACCGCTTCCTTTCCACAAACAACTATGGCTTCCTATCCCCAGATTCCCCCACCTACTGGCCGACCGATCCCAATAGACTCCCAGATCTGCTAGACTTTTTCGTTTCTCAGAATCTGGGAGCCCTATACTCTTCCATCTCCCGTCTCGACGACCTTTCATCCGACCACAGTCCTGTTCTTCTTACTCTCAGTCTGCAACCCATCCCAAAACCTCTTTACCCCTCCCTAATCCAAGGCCCAATTGACTGGCACCTTTTTCGAACAACCTTAGAAAATTCCATAGACCTAAAAATCTCTCTAAAAATCCCGGAAGACCTAGATGATGCAGTCCAACACCTCATCACTTCTATCCAGGAAAGCGTATGGAAAGCTTCCATTCAGTTACCTCGCAGAGCTCCTCCCAGAAATCACCCCCTCCCCACCGACATCCTCGACCTTATCTCCTCCAAACGCCGTGCCCGAGCCACCTGGCAAAGGACGCGTTATCCTTCTGACCGCTCAAACTATACCCGCCTCACTCGACTCCTCAAAGAAAAGTTGTCATCCTACCGTTCCGAAAATTACAACTCCTACCTAGCTTCCTTGTCAACTCATGATAAATCTCTCTGGTCCACTACAAAAAAAATCCTGAAGTATCACACCCCTTCCCCTCCAATACGCCGAGATGATGGCTCTTGGGCTGCATCGGATAGGGACAAATCCGATATTTTTGCATCCCATCTCCAAAAAACATTCACCCCACATCCTGATCCTCTGTCCCTTTCTTCAGAAGTTCAAGAGTTCCTAGACTCTCCCCTACAACTTTCGCTACCTCCGAAACCAGTCCATCCTTCAGAAGTCATCCATTTCATAAAGTCACTTTCCTCCAAAAAGTCCCCCGGTTATGACCTCATTACAGGAAACATCCTCAACCACCTTCCTAAAAAAGCCATCCTTTTCCTAACATATATTTACAATAGCGTCTTTAGAATCACCTATTTCCCTACTGTCTGGAAGTTCTCTGACATTATCCTAATCCTGAAACCCGGCAAACCACCCAATTCCCCAGCATCCTATCGACCAATCAGCCTCCTTCCCATCCTGTCCAAAATCCTGGAGAGAATAATCCTCAAAAGGATATACCCCATCCTAGAATCGCAAAACATAATCCCAAACCACCAGTTCGGCTTCAGATCTGGTCACTCTACTGTCCAGCAGGGTCTTCGCCTTGTGGATCGCATTTCTTCAGCTTTGGAAAACAAAAGTTATTGTACAGGTGCTTTTCTGGACGTGGCGCAAGCCTTCGACCGGGTTTGGCACCCTGGCCTACTCTTCAAGCTGAAGCACCTGCTTCCCCACACATATTACCTTGTCCTCAGATCCTACCTCTCTGACCGCTTCTTCAGGGTGCGTCAGGGTTGCGAACATTCTGACTATAAACCTGTAGAGGCTGGTGTTCCTCAAGGAAGTGTCCTGGGACCAGTCCTTTACACTGTGTACACTGCTGATATTCCCACCAACCCTAATACTCTTCTAGCTACCTTCGCGGATGATACCGCTATCCTCTCCACCAATCCTGATCCTATCATTGCCTCCCAAAATCTGCAAAAGCATCTCCACGATATGGAAAGCTGGTGTAGGTTGTGGAGAATAAAAGTCAATGAGGAGAAATGTGTCCACATCACCTTCACCCTCAGACGGCAATTATGTCCTCCAGTCCTGTTCAACAATGTACCAATTCCCATTTCGAACCAAGTACGCTATCTTGGGTTCTACCTGGACAGCCGACTAACTTGGAACCCCCATACTCGACTGAAACGCCAAGAACTGAACAGACGATTTGGACAACTATACAGACTTCTTAACAGAAAATCCAAACTGTCTACAGAGAACAAACTTACTATATACAAGACAATTATACGACCGATATGGACGTATGGACTTGAGCTATGGGGCTCAGCCAAGTCATCAAACATCAAGCGGATCCAATCCTTTCAATCCAAAGTCCTTAGAATCATTGTAGATGCTCCCTTTTTTGTTTCCAACCTTACACTCCATAACGACCTCAAAGTTCCTTTTGTCCAAGACCTCATCAAATCCCGTTTTTCCAAGTTCCACACCAACCTCTCCTTCCACCATAATCCTCTTGCCAAATCCTTATCATCACAATCTCATCCGCATAATCCTCCAAGAAGGCTGAGGCGGCGTTGGCCTCGCGATCTTCTTTAATTTGTATTATATATATATATTTTTTTTATTTTAATATTTTTTTTATCTATTTTTTATTTATTATTATTATTATTATTTTTTTTTATTATTTTTTTTTTTTGTGTTTATTAATTTATTCTTTTAATTTTTGATATTTATTATTATTATTATTTTTTCTTTTTTCTTTTTTTTTCTTCTTCACACGCCATTTTTAAGGGAGTGCTGGTGATGACCGGATTCTCCCCTCACGCCTCTCTGTCCTTTCGACGCCCCACCTCCTGGTCTTCCTCCACTGCTGGACAGTGGAATGTTGGGCAGTGTGGTGGGAGGGTCAGCGCTGGTCTCCCGCCGCCTCCTCCCCTCTCCACTAGTTGCAGAGTGGTATATGGCAGTGTGCGGGAGTCCTACTGGTGCTGTCCTCGTCGATTTTCTTATATTTTTAGTTATTTTTACTTTATTTTATTTTTATTTTCTTTATTTTATCTTTCATTTTATTATGTATTCTGTTTATTATTTTTGTATATGTTTGCTTATTGTATTATTTATTATTTTATCATGTCATCTTAGTCATCACTTCTGCTTATTGTTATTGTTTGTACAGATTGTAGAATAAATAAATGAAAAAAAAAAAAAAAAAAAAAAAAAAAAAAATTTCAGCCGAAATCGGACATTATTTCGGGGCCTGAGTACAATTTACAAAATACTGTTCATACTTACGACCTAATCAAACATCTCAGAGGCACATTATACATATATGAAATACATATTTTGGAGGTAGACCAATTTTGTGAGATAAGTGCCAAAAATCCTACTAAAATTTTTATTTTTTTTTTTATTTTAAAAATTTACGCGCAAACTGTTCGTCCTATCGAATAATTGGCCCTTACCAAAAATGTTCCTTATTAAATTACACAACATTATAGCGACTCAAAGAATGAACAAAAAAACATTAAGGCGTAGTCAAGGTCCAAGCCGTAGATTTTCCAAGAAACGTCGGGATAAAATCATTTTTCATTTTTTTTCGATGCTGCCGTACTTCTTGCATTTGCTTGGCACTAGACTTTTTAGGTTTTTTAAATTCCTTTTGATGCGAGCTTTCCTCCGATTTGCGTTTTAATTTTTTTGCGTTTTTCTTTAATTGTTTTGCAATTTTCAATTTTTATACCGAATTTTACATATATTTCGGCAAATATTTTTATTGTTTCACTTTGAATTCTAGTAGTGCTCCTCAAGCTCTTTACAATGACACCAGAATCAACGTTCTATCTAAATGCGTTATTACGCTACACTTATTTCTAATTTTACACAACGCTACTTCTCAACAATCATCCGCCGGCGCCCACACTAGCCCGATAACGTCACAGGCAAAACAAACACTGCACAACAAACATATACAGACATGCTCTATTCATTGTGACTTCAACCGTTGTTATCGCATTATTAGTCTCGTAGTTATTTTCGATTGAAATCTGACGGAATTTTGTAACACAAGAAAGTTTGACCGGCTATCACTGTGCTTAACGAGCGAATAGACGTAATCACGTCAATAAATTTCTCTAGGAGTTATGTTACGTTTAAATTAAAGCACATAGCAACAAACTTAATGTTCTCAGAGCTATGAGACTCCTCTCTGATAAGATAATGTTCACTCCTCTTCATTCATTTATTTCTATTATTTGTAAATTCATTTCTCCGTTTTTTCCATATTCATCACTCTTTCATCTATTTACCTAAATTCATTTTCCCATTCCATTTTACACTTATTTCTAAATTAATCTGCCCAATAGTATCATTTACGCCCTGATTCCTTTTAATAATTTATAAAAAAATCACATGTTAAAGGGCAGCCATGACCAAATCGGCTGAATTGACCCTTAAAAAATCATTAAAATTCTAAAAAATAAAATATAAGTTAGTTATTATGTCCGGGCATAAGGGCAGCCATGACCAACTCGGCTGAATTGACCCTTAAAAAATCATTAAAATTCTAAAAAATAAAATATAAGTTAGTTATTATGTCCGGGCATAAGGGCAGCCATGACCAACTCGGTTGAATTGACCCTTAAAAAATCATTAAAATTCAAAAAAATAAAATATAAGTTAGTTATTATGTCCGGGCATAAGGGCAGCCATGACCAACTCGGTTGAATTGACCCTTAAAAAATCATTAAAATTCTAAAAAATAAAATATAAGTTAGTTATTATGTCCGGGCATAAGGGCAGCCATGACCAACTCGGTTGAATTGACCCTTAAAAAATCATTAAAATTCTAAAAAATAAAATATAAGTTAGTTATTATGTCCGGGCATAAGGGCAGCCATGACCAACTCGGCTGAATTGACCCTTAAAAAATCATTAAAATTCTAAAAAATAAAATATAAGTTAGTTATTATGTCCGGGCTTTTAATTACGAGATCATATCGCCTACCACCAGAACGCTCTTTCGTCACTCTGGTGGACATGAGCACGATTCTACCTACTATGGGAGTTCTACATTTTGCCTACCCTCAGTTTTTATTAACCTAGAATAGGGTTCCTTAACGTCGTAAAGGCTTACGTCCGAAGGTCAGCGTGCTTAAGGTTTTTTCACCAGATGGAAAACTTAAGTGGCTCGGCCGGGTTTCGAACCCGCGATCTTGAGCTCGGTAGGCAAGCAAGACTTTCTTATAACAACCACTTAAGTACAGATCACTCTCCCTACCATTCTCAAATCGGTATCGCTCACAAGAAAGTCACTCTCAGAATTACGCAGTAGAATGAAACAAGGAAAACCGCTGATGCCAACTCACAACGCAGTAATGTCTGAATTAAATATAAATTTGAGCGGGGGACTGGGAGTGATCTGTACTGTAGTGGTTGGTATTCGAGAGACCTATGTTGGGCATATCACATACATTTTTCTTTCTCTTCTCTTTCATTTGAAGGCACTTTCCCATACGCACCTATTTATCTATTCTTTCAATTATTTATTGGGGATTCTGTTGTTTGTAGATCAAAAAACGGAAACTTTATAACGAGTGTATGAGTCATCATATTCTGTTACAAGTCTTCCACGACCGAAGAAATCATTCAACCTTTCATCCTCTCAGTCGTAACTTATCCAAAGAAAATTTGGCGTTTTGAAAATTTGTAGGCCGGGAAAGTACATCTTTTGCCCTTCGGGTACGAAAAACGGTACGCAGGTATCCATCAGTTGTAGTGATCGTGACTTGTACCAATTTTGAACGCCGACCTGCCCGCGGCCCTCGACCCCTTACAAATCCTCCATTTCCACGTTGGGATTCATTACCTAATACGGTTATTATGATAATCCTTCAACCGTTTAGATCTGCTCGTGATAAAGATCATCTCATGGTAGACCTCATGAAATTTTTCGTGGTTTTCGACAATGTTTTCTAAATTGAAGTGTCATCTATCGTTCAATTTTATAACTAATCTATGTATCAATGCCGTTTCAAGACTTTCGCAGGCCCTGAGGCAGAGTATCCGGGGACCCTTGAATTATTTTTTCAATATTATCCTCAACTTTATTTTAAAATTTTATATAATACACCAGAACATTCTAGAATCTTATTGAATGTCATGAAATTTCCCAGCAAGTTTCTCGAAATTGCAAAAAATTTCTAGAAAAATCCAATAGATTTTCTTCCTTTTTCCAATTTATCTCTGTTTAATTTTGACGTGAAAACGTCTATTCGCTCTTTAAGCACAGTGATAGCCGGTCAAACTTTCTTGTGTTACAAAATACCGTTAGATTTCAAACGATAATAACTACGAGACTAATAATGCGATAACAACGGTTGAGGTCACAATGGATAGAGTATGTCTGTATGTGTTTGTTCTGCAGTGTTTGTTTTGCCTGTGACGTTATCGGGCTAGTGTGAGCGCCGGCGGATGATTGTTGCGAATTAGCGTTGTGTAAAATTAGAAATTAGTGTAGCGTGATAACGCGTTTAGATAGAACGTTTATTTGGGTATCATTGTAAAGAGCTTGAGGAGTACTACTACGACTAAAAGTGACACAATAAAAATATTTGCCGAAATATATGTAAAAATCTGTATTAAATTGAAAATTGCAAAAAAATTAAAAAGGTCGTCTCATATGAATCGTAAATCTGCGCGGAATTATAGAAAACGCAAATCAAAGGAAAGCTCGCATCAAAAGGAATTTAAAAAACCTAAAAAGTCTAGTGCCGAGCAAATGCAAGAGCTACGACAGCATCGAAAAGAAAATTAAAAATGATTTTATCCCGACGTTTTCACGGAAAGTCTATGGCGTGGACCTTGACTACGCCTTAATGTTTATTTTTTGATCAAACGGGCCCCCCCCGTGCTTGGGGGCTCTGAGGCAGCCGCTTCACTTTTCTCAGGGATAAATGTATAGTTCTGTGATGTGCTGTAGGAACGCGCCATCAAAAAACCATGGCTAAAATATTTTAAAAAACAAACATGTTTCCTTAATTATTATTAACTGCTTAACAATATCTCAGTATCATAAAATTTGTATTTTAATACAAGGCCTGAAGAAGGCATATTCAGTGAAGAACGCTTTACAGAGATTCTATATTTTGTTTTTATAGACAACCAGCCTGATCTTCATCCTTCCTATTATATATTGTGGCCTTTTTTTAAACTTACAATTTTTGTCTACAATATTGACTCTGTGATAGAATAAACATCCGGCTTTCTACAGGTCACCACCCTACACAATATTTTTTTTTAAAAATAGAATTTTTTATTTGAAAATCAAAAATAATTCTATTGGCAACAATTTTTTAGACAAGCATCAGAATCGCAATAACTTTCGAAATGATCTGAATATAAATGATCAAATTTAAAAGCAAAGTGATCTAATCAAATTGATCTGTTGGAGAATGATAGGATTATCTTGTAAATTAGTTTAGATTAGGAATGTACTACTTTAAATCTAGTAGCCACTGCCACTGGTGTTAATTATGTATGTTCTCACCTCACCGATAACAGATATCCACATTCCGCTCAAATTGCTGGCTCCAGTTGGGCTTTCAGGTGTGAAATAGCAACCTGTTTTAGGCAGGTTTGGATATATTGCAAAATGCATCCTTCTAGCATTTTGATATTTGCAAGGGAAAACAAACTTGGATCCTCCATGAAATATAGCTTGAGGAGTGATGTAGTCTATAATCTATGAAATGAAATGAAAAAACAATTTTTATTCTGGGACATACGTCCCCTAAGAATAACAACATAAGAAATAAACAAAAGAGATACAAGTATCAACCAAGTTAAAGTAAAAGATAAAAAATAAGGGCCTAAGCAACTAAAGAAACAGAAACAGTTAGAAATAAGGATAAAGAAAAATAAAGGAATGAACACTTATAAAATAAAAATATATAGTGACTTAAAGAGAACATGTGATCCAACTGGGATGATGAAACTGTAGAGTAACATCAGTCCACCTGTAGACTGAGAGACTCATGGGAAGACGAGAACATATCCCGTAGGATGCTGCTAGCCTTGGGGATCAGACGTTTGATGAGTTAGGAGGTGCTGGAAGAGCAGGGATTCAAAAGAAATAAGACTAGGAGCATGGCGAATCTGGAGAGGGAGAGAGTTCCAGAGGGAGATAGCCTGGACAAGGAAGGAGTTGTGGTAGGTTGTAGTCCTGTGGGCAGGGAGGTAAAGATCGGAGGGACGGGATCTGGTGACTTTCTGGTGGATGTGGGATTTAAATTGGAGCATTTGGAAGATATGGGAGGGCTTTTGGGATGATAAGGTTTGGTAATGAAAGGAGCCTAGAAAATAACTACGACGAGAGTAGGCTGCCTTCATCAAGGACAATAGTCAGAAAAGTGCCATAATCGCAGAATCCATTTCCTGGTTATATAGATTTTCGTTTTTAATCCTAAAATATTAAATGGATTAAGAATCAATTTCTAGAGTGTGAAAAGTGATTAATATTGTCGTGAAAATTTTTAATGTGTACATCTTAGCTCTCGGTAGGGCGTATATCAGACCGTCAGAGCGTAAGTCTCGTTGATGTGCATCTGTAAGTGTGTGTGAATGTCGGCCGTTGCTTGCGCAGCGCACACACACAACTACACACTTCTTTATCTGTGATGTCTTTGAGCATTTCTATATTTATGGAATAAGAAGTGTTAATACACTTCGACTGCATTTGACTCGTTGAAGAAATTGTTATATATTTCGTCACACATAAATTAATGTAAAGGTAAATATATAATAAAACCAATAACAATAAAACAACTCTTAAAAAAATGATTAGATTTTTTTTTTTTTTTTTTTTTTTTTTTTTTTTTTTTTTTTTTTGCTTTATGTACGGTGCATATTAGCCATGTCAATGTGTTATATATAATTATTTAAGACATCCATGGCCCCGGGAGGGAGTTCTATCTACGAAATAAAACTCACTCCCGGACGGGATTCGAACCCGCAAACCATGGTGAGACCATGCGACCAAAGCCCTACACTCTAGCCCGCACGGCCACCATGGCCCCCTATGATTAGATATAATAACATTGTATTTTTACAACATTATTGATCATATTTACTGTTATATTGAGTTTAACTAAATTACGTATAAATATTACGAACTATAAAATGATCTTTCGGTAAGAAACTTTTAGGTTGAGATGCCTCGATAGCTTAAATATGTTACAATAAATAAAATCTGTGGTAAAAGAAAATAATATAGCAGTGTAAATCTAAAAAAATATAGTTATTTAACTATCACAAACCTTTAATTTCATGTATAAAAGAAATTGAAGAACAATAAATTTGAAAGTCTAATTCCTCATACTACTTCTCTTATTGTAACATTTTTAAACAAATTTTAAACAAAATCAGTGCTCGACAACAAATTTTTGAAACTAAAGCAGATGTTTAAACATCAATTCTCTTGAGTACCGCGTCACTCACACATCTGTTTTTTTTTTTTTTTATTGGTCAGATGGCAAAAAATTGTAGAAAAATAGTTTAAATTAAAAATCTTCGGTAGTCATTTTGTAGACAGCCTTCTCCTGAAAAGAATGAGACATCTTGTATGTTCACCAATGTTCAATAGAATCGTCGGTATCGTTTGCAGACGATTGGGCAATGGAAAAGATTGAATTCCTGGAACCGAGCATCGGAACGGGACGCGGTAATTCCCAATGGGGGAATTGTGGGTGAGTGCGTGGTAACTCTTCACACCAATTTTTGAACGTCACTCTCGAAAAGTAGTGTGCAGGAAGAATGATGTGAATTAAAACATTTTCGAACAGAAGTAGAAAGTAAGGCCGGCATTCTAGTGTCTTTCACAAAAATTAGAAAAAAATAAATAAAGACGTCGTTGAATCACCGGCTATGAACTATCTCGCATTGTCTCCTTGTTTTTGCTCTCCCTCCAAAGCCAATCGACCGTTTTTGTATCGATACATTTATTAAACGATAGTAATTAGGTTATTTAAGTTGAGCCCCTGTTCCCTTCCATTAATAGATACCATCCTTATGGGGTTTTAAATTTAAATATGTAAAAAATTTCAGATCGATACATTCATTACATTGATTTTTGAGTTGAGCCCATTTCTGTTTCCCCCTCCCCTTCAGCTGATTCTGCTGAAAATTGATAGATGATGTCTTTATAGAGCTTTGAATATATATCAATACATTCATTATAACGGCAGTTATTAGAGTTTTTGTGTTAAGCCTCCCCTTTGGCTGAAAATTAATATGTGACGTCATGGAGCTTACGCACTCATAAAATTTAGTGTCGATATATTCATTCTATCAGGAGTTATCGTGTTCACATTCACATATTCACACATAACATTTTTTTTTTTTTTTTAGAATTAAGGGCTGAAAACATGAAAATCCTGTGAAAACTCAACATCAAATTTCTGACCGATTACATAACTAATGTAAAAAATAAATAAATTGTAAAATACATAAATACATTTTTTATTTAGTCTCTTCTTCTCATTATGACAGCGCTAAAAACGCATAAAATGCCGAATGATTACCGTCTATTTACGTGTGTAATTGTGTGTGTGTGTGTGTGTGTGAGTGTGCTACTAAATATTTAGTATGTCTGATGTTTGGACAGACAACAGGAGAGTTAAATGGTTGATCTGATTGGAGGTGACACACATGACAGCCAAGTGAGAGGCTAGATCAACACAGTACTAGTACTATAGTTCCTGGCCTTGAGGTGGTAACCTCTCCTTGTTACCTGACTATTTGGTGATAAAAATATCACACATCACTGTCTGGCATGAACCTCTCGTTTCTGAGGTCCAACCACTACCTACTTTAGCAACCGACAGGACGATTGGATACAATCTATGTCCAGCTAGGCATACTAGGTCAAAGAGCATCATCAAAAGGCCGGAGTGCATCCTGTATCTCTCTGAAAGCAAAGACTAAAATACTTCTGTGTCTCCCTGGAAACAAGAGGAGAAGGTGCATCCTGTGCCTCTCTGAACGCAATGGGACAATATGCGTCCTGTGTCTCTCTGAAAGCAAGAGGACAATGTGCGTCCTGTGTATCTCTGAAAGCAACGGGACAATATGCGTCCTGTGTATCTCTGAAAGCCAGAGGACAATTGAAGCTTCTATAGTGCTTTATATAAACTATAGCTATTATTAAGACAATGAATTATACCAGTCACTTCTACAATGTCTTCTATACACTACAATATGTTATTAATAACTCTTTAATGGTAATGTCGTCCTAATCCCTTCAGAAGTATAAGAATTGTGTTCTTATGTTTAGAAAAATATGGAAACAAGTGCACTATCCAAAAGTATGTCTCAAAAATAGTAAAAAGTCAAAGATAGTAGCCATCTCTAGTGAGTGAGGTCCATATTACGCCCACGGGGAATCATATTTCAAAACTTATCTATTTGAATAAATCGTGTCCTATGAATACATGCATACATCCCCTCTACCCTCTACACCCAAATAAAAAACAAATTTTTATATTACAAAAAAATAAAATAAAAAATTAATTGGAAATGACCGAAAAGGCACCTGACGAAGGTGAGAAAATGTTAATTGATATATAGGAGCTTTTAGGTTGTTATTTGATGTGGGAAGAAAAAGGGGTATTGAGGAGTGATGTTTAATTTGTATGTAAAGTAGGGGAAGGAACCATGATGCTAAGTCAACTGTTGTAATTTATAGGGGCAGAGGTATGTAGAGTGGTCAGGTGGCGGCTGAGGAAGTCAGGATGTACAAGGAAACGGCGGGTCACTCTCCTGATGGAACGGACCCAGTGCACAGAGGAGAGTAGAGCTGCTAGCATCGTGTAAGCGTTGGGGCTAGTGGTTGGTACAGTAGAGTAGCTAATAGAGAAGAGTTCCACCCTGGTAGAGTATAGTTCTACCTTGATACAATAGTTAGTAAGCTGGTAGAGTAGAGTTTCACCCTGGTAGAGTATAGTTCTACCTTGATACAATAGTTAGTAAGCTGGTAGAGTAGAGATTCACCCTGGTAAAGTAGAGTTTCACCCTGGTAAAGCACTTCATAGCTGGTAAAGTAGAATTCCACTCGGGTAGAGTAGCTAATAGCTGGTAGGATAGATCAGAGTTCCACTCGGGAAGAGTAGCTGATAGCTGGTAGGATAGATCAGAGTTCCACGCTGGTAGAGTAGCTAATAGCTGGTAGGATAGATCAGAGTACTACTCGGTTAGAGTAGCTAATAGCTGGTAGGATAGATCAGAGTTCCACACTGGAAGGGTAACTATAACAGTAGAGTTCTAACCTGGTAGAGTAGCTCTACCACTCGCTTTCCACAACCACCACATTTTTCACTTGGCTGCGAAATCAACTACATACTACCTCTTCGGCAACAGACCAATTAGAGTATATACAAGTAGACGCTTGTTCTGTGACCTAAGTTTGAAGAGGAATCATAAAAACTTGTTGAACAACATATTGAGAGTACATTAAGGAAACGTCTTCATAATGACATTTCGGAACGATATTCGAAATGTATATAAAAAACCGGACGACCTGCGAAAAATCGTGGCTTATGTAAAATATGTGTTTTATTTTTCTCTACAACTTTTACGGATATATGTGAATATATACGGACATGTCATGTGAATTCTTCATCCTAAATTTCACTTTGTTTGTACAATTGCTTCTGTGTTAGGGCGCTTACAATTTTCTCATCACATATATATACAGACACACACAGATATACATACGCATAGACAGGCATTGCATAAATGTTCAAAATGTCTTCAGGGGAATTTGAAACCTGAAAATCCTATATTTTGGATATAAGAAAGTAATAATAATAGAGAAATAAAATACGTTGTCTTCTCACTGTTTTACTTGCGACCAGAACCGGTTTTGAACGCAACAGCGTCATCATAAGTTGCACATCTGTAAATGAATACATATAAAATATAAATGATGATAACTAGCAAAATCTTTAAAGCATCAGGGCAAAGTAACAAAATAAAAAATACAATAAAAACTTAAAACCTCTATTTTTTTGTTAAGGCTCGTTTAAAGAAAGCCGGATCTCTCCCTTGGAACTCTCGTGCAAGAGTCCCACTCTACGGCTACCAGTATGGCCTTCATTTTGACAATGAATAAAGAATTGGGAATCTCTTCTTTGAAGATGTTCCTTAGTTCGTATGTGTAGTTTCTTTCCTGTATGTCCTTCCTGTGAATCGATAATGCAATTGGATGTATGAAATTTGGTTACTCACTGAAGACATTCATGAAGCAAATGGGAGGGCCCGACCACATTACTGCTGGGGTCTAGATGAGTTGGACAGGTGAGAGGAACACCTCGTGACTCGAACCAGCTAGGCACTACAATAGAACTGGGTCTCGGAGGCCTGCTCCAGTCACGAATCTATCACTATTGGTCCGTATTGTACATATTCAGATTTACGTATCATCATGTCAGGAACCTAGCCAGAAACCACTTCATACTATTAATAGAAATAATAATAATATTTATTTATGTTAATAGTTATTTACTCGCAATTCTGAGTCCCATTCTCTTTAAATTTTACTGCCCTGACATGTCCCCAATTTTATTGTTTATTATTATTATTAAATAAATACAATACATATATTTATATAAATATATTGATAAAGTGGCTAAAAATCAATATGTGTCGTCGTTATGGGGTTTTGGATACAGATATTCCGTCCTTCGGATGGGACGTTAAGCGATGGTCCCGAGCCTGTACGATGTCAGGTACTCGTTAAAGACCCCTACCCTAGGTGAATAAAAATTTAGGGTAGGCAAAATTTAGGACTCCCACAGTAGAGTCGGGCTCATGTCCACCAGAGTGACGAAAGAGCGCTCTGGTAGTAGGCGATATGACCTCGTAGTTAAAGCCCGGGCATGAGTCATAAAACCTAACCTAACCTTGGATACAGATATTAATTAATATAAATAAGATACATTCATTCTACGGTTCATGTTCTCGAACCTAAATAATAAATGTGTATTATACAATGAAAAAAAAAAAAAAAAACATCTTTGGACCAAACGTGGAACTGAGATGCCCCAAAATCGGCGACGAATTCAAGCTATCGGCCTGAACAAGAATATGAACATATATTAGATGAATATTAATTATTATTTTTAAATATAGTTAGTTATTATGACTCATGCCCGGGCTTTAACTACGAGGTCATATCGCCTACTACCAGAGCGCTCTTTCCTTACTCTGGTGGACATGAGCCCGACTCTACTATGGGAGTCCTAAATTTTTATTCACCTAGGGCAGGGGTCTTTAACGAGTAGGTACCTCATATCGTACAGGCTCGGGACTATCGCTTAACGTCCCACCCGAAGGACGGCGTGCTTAAGTTTATTTTACCTCCCAGATAAAATAAACTAAGGGCCTCGGCACGCATACCACTGACCTATCGGCGCCCTCTTTTTTAAATATATAAAAGAAGATAAATGAATATGAAATTAATGAATACAATAGACATTTCTTTTATTATTATTATTATTATTATAAATTATAATTATTTTATATTTGTAAAATCCTTTCTGGAATGAAATTCCCCCGAAACTCAACATCGATTTTCTGACCGATGACATAACTTCCTCTATACTTCGTATAATTATGGAAATATAATATTGCAGTTGAGGGTGCTCAATGCACACAATAAAGGGTTTTGTAATTTTATTTGCCTGAATGATCTTACGTCCTGGGATCCTCTTTACGCCGGCAGGATAATAGACCGAATCTTAGAAATTTCCCCTAATGATTATAATGGACAGATTCTAGCTAAAGACTTGAACCATTGATGTTTTTATGGGTTTATAATAGTTGTCCGTTAAGCGGGTATAATGAACACTGAGAGTCTCTCGGCTAATTCTGTGTGGGATGGCTAGCTATACGGTAGAACAACAATGCTGGAGGTAGACCCAGTCGCTAGGGTTAATAGCGTGCTCCTTCACTTCCATTAATGGTAATCTATAGTAAATCTTATGTACTTGCGACAAAACTAGTATTCACTCTGATCTTTGTCCCACTTTGTACAATACATTCAAGTATCAGATTCAGCAATATTAGTACAAATCGGTGCTAATCTAATCTCCATGAACTTCCTCAGCACTTCCTAGGAGTAGAGCTCAACCTTTCCCTTCGACATATTTCTCCGAAAATTAATAGGTTCCATCCTTATGAGGTTTTGAATCTAAATATAAAATGTAATTTTTACAGTAAACTCTCCCTTATCCGGCGCTCGCAAAATAATATCAAATTTGTTAAGCTAAAATTAACATTCAATTGTTAGATTATCAATTATATATAGAGCCACGTGTATTTACGAGCACATAATAATTCCGTAACTCACGAATCTTTCATGTATATTTATTGTACATACATACATACATATGTCATGGCCCCCACATTGGATTGCGGGCCCTGTAACCAGGATCAGGGTTGGCCCCCCATCTCATAGTCATGTGCTATATTATAATTACATGGTTATTTTTTAACCCTTTTACAATTTTATTTAAACTAAAAATAGATTGTAAGGTATAATTAATGTTACAGTATCAGTTAGATTTTAAAACCAAACTTTATTGATTAAATTATTTCACACATCAATTGCTACCGTGATTATATCATTTACTTTTATTTTACTGAAATTTTAAACGTTTAAATTTTTAGATTTCTTTGACTCACTAACATTAAAATAAAAATTGACAAAAACTAGTATTACGATCTAAAAAAAAATAACATTAAGAGCTCTAAAAATTACGATGTTTGTGTGTGTTTAATACACTGGCTACAACAAAAGCTTACTTATAGCCTAACTGCTCTAAATTATCATAGCTTTCCTAGCTTTCTTTTGACTAAATTTATCAATAACATCTGAAAAGTCAATAGTTTTGGCCAATTCATTTTCAATCAGTCAAACTGATACTATGCGTCGATGCGTCTATTTTTAGAACACTGCTCTGAGGGAAACAGCTGGACAATAGGCTGGGAAATAGGAGGGGGGAGGGTTGAGGGGCCCGTCTATACCTGTCTCGTGCGCACTGTTTTATACTAGTAATTTGCACATCCATGCACACAACTAATTAAATAATAACTTAATAACTCGCACAACTAGAATATGTATCTATTGTGATGTACACTACGGAACATTTTTTTATGAATAAAAAGTAATTTTTTTTTATTATAATCTAATATCATATATATATTAGATATATATCAAGGTGTTTGAGAAACAAAACAAGAAAACATATAAAAAAACAGCTGTGAAATAGTGTTAAATGTAATGGAGTCGTGAGCTAGCTCTAAAACGGTGCATGTGGTTTGATATGTTTTAAATAAAAATGAAGTTGAACAATTAGATGAAAGTTGACTGGGGTGGAATTAAAGTGTGAAGAGTTGACGGGGTCTGGTTTTTGTGGTAGAGGCGTCGAGAAGGTACAATTAATAATATATATATTTTTCAATATGCCCAAATAATAATAATAATAGTTTTTAAGTATTTAGTTAAATGATTTTGTTGCTTTGATTTTCTTTTGCTTTGTTCAATGTTTAGTTTTTTTTTATTAGAATGTGCAAATAAAGCAAATAACCCAAATATTTGTCCTCTTCAAATTCTATTCTATTCATCTTCCCTGTTGGCCCAGTAGTAGTATCATTTAAAAAACCTTTGGATTAGAAATTAATATTATTTAAAATTATTAAAAATTGGTATCTCTTTGTGAATCCAAGTGTAAAGTTTGTTTAATTGAATTTTTTCGTTGTATACGTGTACTTTCTTAAAAATTGCACGTCTTAAATTATTGATAATATTTTTTTTAGGGCAATTTTCGGCAAACTACTGTAGAAATCAAAATTTAAATAAACAAAAGAGATCAAATTTCTACAGGAAATGTGGTAGCAAACAAGCTTTTATCACACTATTATACTAAATTTAATTATAATTTTATATTTTGCCTTTTTAAGCTGTGATCCCTTGCAAAATCTACTAAAATAAAAAAATAAAAAGGACTGGAGCCGGACCCCCTTGGGCCCGGGCCCTGCAACCAAAGTTGCACCAGCCCCACCCTTGTGGGGGCCATGACATATGTACATTGTATTTATAATGAAGGGAACGCTAATACAATATTTTATTACTTCACTAATATCCTATAAATAAATTATAATAAATATACAGTTAAAAATCAAACATATATAAAAAATGTTCCCTAGAATAGAAAAACAAAGGTACCGTCCCGTCCGTGGCACAACAATATCGTCTTATCGGGAAATAAACACTTAACTAGTAAAGTCAAAGTTTAATTTTTTTCCACAGAAACCTCCTATTTATTTTTCCTTTACACCAGTTCTATTTTTCTCAGTTTTCATTTCATTCTCATAGAGAAAGGAATCGATGGATCGTTTTTCAGACGTCTTAACACTAAACAAGTGGTGGGACTATGCAGCACGGAACAGTGCTGTGTTAGCCAAACAAAACAAAATTACCGATTTTTTTAACAAATAATTTTAGAATTTTAGATTTTGTTTTAAATATGTATGTAATTAAACGCAGATTTCAAAATATCTTTTTAATGCTTGGATAAATATACATATGTACATATAATAAATAATAAATCAATGTTCAATATGTACATATTTGTCTATTTAATAAATGTTATCAACAAAATACATACGTGTTTTATTCCTTAGCTCACCTAAAAAAAAACACTTTTTTTTATGCTTTAATTGATGTATTTTTTCTCATTAATTGATGATTTCCGTTATCCGGCGTCACGTCGGTCCCGGCAACGCCGGATAAGGGAGAATTTACTGTAATTACATCAGCAGTTATTGGGAATTTTGAGTTGAGCCTGCCTCTGATCCTTCCCTCCCCTTCAGCGGATTTCCCTGAAAATTAATAGATGTCGTCCTTATAGGGCATTGAATTTACTTATGCAATCTGGTTTCAATACATTCACTACAATGGCAGTTATAAGCCCCTCTTCCCTCAACCCCTTTGGCCGATTTGGCTGTAAATAATAGGTGTCGTCATGGAGTTCTGGAAACATAAAAAAATTTCGTGTCTTTTTTTTTTTTTTTTCATTTTGGGAAACAAGGTACGGAAAACATGAAATTTCTGTAAATTTCTGACCTATTATATAACTTCTCTATACATCGTTGGGGACAAGGGTGGATCCAGGATGTTCATCAGGGGGGTAAAATTTCGTTGACAGGTTGAGTAACAGTCTGAGTCTGTAAACGAATGACGTCATTAATGTCTGTAAGCAAGACCGCAAGAGGTCCTTCGCGCATCACTAGGACGTCTTTCCCACTTTAACGTGCTTTTTTCTATATCCTTATCGAAACTGACTTATGAGCCTCTGCGCTAAAGGGGGAGGGGGGGGGGGTAACTCTGCTCCCTCCCCCTCCCCTCTTGTATCCGCCACTGGTTGGGAAAGTAAAATTATTTTGTACTCGAAAGGAGTCATATGGGATGAGTCCATGAATTAGTGTCTGCACTGACCTACATAAGAAATCTTGCAAAATGCACATGAAATAATATAAAAAAACAGTACTCCTCAATAGGTTCCTGGTAAGTAGTCAGTGACTTGATGCAGTTTCATAATGATCTTAGATACCCTCTTCATCATCTAGAGAAATTTCTTATTTAAATAATGCCCAGGGATAGGAAATGAGTGACAGGCCATCCTAATGATAGTTACCATGACAAACGATGGTAAGTCCCAAATGAGGTTGACTGGTTCACATTGCAGAACCCTTCTACTATGGTAATGGGTCTCTTTGTCGGTCTACTATTCTGCTCATACCGACAAATGGTTCTCAAAGCTCCATACTGCTAAACCAAACAAAGTAAGAACACCATCTCTCTCAGTCTTGTGTAATCTCTTTCGTTAATGATTTAAACACTCCTAGAGATGTTGTAATCCTTGATTTTATTATCAATTTGCCTCACACTAAGCATTTTCTATAGTACAGATACATAATGAAACATGAGTTTCCTAACAGCCCTCGAGCAAGAGAATGTTAATTGCAGTTTCCGAAAACATTCAATTTCCTTCGTATCTATTGCATCAGGTTTCTCCCCTTCACTCTTTTAAATGAACCTTATCCCTAATAAATGTTTAACAGCATTTACACGGGAATTACTCCATCGGTCCCTTAAAACACTAATAAAATTTTTGAAAAAATTACTTTTCACAACCAGAGGATCGACTGTTTTGGGGTTTTGTCTGTATTATGTGCAATAGTAACTTTTGTTCTATCATAATGAGGACGCCGGTAGCTCAGTGGTATGCGTACGTGCTTACTGAGCTCAAGATCGTGTTTAAGCCATGGTCCCGAGCATATAGGATGTCAGGTGACTCGTTAAAGACCCCTACTTTAGGTGAGTTAAAATTTAGGACTCCCATAGTAGGAGTCGGGCTCATGTCCAACAGAGTGACGAAAGAGCTCTCTAGTAATAGGGGATATAACCTTGTAGTTAAAGCCTGGGCATGAGTCATAATAACTAACTCAATAATAATAATATAGAGGGCGCAGGTAGCTCAGTGGTATGCGTGCTTGACTTCTGAGCTCAAGAACGTGGGTTCGTAGCCCGACCGAGGCCCTTAGTTTATTTTATCTGGGAGGTAAAATAAACTTAAGCACGCCCTCCTTCGGATGGGACGTTAAGCGATGGTCCCGAGCCTGTACGATTTCAGGTACTCGTTAAAGACCCCTACCCTAGGTGAATAAAAAATTTAGGGTAGGCAAAATTTAGGACTCCCACATTAGAGTCGGGCTCATGTCCACCAGAGTGACGAAAGAGCGCTCTGGTAGTAGGCGATATGACCTCGTAGTTAAAGCCCGGGCATGAGTCATAAACCCTAACCCCCCTATAATAATAATAATATTTATTCCTGTTAAACCGTCACATGGTAATTGGATACATCATATGTAAACATGAAGTTAGCTTATAAATTAGTTACGAAAACATCAATTAACTCTTAGAGTGTGACACTCATGGATTAGTAATAACAATACTGTTAAAAAATAAAATGAAATTAATAAATAAATCTTCGAAAATATGAGTACAAAAATAATAATTTTAATTAATACAGTAGATACATTTCTGTTCTTACGCACCTTCATCAGGTTACAATGTGTGAAATATTGAAAAGAGAAAGAAAACAAAATAACAATAACAAATATAAATAAATACATATTTAAAAATAAAAATAAATAAAATAATAAGGCAAGAGATATGAGATAGTAAGATGTTATGGGACGAGATTTCTCATAGAAATAGAAAACATCTTCCCTCTGTTTTATTTCCGACCAAAATCAATTACTTACGTTATCATCAGGGGCATATCTCACCTGAGTGCGGTGTCTAAAGAATAGGCTGATAGGCCCACTGATGATGAAGCAGTTGCGTTGAAAACTAGTTCTGATCGGAAATAAAAAAATGGAAAGACAACATATTTTAATTTTATGAGAAACCCTGTTCGAAAACAAAGCGGCTTGCCGTAAACGCGACTTGGATGGTACGGAATTCTCAGATAAGCAGGGAGCTGGGTGTTCCCGACGCTAGAGACGAGGTTCAGGACTGGGCTGCTGAGTGTTTCTGGAGCCACTACCTTTGGCACACACCGTCGCCTAAAGCCCCGGCTTGTTCAAGACATTATCCTCTGACTACCGTCTTTATTATTGTCATTATTTATTATTTTTTTCATTTATTTATTGTGAATAACGCTTTTAGCGCTGAAACAAATAAAACGTTTTTTTTTAGTTTTTTTTCAACTTTATGTGATTTTTATCGCTATTTAGTCCTTTTCTGTTGCAATTTCAATTTATATTTTGTTGTTATTTGTTTATTTATTTATTGTGAATAGCAGCGCTTTTAGCGCTGAAACAAGTAAAAAGTTTTTTTTTTTTAATTTTATGTGACTTATCGCTATTTGGTCATTTTCTGTTATAATTTCAATTTATATTTTGTTATTATTTGTTTATTTATTTACTTCCCTAGCTGTAAGAAGGATAGTTATGTAATCTTTCAAAAATTCGATGTTGAGTTTTGACCAGAATTCCATGTTTTCTACAATTATTCCAAAATTCAACTAACATCTGACATCGCATAGGCTTGGGACCATCGCTTAACGTCTCAACTTAACGGCGTGCTCAAGGTTTTTTCTCTTCCCAGATAAAAAAAGATGTTTCCAACCCGCGATCTTGAACTGAATATCTGATAGTAAGTAAGATGATTACTGTCTGTACCTGGTATTAATACGATAGTAGCTGCTATTGAAGGTATACGATAGGATAGTGAGTGAGGTGAGTTGTGAATGAGACGGGGGTCTGACGGGTCACGATCCAACCTCAGCTCCCAGACACAGCAGAGATATCATCAGTCATTCATCATTCACTGCTCCAGTAGCGGTGACCAGTAGCTCCTACCGTCCTTCCTCGTCCTATCTAGATCCACTCATCCTAAGTCACTTGAATTCGCCATTTTATGTATAGGGCCTTTGGTACGTTAAGACCATAGCCCAAAGTTGCCCAATTCGCCAGTATGCGTTCAGTTTGCACATTGGCCAACAGACCTGGCCTAAGTCCGAAAATGTTTTGATTCTTTATCATTTTGATGTAAAAAAAAATATATGTGATGTGGCTATAACCGGAGTTTCTTATACCAATCACTTTTACACAGATCAACAGATCACTCTCCCTCCCCTCCTCTCAAATTCATTTCATACGCCATTACTGGTTACGAGGTCATATCGCCTATTACCAGAGCGATCTTTCGTTGCTCTGGTGGATATGAGCCAGACTCTACTGAGAGAGTTCTCAATTTTGCCTATTAGCTTTATTCACCTTGGCATGAAAGCGCTCATGAAAATTAAAAATTTTCCTATTTCGGTTGCATGAGTTGTGAATCCAACAGAATACGATTTTGACCCTCCAGTGGATTCTTTAGTGAAGTAGTACAGAAGCTTCTGTCGTAAATATTGTTCCAACACAAATAAAAGGAATAGTCGTCGGTAAATCACGGCCAATGAACTTCCCCAGAACAAATTATAAATTTACCAAGTGAGCGATTGGGCTAAAAATCAATAGTTGACTTACATAGAGGCTTCTGGATCCCAGTACTAAATTAAATGTTGAATAAGAAGAAGAAGAGTTTATTATAACAGTCGCATTTACAGAGGTACAATTATACAATAAGGTTCCTTAACCATTACCCTTATACACTGAATACAAATCAAAAATAATCAGTTAAATTATAAAATATGCTACTGCTTAAACGTAAATTTTACAAAACATTCAAAAACAGAGATTATAATTTTAAATCGTGAATAGATATTTTTGTGTTTCCCACCCTGAGTTTTTCCTATTTTCTTTACCAAAACGTTTTGATTCGTGTCACAAATGTGTAGAAGTAAAAGTAAAAAGGGATGAAAGGATAGGAAGAAAGTGGGCCTTCGTAGGGATTTATCGCCCACCCTTATCCCTTCTATGAACAACGTCAACATAATCAGCTGGTTCATTTTATTTTCAGGGGTCCCCTGGCCCATTTTTTTTTCCATCAGATGAAAATCGTTTATAGAAGAGTTTCAAAGGATATTTCATAATCCCTTGCTATTTTTTAATGTATGGAAATTATTTTCAGATCTTCCTGGCTCTCTTCGCCGTAGCTTTGGCTGTTGAAGAATCCCGTGACAAGAGGGGCGTTGCTGTCTCTGGTACGAATATTTATTACAATGAAATATACTTAAAATATACACATTTTTTACGTATTTTGTATATAATACAATAATATTTGTTTATAGGGTTGGGCTATACTGGTCTGCCCTACGCTGGATATGGAGGCTGGGCCGGGTACCACCCAACTGTGGCCGGCATCCACTCTGCTGTCCCCCCTGCCTACTCTGCCTTCCCCGGCTACACTGGATACAGTGGCTACCCTGGCTACACTGGATACGCTGGCTACCCTGGCTACGCCGGATACGCTAAGAGCGGACTCTACCCTAAGTAAAGAGTTTTTGTTGAAATGTATTATGTAGTCCAGCAGGAGCTGAACATTTAGCTCTTCATGGATTTGGAGGATGGAGGTAGTCCCTGGAGTAGCTACCAACCAATCTAAGGCATTTGTTTTGGGCCACTTGAAGAGTTCTCAAGTTCAAAGTCCACACTGGGCATGCATACGTTATCACTGGCCGCAACAGAAGCTTGTATATGAGGAGTCTATTATATGTTGATATATTCATTACATCGACAGTTATTGAGGACTTTCTGTCGAGCCCCTTCTATGATCCCCTTCCCTAAGGTTGATTCTGCAGAAAATTAATAGATGATGTCCTTATGTAATTTTCAATTAATATATGAAATTTTGTGTCGATACATTCATTACATTGGTGTTTTAGCGGTTATGAAAGCTAATAAACTTCAGTTTTTAAAATATTTTTAATAGTAACTCAAACTTACTACATATTAAGTAGGTATATGGGAGCCATGGTGGCCGTGCGGGCTAGAGCGTAGGGCGTGGTCTCACCATGGTTTGCGGGTTCGAATCCCGTCCGGGAGTGAGTTTTATTTCGTAGATAGAACTCCCTCCCGGGGCCATGGATGTCGTAAATATAACTAAATAACTCATTGACATGGCTAATATGCACCGTACATAAGGCCAAAAAAAAAAAAAAAAAAAAGTAGGTATATTCATTGTCTTTTCATAAAACATATGTTTTTAAATTACATAGAAATAAATGTTATCGATTATTAATTAATTCAAAATAATAAAACGAATAAATAAAACAAATAAATAATAATGTGGGGGGCGCCACACCACTCCCCCTCCAGCGTCAGCGATGGTCGGCCTGGTAGAGATAGGTCGGTTTTATTCTATCGATGGTCACCGTCACCGCTTTCCTCGCTCGGCTGATGGTGTAAGTGTTCCTCCGGCGATGCAGCACCTCGAAGGGACCGTCGTAAGGGGTCTGGAGCGGTGCTTTCACGGCATCGTGTCGGACGAATACGTGCGAGCAGTTCTGGAGATCTTTCGGAATGTAGGTCTGACGAAGACTACAGTGGTGGCTGGCCAGCGAATTAATTAATAATCGATAAATAAAACAAATAAATAAGACATGTGGGGGGCGCCACAGTGTTTTTATGTTCCTCTCCTCTAATCTCTCCTTTCACGCATTTCATTGAAAATCAATATTTGTCGTCTTCGTGGGGTTCTGGGAACACATATTAAATATATTACTTGGTGGTAGCCAGGTGTAGTGGACTAACTTGTTAAATAAGTAATTAGATTTATCAGTCCAACATATTTTTGTTATTTTTACCACAACTAGTTTCGACAATTTGCCATCTTCAGAATCTGAACATACATAAACCAAAAGCTCGTAAACTCCAATATAATTTTGGTTTATGTATGTTCAGATTCACCACCTGAAGATGGCAAATTGCCGAAACTAGTTGTGGTAAAAATAAAAAAATATGTTGGACTGATAAATCTAATTACTTATTTAACACATATTAAAGTTCGTGTTGATAAATTATACTATCGGGAGCTATCGTATTCACAGACCGGTATTTATATATTTTTTCACTTTTTGGAATCTGGGGTTGGGTGTGGTGGGGTGAAGGGGATGGGAAAGGGTCAGTAAAAAAAGGTTTGATGAAAAAAATACTTTTTTTGGCCACTCACATATATTTTCTTTTTTCTTTATTTTTTATCATTTTTAAATAAAATAATACCAATATTAAAAATATATTTTACAATGTTTGCTACGTGTTACAATTTTAACATTACTTAGAAATACTTCTTAAAGATACTTATTTTACACACTTAGGAAAGCTAAATCTTTGGTTCCTAAATCTAATCAGATCTAAGTTAGCACATTTGAGATCATCTCAAATTTTAAATTTATTGCTACAATCGTTTCTCAGTTAGAGCGCTCGCTAACTTTCATTCAAGTAACTCATGTCCGGGCTTTAACTACAAAGTAATTTCGCCTACTACCAGAGCGCTCCTTCGTCGCTCTGGTTGACAATCCTAAAATTCTAATGAAAAACTCAACACCACATTTCTCAACATAACTTCCCTTAGACTTCATATATCTGGGAAAGTAACAGTTTCTACGCGAATTTAGTGGATTATAAATTTTCTTTCTAGAAACATTTTTCGGCAAGGAAAAATTCTCCCCGCTATCCTGCCCGGCATTATAAAAAAAAAAAAAAAAAAAAAAAAAAAAAAAAAAAAGCATTCCATTTATATAACTGTAAGTTTTAATCTGCCTCACAAATGTATAATTAAGTAATCATGTAATTAAGAAAACATTTTAGAAATCATTTATATTTGAAGCAGTGACAAGCCGCCTAAGGAATGACCGGAGCGTTAAATTGTTATTCCTTAAGGATGGCCCTTGGTAGTTGAACCGAGCCACCGCATATGATTTAGTAGAGACCAATCAGCATACCAAACTACCAATTAACATACTAAGAAAAACAGAATAACTTCAACTTTAACATTCACTATAATTCATCAATTTTCTTTACCTATCGTTATTGTACTGGCCCAAGAAAGAAAGAAACGGCGAGCGTTCCAGAGCAGGCTGGTAGACTTTCCTGGAACATCTGAGCGAATTGGGCTGGAAAAGGAGCAACTGTTAGTTCTCGATGGATTTGGGTATTTCTGATAAAGCAGGGTGCGTTCACCGGTATCTGTCTGAACTATACGGGGCAAGCGTAGGTTAAGAGTGGAAGTATTAGTGTCTTGTAAAATAAGGATGTTTGTGTAGTGGATTTTTGTTTATGAGTCTGAGTCGTGTATACATGCTTGTTGCAGTTTTATGTTGATGTGTCAAGTTGCATTTCGATACCAAATTTAATCGGAGGATTCAGCAACCCCCCACTACCCATCGACCGATTTCCCAGATAATTAATATGCGCGTTTTTTTTATAGGGCTTTGAATTTAAATATAAAATTAAACGTTGATACATGTATTACATCTAGAGTTATTAGGGTTTCGAGTTAAGCCCCCCTTCCTTTCCTTTGGGCTGAGTTGGTTGAAAGTTCCTTAAAAGTTCTGAATATACATATAAAATTTAGTGCCGATAAATTCATTCTATACAGCAGTTATTTTGTGCCCGATTACGTAACTTTCCCTATACTTCGTATAAATGGAGAAGTAAAAAATGTATAATTAGAAAATTAAGCTGTTGGAAGTGCTGATTGGTTCCTTAATGAGGACCACACACGGATCTGATTTGAAATCATATAGAAAATATGAACATTTTCAATCTGATGACAGAAATATATAAATACATAGCTATATAGCTCTATTATAGCGCACACCCTGATCTTTAGGATTCCATGGAATGGAATTCGGGGTTGATCGATTCAAAGTTTGCTGGAGTGTTCTAGCGAGAAACGGCGTAAAGTCCTTCGCCTCCTCCTCAAAAACTATTGTAGCTATGAACTTGAAATTTGGGATAAATTAGTAGTCATATGCGCTAACTTAAATTCAATTAGATTTTGGCTGAAATCGGACGAAAATTGAGACCACTTTACTTTGAGATCTAAGTACATTTTACAAGATAACGCTTAAAGTTATGACCTAATCAAACATTTTTACGAGTAAAAGTTGTAGAAAAAACTGAAATACATATTTTATATGAAATATGATTGTTCGCATATCATCTGATTTTCGAAAAATGTAGATTTAAAACACATATTTTTAGACGTTCCTTGATTTACCCAAAAACGGTTAGTACTATCGAAAATGATTTGAGATAGGATCAATGCGACTAAATAATGAAAAATAAATTTCCGTAGGAAATATTTCATTTTTACGTAGCAACGAATTATAAAATATTTTTTTAGTATTGTGATAGTGAGGGCGCTGGTAGCTCAGTGGTATGCGTGCTTGCCTTCTGAGCTCAAGATCGTGGGTTCGAAACCCGGCCGAGGCTCTTAGTTTATTTTACCTGGGAGGTAAAATGAACTTAAGCACGCCATACTTCGGATGGGACGATGAGCGATGGTCCCGAGCCTATACGATGTCCGGTACTCGATAAAGACCCCTGCCTTAGGGGAATAAAAATTTAGGACCCACAGTAGAGTCGAGCTCATGTCCAGCAAAGTGACGAAAGAGCGCTCTGGTAGTGGGCGATATGACCTCGTATTTAATGTCCGAGCATGAGTCATAATAGCTAACTTACTAGTATTGATAGTTTTTATGAACAATTATGAGAATGAAAATAAAAAATAAAGTCTATGTAATGTGGTCTTTGTTATACCAACCATCCCATTAAAATCATTTCATACTGGCATTATTGCGTATAAGAAAGTCACTCTCAGAATACGCTGTACAAAAAAAAATATCGCTGACGCCAACTCATTACTCTCATGTACCGAGTAATACCAGTATGAAATGATTTTGAGAAGGTGGAGGGGGAGAGAGTATCTGTAAGCGTGGTATGTACAAAAAATTTCTCTAATGAGCACATTTTTTAATATTAGTTTCGATGAAAACTCCTATAATAATTATTATCAAGTGTGAATAAGAATGAGCCATCGAACACATGTAGACGCGATAATGAATCAGGGAGCGTTAAAAGGAGTGTGTTAACGTGGACAGGGCTATATATCAGAAAAGGTTGGCTACCCCTCATGATGGAAGAGACGAGCTCTGAAAGCTACTTGATATTCATCAAACCCAACCCAAGGATAATAAGGGCCAGTTAATGAGGAGCGATACACATTAGAATTAGGAGGGTACTTGAGGGCATCGGATCAACTAATCAATGAAGATACAGAAGACGAGCTACTCTCAACAAGCATTCCTCCACCAAGATCAGTCAACTCTCTCCGACTCCCCCCTCTCAAAATAAGGGCCAGTTAATGAGGAGCGATACACACTAGAATTAGGAGAGTACTTGAGGGCATCGTATCAACTAATCAATGAATGTACAGAAGACGAGCTTCTCTCAGCAAGCATTCCTCCACCAAGATCAGTCAACTCCCTCCCACTCCCCCCTCTCAAAATAAGGGCCAGTTAATGAGGAGCGATACACACTAGAATTAGGAGGGTACTTGAGGGCATCGGATCAACTAATCAATGAAGATACAGAAGACGAGCTACTCTCAACAAGCATTCCTCCACCAAGATCAGTCAACAGGGAAAACAAATTGGTATTCTCAATAGCGTTACGAGGGCGCCGGTAGCTCAGTGGTATGCGTGCTTGACTTCTGAGCTCAAGGTCGTGGGTTCGTAGCCCGACCGAGGCCCTTAGTTTATTTTATCTGGGAGGTAAAATAAACTTAAGCACGCCGTCCTTCGGATGGGATGTTAAGCGATGGTCCCGAGCCTGTACGATGTCAGGTACTCGTTAAAGACCCCTGCCCTAAATGAATAAAAATTTAGGGTAGGCAAAATTTAGGACTCCCACAGTAGAGTCGGGCTCATGTCCACCAGAGTGACGAAAGAGCGCTCTGGTAGTAGGCGATATGACCTCGTAGTTAAAGCCCGGGCATGAGCCATAAAAACCAAACCAACCAATAGCGTTACAGACTTTTTGTTATTAATTTTTTAGACTCGGACCCCTAGAAGCTCCCACTGAGGTAATCACTGACTGTAATACTTAAGTTGACTGTACATGAGCAGCAAAAATGCAAAGCGCAGCAGCAGCAAATGCACGCTGAGGTTTCTGTGCTTTTAGAATTAAATTACTCACATCCAATAGAGTGCATTTGCTGCTGCTGCGCTTTGCATTTTTACTGCGCATGTAAAATCAGCTTTAAGAGTATAAAGTATAACATAAATGACGATTTTGAGCGAGGAAATGAAAAATCTCTCGTTAAAAATGCCAAAAACTTCACAACGGAACCTGTTCGACAATTCCAAGACAAAAGCAAATACAGCCACAAGAAAGTACACGTAAAGATATTTTACAATAATTACGCTCCATTTATATTTTTAAATTATTGAAATTATTGATTTCTTATTGATTAAATTTTATTACAAGATATCTCCACAAAGTTGATACAAGAATATTTATATCACACTTTAGTTATCACAAACCACTGGTAACATTTGTAAGTAACAGTGAAGTAGGTACTAGATCAATAAAATATCATTTAAATATTTTTAGGTTTAATATTTTTATTGTCCTTTAATAACATAAAATGTATCTATGTACTTTAAAATGGTTAATACTTATAATAGGCATATAGGTCATTAACTTTTCATCATAGAGGTTTTTTCATCTACAAGATAAAATACCTAAGGACCTCGAAGGGGTTTTGAACCCGCGATCTTAAGCTCGGTAGGCTAGCACGCTACCTCATAGTAGGATTTCATAGAAATTTCATAACGTCACTTTTTCCAACTTTGAATTAATCAAGAGATGACAGGTCCAGCGGAATAGTGTCGGCTTGTGGTAAAGATGTGCCCAGAGTATTAACAACATCCATTTGTTCATGATTACAGCTCGGTCGTATCCTAATAGGCGTCATATTTATTAAAACCAGCCATCCTGTTAATTATAACTCGATCTGAATAGCGGAGATAAAAAAAAAAAATGAAGAATGAAAAACAAAACAGAAGTGATAAAAAACATGAACTCATTAGAAGGAGAGACGGCATTCTGAGCAGCATTACACTATCCGCGGCCTATTTCCTCTATCATATTTTGTCCAGGCTGTCGACGATAAATATTTATTTATTTATGAACATACTAAACAGAATATATTAATAAAATAGATAATAATTTTGAGATAGATGGAGATAATCAGGCTCCATTTGATAAAATGTATGTTTTAAGGATCCAACGTTGAGGCCTTTCGTTGCATTCCAGCTCTCCAGATACTGACAGTATCATTAATGTCTCGATAAGTCACTTGCAACACGGGGCCACACTCCTATGTGTTCAGTGTTATCGTAATTTGCATTGCAAGTCCAGTCGCTGCGCTTTCTCCATAAGACGTATACTTCGTATATAATACGCTAGTGGTTCCATGATCTTACTTGCGGTTCAACGTAGAAACCATTTACATATCATTAGTTTATATCCGGGCTATAACTCACAACGAGCTCGAAAGTCGCGGGTTCGAAACCCAACTGAGGCCACTAGGTTTTATATTTGGGAGGTGAAAAAACCTTGAGCGATGGTTCCGAGCCTGTGTGATGTCAGGTACTCGTTATAGACCCCTACTGCCCTAAAATTTAGCACTCCCACGGAAGAGTAACCCATAGACCCATTGATTTTGATGCCGATCAATGGTCGGGCTCTAACTTCTAGGTTAGATCGCCTACTACCAGAGAGCTCTTTCGTCACTCTGGTGGACATGAGCCAGATACTACAATTGGAGTCCTAAACGTTGCATATGACTTGCAATCAAAAGCAAAACAACTTTTTTCTAAATTATTATACTTACATATAGGAGATAATGCAGAATCTATTGTTCAATACCGAGCAATATTTGAAGCTCTCTGGATGAACATATCGTATCATATTAATTTTACAAAGCGAAAAATAAAAAAATAAAATATTTTTTTTTATTCTGGTGCGGTGCCGAGGTTTCTCAAGAATAAATGCATAAAAATTTAAAAAAGGAAAAAAACAATAATATAATCATTATTAAACAGCAAGTTCTAAATAAGAAAAAAAATTAAAATAATAGAAAAAACTTACAATAATAAATATAACTAAAAAAAAATTCAAACAAATTAAGAGGAAATTACACGATAAATAAATGTATTTATAAAAATAAAAAGTCAAAAGAAGATAAATTTAAATATAAGAGAGGGGAGGAAGCCCAGACGGTTTGAAATAATAATAATTGAGAAAACTAATATAGTAATAAAATAAAGTGAATAAATAAATACCTTTGTCTACCCTAAATTTTTATTCACCTAGGGTAGGGGTATTTAATGAGTACTCGATAACGTACAGGCTTCGGCAATTTATGCACATATTTCTGCTAATATATTTAAACTGTAACAGAAATTAATGTTTTGAGAGTCTGCGAAAACGAATATCTAATTATTTTTATTAAATTATGATCATATATGGTATATGGATCATATATGTCATATATGGAGCTGGAGAAGTATATAACCGATAACCGGTGATTTGCCGACGACTTTTTTTTCTTAAGATCTCTTTTAAGATCTTTTTTTTCGATATAGCTCCTTTCGCGCAGCTGTTTTTTTCTTATTTTATTTTCTGTGGAGCCTTCCGGGCTGTGAAAGGAGTCGAAGATCAGGGGTATAGCCACTTTAATATATATTCTTCAATTAAAAAATTTATAAATAAAAAATGATTGAAGTTCATAGTGAGGGTACAAAAGCTCATAAACAGTTTAGCTGCTATCGTGCTCGTTGACTGGATTTCTGAGAAGTATGACCAGTGGAGCGCTATTAATTATATTTTCGAAGACAAACAGCTTGTTAGGGTTCATTTTCCCAAGGCACTTATATTACTCGAGGACTCCTGGAAGCGACACGGTTCCGATATATTCTGACTATCCGGTGATTATATCGTGTGGTCCCCATGCAGGTATCATAACTTGGTTGTGGATATCATGAGTTATTATCCGTCTTTTCATCTGATCCTATAATAGCCACCTACCGCTTTTTACACATTTATCATATTGGGCCCGGAGGGAAGAGGCAAGGCTTCCGATCGGTGATCGCTCCACTCCCCACTGTCCAGGCTCCACTCCAAAGATCTTTCTCTTCATCAGTTTGGCTACTTTCATCAAAAGATAAAATCCAAATATCAAACGAGCATGTAGAGATTACAAAACTGCAACGCTTCCAACATTCCAAAAACTTTTTGCCTAATTAGATTTCAAATATTAGATTGAGAGTTTCCCGATTGGGGCTCGTGGCCAAGTAATTGTAAAGGAATGATACAAAGAATGACGCAGAAGGAGGACTATCGGCTTAGTAACACTTATGATAGGAAAATCTAGGCCGCGTTGAAGTCCCCGACTGGAGACTCAGGTCGGTCGCCTCGGGTTGACAAAAAGTTTATAACGAGAAAGCTGCCAGGATGTTCCTGAAGAAAGCCTCTCCGGAGGATAAATAGGTGGGGGATTCATGCAATCATTGGGGCATTAAGAGCGCTGTCCGAAGACGCATCTGATTGGCATGAAATGAACCTGAGCTTGGCAGTTGGGAAGCAGAAGGTTGTCAGCGCCCGGATAGATAATCAAGAAGCCTTTCCCGATCGATCGTCAACTCAGATCTTTTAAACAGTTTAATGTCTGCCTTAGGAGAGGCCACATCCACCAAACCATAGGATATTAGAGTCTTAATTTCAATGGAATTCACGGTTGATTGCGCCTGGTGGACAGCATTCTCGAGGCTGTCCCGAATGCGAATAGTCTTTAACGGACTGTTCCGTGACCTCGAGAACCGTGGATATAAGAATAATATGAAAATGTGATTATTTCATAGGTTGTAAAAACAAATATAATAAAATCTCTCACAGATTTTATTTATATTTGCTAGCCGGCTTTCGACGTTGCCTTAAAACAATATATTACAAAACTGTAACCAAATATTGTTTTATCTGATACAAGGATATTTCTATGTTGTCTATTTAAATGTTCACTTGACAATGCGGGTTTCTCATAGAAATGATTTGCTCGAGAAAAATAAAGCGTTGCGAAGCCATGTTTTTCTAAATGTATTTCCAACTACACTCAGCCAGAATGGAACATGACACTGTAATTTGAAACAGATTTATATTATTTCTTAGCTACATCGGTATACTTTTCTGTGTTTATGGTTCTATGTCTTATGTATTTCAAGATTTATTCTGTTATTTATATACAAATACCTCCAGCAGGAGTGCGTAGGTTTTAGTTTTTAAAAAGATCCCCAGAGTATGGAGGGAAAGTTACGAATTCAATTGAAAATTCGATATTGAGTCTGGTGGAGAGTGGACTCGATAACTCCCGATTCAATAAGTTTCCCTAACTATACGAAGTACGAGTATAGAGAAACTTATATTATCGATCAGAAATTCTATGTTCTCACCGCGATTCCATGCTTGGACGACCACCTATTAATTATGAATCAGCTTATGAAGAAGAGATCAGATGGACGGGCGGAGAGAGCATAACTATCGACACGAAATTTCATAAGTAAATTGATATCTTTACAAGGACGACTTCCATTAATTTTCAGCGGAATCAGACCAAGGGATCAGAGGGGCTCAACTAAAAAATTCAACAACAGCCGATGTAATTTGTATGTCGTAGTCATTTCATGAAAAAAGAAGACATTTCATGAACTGCCGGCATATTGTGAAATTATATTAAATGCCTAGGCCTTTCATGAATTTACGATTTTTTCTTGATGTACCTATACAATCTTATGGCATTTCGATTTTGAAGGTTCATGAAATGCCTCAGTGATACTGAGAAAAATTGTAAAATCTGATTTTACAATCTTTTTAGAGTTTTAGGTGCTTTAAAACTTTAAAAGGTATTTATTAATGTTTATAATATGTTTTTGAGTACAAATAAAAGAAGAAAATTTTTGTAATAGGTGCTTACACCTTTCTTGGTTGTTAATATGGACGTTGTTTGGTTTTGAGCTGTAATATGCATTATAATTATTGAAAAATAGCTCTTCACCTCTATCCATCACGAAAATGTTCAACTGAAGTGAAATAAAAAATAGTTTGTAACCTCTATCCATCACGAAAATGTTCAACTGAAGTGAAATAAAAAATAGTTTGTAACCTCTATCCATCACGAAAATGTTCAACTGAAGTGAAATAAAAAATAGTTTGTAACCTCTATAACCTCAACAAGTGTTACATGGTTTAACGAGTCAGATTGTGTAGAACATCAAGTGCCGGACGTAAATATGTCATTTCATGAAAAGCCCAGGCATTTAACGTAATTTCACAATATGCCGGCAGTTCATGAAATTCTTTGTTTTTTTTTTCATGAAAGGATTGATTTCACTAAGTGACTACGACATATATATGGACACATTATTTAGTTTGATAATTTACAGCGCCTATGTAAGTCAACTATTAACTTATTACACCAAACGGCCGATTGGCTTTGAATGGAGAGCGGAAACTTAATTGATTATTTCATTCTGGGGAAGTACATGGTGATTCACCGACGACTTATTAGTTTTATCATCAAAATACCATTATAATTTATTATTTTTTTTCTCATCAATTATTTTCCAAATTCTAAAAGCGCGTCTCATTTGCAATTATCCCAAAATACCTGTTGGCGACAACCTCAAATTGTTGCCACACTTTATGAGGGTTTCAAAACCAAATTAGAAATCAATAGAGTTTTAAAAATGGATTCTCTGATGATTTCGTAGTAAATTGGTCTTAAGTATAGGGGCCACACATCTCCGTGTTAGTTATATTTAGTTAACTGACACGTACCATTAAGGTTTATTGATAAACTAGCAGTAATACCCGGCGTTGCCCGGGGAACTTTGAATTTTCTCTCAATATCTCCTGTAAGTCTATTCAATCCTTCGACACCACATTCATGATGTTATAATTTTCGATTATTCATACGGAATAAGGCTTATAGTCCTTCAACTATAGTAACGCTAGTAAGTTTTTAAGACCCCTAGGCACCACAGCTAGTATGCGCCTTTCAACGGCGGAAACCCCAGCTAGTGAATACTTGGCATCGCTGGGCACCACAGCTAGTAAGAAGTTAGGAACGCTGACGGCGGACCCCACATCTAGTACGTAGTTAGGAACGCTGGGCACCACAGCTAGTATGTGCCTTGCGACGGCGAACACCACATTTAGTACGTAGTTAGGAACGCTGGGCACCACGGCTAGTATGTTCCTTGCAACAGCGGACCCCACAGCGAATACATAGTTACTACTACATGTGAAATTCATGACAATCCGATTACCCTTTAATCAATCAGCATTTTTTTATGCTTTGCTCCCCCCCCCCCCTGTTAAATTTTTGAAGATGTCACATAGTGTATTTTTCTATTTGGCCATCAAGAATACTACATAAAAAATTCCATGACAATCCGATCATCCGTAAATGATCTATCACTATCTTCAAATTTACGCCTACCCCACAACCCCCCTCCCGTTCAAAACTTTGGGACGCCACACACCTTTTTTTCCTTTTTGGCTTTTAAAAATACTACGTGAAATTTCATGACGATTCGTCCATTAGTTAATGAGTTAGCACTATTTATATACTTAGGCCCCCCTTACTACCCCCCCTCGCGATCAAAATTTTGGGACGCGACATAGCCTATTATTCAATCGGGCTCGAAAGAATGCTACATGTGAAGTTTCATAAAAATCCGTCCAGCCGTATGGGCGTGATGCTGGAACAAACATACAAACACACAAACCCACAAACCCCGTTTCAGCTTTATTAATATAGACTTAAACGTTCCGCTCAACATAGGGTACGTGACATCACCCAACACTCCTGCCAACTTCCTACTACCATCTCCAAAGCCCACTTATATTCCACATTTCTTCCTTGATAATGTTAGTAGAAACCAACTTATTTTATCATACATATGGAGTCTATCGAGCTCAGGATAGCCACTTAGAAATCTAGCCAAGGCACTTAGGTCAGATATTTTATTCGGGAAGATAAAAATAAATTTGAGCACGTCGTCCTTCGGATTAGACTTTAGGCTATGATCGAGGGCCTTTTTGTATGTCAGGTGCTCGATAATGAGTCCTATGTTATGTAACTAAACCTAGGTAGCTAAAATTTCACTTAGGTTCAAAAAACCTTGAGCACGTCGTCCTTCGGATAGGACTTTCCCGATATATCTAAATCTGTCTATCAGTTTTAACAAATATTAAATCTATAAATCATTAAAAAGCTGGAAATTTGAAGAATGGTATTTAGCCCGACGTTTTTCGAAAAACATTTTTATTTCAATTTTTGTGTAGGATTCAGATATCCCGGTTGTTCATCAGTTTTAACAAATATTAAAACTAAAAACCGTTTAAAAGCGAGAAATTTGAAGAATGGAGTTTACCGAGCTCAGGATCGCCATTTCAAAATCTAGCCAAGTCACTTAGGTCAGATGTTTTAATCGGGAAGATAAAAATAAATTTGAGCACGTCGTCCTTCGGTTTGGACTTTAAGCTATGATCGAGGGCCTTTTCGTATGTCGGGTACTCGATAATGAGTCGTATGTTACGTATCTAAACCTGGGTAGTTGAAATTTCATTTACGTTAAAAATAACTTGAGCACGTCGTCCTTCGGTTTGGACTCTAAGCTATGATCGAGGGCTTTTTCGTATGTCAGGTACTCGATAATGAGTCGTATGTTACGTATCTAAACCTAGGTAGCTGAAATTTCACTTAGGTTAAAAATAAATTTGAGCACGTCGTCCTTCGGATGGGACTTTCCCGATACATCTGAATCTTTCTTTGGTTGACCATCTTCGTTTCTTGATGCTGCCTATCTACCAACATAGCTGTATTAATTTGCAACAGCGGACACCACAGCTAGTACGAAGTTAGGAACCCTGGGCACCACATCTAGTTTGTGCCTTGCAACAGCGGACCCCACAGCTAGTACGAAGTTAGGAACCCTGGGCACCACATCTAGTATGTGCCTTGCAGCAGCGGACCCCACAGCTAGTACGAAGTTAGGAACGCTGAGCACCACATCTAGTTTGTGCCTTGCAACAGCGGACCCCACAGCTAGTATGAAGTTCGGAACGCTGAGCACCACATCTAGTTTGTGCCTTGCAACAGCGGACCCCACAGCTAGTATGAAGTTCGGAATGCTGAGCACCACATCTAGTATGTGCCTTGCAACAGCGGACCCCACAGCTAGTACGAAGTTAGGAATCCTGGGCACCACATCTAGTTTGTGCCTTGCAACAGCGGACCCCACAGCTAGTACGAAGTTAGGAACCCTGGGCACCACATCTAGTATGTGCCTTGCAACAGCGGACCCCACAGCTAGTACGAAGTTAGGAACGCTGAGCACCACATCTAGTTTGTGCCTTGCAACAGCGGACCCCATAGCTAGTATGAAGTTCGAAACGCTGAGCACCACATCTAGTTTGTGCCTTGCAACAGCGGACCCCACAGCAAGTATGAAGTTCGGAACGCTGAGCACCACATCTAGTATGTGCCTTGCAACAGCGGACCCCACAGCTAGTACGAAGTTAGGAACCCTGAGCACCACATCTAGTTTGTGCCTTGCAACAGCGGACCCCACAGCTAGTACGAAGTTAGGAACCCTGGGCACCACATCTAGTATGTGCCTTGCAACAGCGGACCCCACAGCTAGTACGAAGTTCGGAACGCTGAGCACCACATCTAGTTTGTGCCTTGCAACAGCGGACCCCACAGCTAGTACGAAGTTCGGAACGCTGAGCACCACATCTAATTTGTGCCTTGCAACAGCGGACCCCACAGGTAGTACGAAGTTCGGAACGCTGAGCACCACATCTAGTATGTGCCTTGCAACAGCGGACACCACAGCTAGTACGAAGTTAGGAACCCTGGGCACCACATCTAGTATGTGCCTTGCAACGGCGGACACCACAGCTAGTACGAAGTTAGGAACGCTGGGCAACACAGTTAGAAAGTGCCTTGCAACAGCGGACCCCACAGCTAGTATGAAGTTAGGAACGCTGAACACCACATCTAGTATGTGCCTTGCAACAGCGGACCCCACAGCTAGTACGAAGTTAGAAACGCTGAGCACCACATCTAGTTTGTGCCTTGCAACAGCGGACCCCACAGCTAGTATGAAGTTAGGAACGCTGAGCACCACATCTAGTTTGTGCCTTGCAACAGCGGACACCACAGCTAGTACGAAGTTAGGAACGCTGGGCAACACAGCTAGTAAGTGTTTTGTAACAGCGGACCCCACAGCTAGTACGAAGTTAGGAACCCTGGGCACCGCATCTGGTATGTGCCTTGCAACAGCGGACACCACAGCTAGTACGAAGTTAGGAACGCTGGGCAACACAGCTAGTAAGTGCCTTGCAACAGCGGACCCCACAGCTAGTATGAAGTTCGGAACGCTGAGCACCACATCTAGTTTGTGCCTTGCAACAGCGGACCCCACAGCTAGTATGAAGTTCGGAATGCTGAGCACCACATCTAGTATGTGCCTTGCAACAGCGGACCCCACAGCTAGTACGAAGTTAGGAATCCTGGGCACCACATCTAGTTTGTGCCTTGCAACAGCGGACCCCACAGCTAGTACGAAGTTAGGAACCCTGGGCACCACATCTAGTATGTGCCTTGCAACAGCGGACCCCACAGCTAGTACGAAGTTAGGAACGCTGAGCACCACATCTAGTTTGTGCCTTGCAACAGCGGACCCCATAGCTAGTATGAAGTTCGAAACGCTGAGCACCACATCTAGTTTGTGCCTTGCAACAGCGGACCCCACAGCAAGTATGAAGTTCGGAACGCTGAGCACCACATCTAGTATGTGCCTTGCAACAGCGGACCCCACAGCTAGTACGAAGTTAGGAACCCTGAGCACCACATCTAGTTTGTGCCTTGCAACAGCGGACCCCACAGCTAGTACGAAGTTAGGAACCCTGGGCACCACATCTAGTATGTGCCTTGCAACAGCGGACCCCACAGCTAGTACGAAGTTCGGAACGCTGAGCACCACATCTAGTTTGTGCCTTGCAACAGCGGACCCCACAGCTAGTACGAAGTTCGGAACGCTGAGCACCACATCTAATTTGTGCCTTGCAACAGCGGACCCCACAGGTAGTACGAAGTTCGGAACGCTGAGCACCACATCTAGTATGTGCCTTGCAACAGCGGACACCACAGCTAGTACGAAGTTAGGAACCCTGGGCACCACATCTAGTATGTGCCTTGCAACGGCGGACACCACAGCTAGTACGAAGTTAGGAACGCTGGGCAACACAGTTAGAAAGTGCCTTGCAACAGCGGACCCCACAGCTAGTATGAAGTTAGGAACGCTGAACACCACATCTAGTATGTGCCTTGCAACAGCGGACCCCACAGCTAGTACGAAGTTAGAAACGCTGAGCACCACATCTAGTTTGTGCCTTGCAACAGCGGACCCCACAGCTAGTATGAAGTTAGGAACGCTGAGCACCACATCTAGTTTGTGCCTTGCAACAGCGGACACCACAGCTAGTACGAAGTTAGGAACGCTGGGCAACACAGCTAGTAAGTGTTTTGTAACAGCGGACCCCACAGCTAGTACGAAGTTAGGAACCCTGGGCACCGCATCTGGTATGTGCCTTGCAACAGCGGACACCACAGCTAGTACGAAGTTAGGAACGCTGGGCAACACAGCTAGTAAGTGCCTTGCAACAGCGGACCCCACAGCTAGTATGAAGTTAGGAACGCTGAGCACCACATCTAGTATGTGCCTTGCAACAGCGGACCCCACAGCTAGTACGAAGTTAGGAACGCTGAGCACCACATCTAGTTTGTGCCTTGCAACAGCGGACACCACAGCTAGTACGAAGTTAGGAACCCTGGGCACCACATCTAGTATGTGCCTTGCAACAGCGGACCCCACAGCTAGTACGAAGTTCGGAACGCTGGGCAACACAGCTAGTAAGTGTTTTGTAACAGCGGACCCCATAGATACTACATAGTTAGGAACGCTGGGCATCACAGCTAGTAAATGTCTTGCAACAGTGAACCCCACAGCGAATACATAGTTACTACTACTACATGTGAAATTCATGACAATCCGATTGCCCTTTAATCATTCAGCATTATTTTTATGCTTAGCCCCTCCCCCCTCCAAATTTTTAAGATGTCACATAGTGTATTTTTCTATTTGGCCATCAAGAATACTACATGTGAAATTCCATGACAATCCAATCATCCGTTAATGACCTATCACTATCTTCAAATTTAGGCCTACCCCCATAACCCCCCTCCCGTTCACAATTTTTTGATGTCAAATACCCTATTTTTCTATTTGGCCTTTATGAATACTACATGTGAAATTTCGTGACAATCCGATCATCCGTTAATGACTTATCACTATACTTATACTTAGGCCCCCATCAATCCATCCCCCCGTTCAAAATTTTGTGACTTATACACCCTATATTGGCTTTTAAGAATACTACATGTGAAATTTCGTGACAATCCGATCATCCGTTAATGACTTATCACTATACTTATACTTAGGCCCCCATCAATCCATCCTCCCGTTCAAAATTTTGTGACTTATACACCCTATATTGGCTTTTAAGAATACTACATGTGAAATTCCATGACAATACGACCACCCGTTAATGAGCTACCACTATATTTATACTTAGCCCCCCCCCCCCCCCCCCAAAAACCCTCCCTCCCGTTCAAAACTTTGGGTCGCTACACACCTTTTTTTTTTACTACATGTGAAACTTCGTGACAATGCGACCACCCGTTAATGAGCTAGCTCTATATTTATACTTAGGCCCCCCCACAACCCTCCCTCCCGTTCAAAACTTTGGGACGCCACACACCTTATTTTTTTATTTGGCCTTCAGGAATACTACATGGGAAATTTCGTGACAATGCGACCACCCGTTAATGAGCTAGCTCTATTTTTATACTTAGGCCCCCCCACAACCCCCCCTCCCGTTCAAAACTTTGGGACGCCACACACCTTATTTTTTTATTTGGCCTTCAGGAATACTACATGGGAAATTTCGTGACAATGCGACCACCCGTTAATGAGCTAGCTCTATATTTATACTTAGGCCCCCCCACAACCCCCCCTCCTGTTCAAAACTTTGGGACGCCACACACCTTATTTTTTTATTTGGCCTTCAGGAATACTACATAGGAAATTTCGTGACAATACGATCAACCGTTAATGAGCTAGCTCTATATTTATACTTAGCCCCCCCCCCCCTCAACCCCCCCACCCGTTCAAAACTTTGGGACATCACACATCTTATTTTTCTATTTGGCCTTCAGGAATACTACATGGGAAATTTCGTGACAATACGATCAACCGTTAATGAGCTAGCTCTATATTTATATTTACCCCCCCCCCCCCCCCCAACCCCCCACCCGTTCAAAACTTTGGGACGCCACACACCTTATTTTTCTATTTGGCCTTCAGGAATACTACATGAGAAATTTCGTGACAATACGATCAACCGTTAATGAGCTAGCTCTATATTTATACTTAGCCCCCCCCCCCTCAACCCCCCCTCCCATTTAAAATTTTGGGACGCCACACACAATATTTTTCAATTTGGCCTTTAAGAATACTACATGTGAAATTTCATGACAATCTGATCAGCCGTTAAAGATCTATCACTATATTTATATTTAGGCCTACGCCCACAACCCCCCCTTCCATTTAAAATTTTGGGACGCCACACACAATATTTTTCATATTGGCCTTTAAGAATACTACATGTGAAATTTCGTGACAATCCGACCAACCGTTAATGAGGTAGGACTATTTATATACTTAGGCCCCCCTTACAACCCCCCCTCCCGTTCAAAATTTTGGGACGCCACATAGCCTATTATTCAATCGGGCTCAAAAGAATGCTACATGTGAAGTTTCATGAAGATCCGTCCAGCCGTTTAGGCGTGATGCTGGAACAAACATACAAACAAACCCCGTTTCAGCTTTATTTATATAGATTATATCACAATGTACACAAGTTTTAATTTGTGTTCATATCTATACATACATCTTTTTTTTTTTGGCATTGTTCTTCCATAGTGGATCGGTGTCACCATATTTAAAGTCAGTCTGAACGTTGTGCTGACGTTGGCATAATCCGAAACCAGCACACTCTATGGCTCTGTCAGTTAACAAATATTAAATCTATAAACCGTTAAAAAGCAAGAAATTTGAAGAATGGAGTCTACCGAGCTCAGGATCGCCACTTAGAAATCTAGCTGAGGCACTTAGGTCAGATGTTTTAATCGGGAAGTTAAAAATAACTTTGAGCACTTCGTCCTTCGGATGGGACATTAAGCGATGATCCAGGGCTTTTTCGAATGTGAGGTACTCGATAATGAGACGTATGTTATGTAAATAAACCTGGGTAGGTCAATTTCCACTTAGGTTGAAAGCCTTGAGCACGTCGTCCTTCGGATGGGACTTTCCGGATATATCTGAATCTGTAGTATCAGTTTTAACAATTATCAAGCCTATAAACCGTTAAATAGCGCGAATTTTTTGAAAAACGTTTTCATTTTGATTTTTGTGTGGGGTTCAGATAATCCGGTCGTTCTCTATCAGTTTTAACAAATATTTAATCTATAAACCGTTAAAAAGCGAGAAATTTGAAGAATGGAGTCTACCGAGCTCAGGATCGCCACTTACAAATCTAGCTGAGGCACTTAGGTCAGATGTTTTAATCGGGAAGTGAAAAATAACTATGAGCACGTCGTCCTTCGGATGGGACTTTAAGCGATGTTCCAGGACTTTTTCGAATGTGAGGTACTCGATAATGAGACGTATGTTATGTAAATAAACCTGGGTAGGTGAAATTTCACTTAGGTTGAAAATAGCCTTGAGCACGTCGTCCTTCGGATGGGACTTTCCGGAGAAATCTGAATCTGTCGTATCAGTTTTAACAATTATTAAGCCTATAAACCGTTAAATAGCGCAAATTTTTTGAAAAACATTTTTAATTTGATTTTTGTGTAGGATTCAGATAATCCGGTCGTTCTCTATCAGTTTTAACAAATATTAAATCTATAAACCGTTAAAAAGCGAGAAATTTCAAGAATGGAGTCTACCGAGCTCAGGATCGCCACTTAGAAATCTAGTTGAGGCACTTAGGTCAGATGTTTCAATCGGGAAGTTAAAAAACACTTTGAGCACGTCGTCCTTCGGATGGGACTTTAAGCGATGATCCAGGGCTTTTTCGAATGTGAGGTACTCGATAATGAGACGTATGTTATGTAAATAAACCTGGGTAGGTGAAATATCACTTAGGTTGAAAATAGCCTTGAGCACGTCGTCCTTCGGATGGGACTTTCCGGATATATCTGAATCTCTCGTATCAGTTTTAACAATTATTAAGCCTATAAACCGTTAAATAGCGCAAATTTTTTGAAAAACATTTTTATTTTGATTTTTGTGTAGGATTCAGATAATCCGGTCGTTCTCTATCAGTTTTAACAAATATTAAATCTATAAACCGTTAAAAAGCGAGAAATTTGAAGAATGGAGTCTACCGAGCTCAGGATCGCCACTTAGAAATCTAGCTGAGGCACTTAGGTCAGATGTTTCAATCGGGAAGTTAAAAAACATTTTGAGCACGTCGTCCTTCGGATGGGACTTTAAGCGATGATCCAGGGCTTTTTCGAATGTGAGGTACTCGATAATGAGACGTATGTTATGTAAATAAACCTGGTTAGGTGAAATTTCACTTAGGTTGAAAATACCTTGAGCACGTCGTCCGTCGGATGGGACTTTTCGGATATATCTGATTCTGGCGTATCAGTTTTAACAATTATTAAGCCTATAAACCGTTAAATAGCGTGAATTTTTTGAAAAACATTTTTATTTTGATTTTTGTGTAGGATTCAGATAATCCGGTCGTTCTCTATCAGTTTTAACAAATATTAAATCTATAGCAGTTATACCCGGCGTTGACCGGGGAACTTTGATTTTTCTCCCAATATCTTCTATAACGCTATTCAGTTCCTCGACAGTACATTCATGATGTTATAATTTTCAATTATTCATACGGAATAAGGCTTATAGTCCTTCAGCTGTTGTACCGCTAGTAAGTTTTTAGGACCCCTGGGCACCACAGCTAGTATGCGCCTTTCAACGGCGGAAGCCACACCTAGTGAATACTTAGCATCGCTGGACGTCCTAGTCAGTGCGTACTTAAGAACGTTTGTGAACACAGCTAGTATGTGGCTTGCAACGCTGAGCACCACAGCTAGTACGTAGTTGGGAATGCTGGGCATCATAGCTAGTATGTGCCTTGCGACGGCGGACCCAACAGCTAGTACGTAGTTAGGAACGCTGGTCACCACAGCTAGTATGTGCCTCGCAACAGCGGACCCCACAGCTAGTACGAAGTTAGGAACGCTGGGCATCACAGCTATTAAGTGCCTTGCAACAGCGGACCCCACAGCTAGTATGTAGTTAAATACGCTGGGCATTACAGTTAGTAAGTGCTTTGCAACAGCGAACTTCACAGCTAGTACATAGTTAGGAACGCTGGGCACTACAGCTAGTAAATGCCTTGCAACAACGGACCCCACAGCTAGTACGAAGTTAGGAACGCTGGGCACTACAGCTAGTAAATGCCTTGCAACAACGGACCCCACAGCTAGTACGATATTAGGAACCCTGGGCATCACAGCTAGTATGCTTTTGCAACGACGGACCCCACAGCTAGTACGTTTTTAGGAACGCTGGGCCCTACAGGTAGTAGGTGCCTTGCAACTGCGGACCCCACAGCTAGTACCTACGTAGTTAAATACGCTGGGCCACACTGCTAGAGCCTTGCAACAGCAGACCCCACAGCTAGTACGTAATTAGGAACGCTGGGCATCACAGCTAGTAAATGTCTCGTTGGTGCCTTGCAACAGCGAACCCCACAGCCAGTACATAGTTAGGAACGCTGGGGCTGAGCACTACAGCTAGTAAGTGCCATGCAAAAGCGGACCCCACAGCTAGTACGATATTAGGAACGCTGGACATCACAGCTAGTAAATGTCTTGCAACAGTGAACCCCACAGCGAATACATAGTTACTACTACTACTACATGTGAAATTCATGACAATCCGATTCATGACAATACGATCAACCGTTAATGAGCTAGCTCTATATTTATACTTAGTCCCCCCCCCCTCAACCCCGCCACCCGTTCAAAACTTCGGGACGCCACACACCTTATTCTTCTATTTGGCCTTCAGGAATAATATATGCGAAATTTCGTGACAATACGACCACCCGTTAATGAGCTAACTCTATATGTATATTTAGCCTCCCCCACAACCCTCCTTCCAGTTCAAAATTTTGGGCCGTCACACACCTAATATTTCTATTTGACCTTTAGGAATATTACATGTGAAATTTCATGACGATTCGCCCATTAGTTAATGAGTTAGCTCTATCTTTATACTTACGCCCCCCCACTACCCCCCCTCCCGTAAAAACTTTTGAGCCGTCACACCGCCTATTTTTTTATTTGGTCTTCAGGAATACTACATGTGAAACTTCGTGACAATCCGACCAACTGTTAAAGAGTTAGCTCTATATTTATATTTACCCCCCCCACCCCAAACCCCCCACCCGTTCAAAACTTTGGGACGCCACACACCTTTTATTGCTATTTGGCTTTTAAAAATACTACATGTGAAATTTCATGACGATTCGCCCATTAGTTAATGAGTTAGCTCTATATTTATACTTAGGCCCCCCCACATCCCCCCCTCCCGTTCAAAACATTGGGACGCCACACACCTTATTTTTCTATTTGGCCTTCAGGAATACTCCATGTGAAATTTCGTGACAATCCGACCAACCGTTAAAGAATTAGCTCTATATTTATACTTAGGCCCCCCCACAACCCCCCCTCCCGTTCAAAACTTTGGGACGCCACACACCTTTTTTTCCTATTTGGCTTTTAAAAATACTACGTGAAATTTCATGACGATTCGCCCATTAGTTAATGAGTTAGCTCTATATTTATACTTAGGCCCCCCCACAACCCCCCTCCCGTTCAAAACTTTGGGATGCCACACACCTTATTTTTCTATTTGGCCTTCAGGAATACTCCATGTGAAATTTCGTGACAATCCGACCAACCGTTAAAGAATTACCTCTATATTTATACCTAGGCCCCCCCACAACCCCCCCTCCCGTTCAAAACTTTGGGACGCCACACACCTTTTTTTCCTCTTTGGCTTTTAAAAATACTACGTGAAATTTCATGACGATTCGCCCATTAGTTAATGAGTTAGCTCTATATTTATACTTAGGCCCCCCTTACAACCCCCCCTCCCGATCAAAACTTTGGGACGCCACACACCTTTTTTCCTATATGGCTTTTAAAAATACTACATGTGAAATTTCATGACGATTCGCCCATTAGTTAATGAGTTAGCACTATTTATATACTTAGGCCCCCCTTACAACCCCCCCTCCCGTAAAAACTTTTGAGCCGTCACACCTTATTTTTCTATTTGACCTTCAGGAATACTACATGTGAAATTTCGTGACAATACGACCAACCGTTAATGAGCTAGCTCTATATTTATAATTAGGCCCCCCCCACAACCCCCGTCCCGTTCAAAACTTTGGGAAGCCACACACCTTATTTTTCTATTTGGCCTTCAGGAATACTACATGTGAAATTTCGTGACAATCCGACCAACCGTTAAAGAATTAGCTCTATATTTATACTTAGGCCCCCCCACAACCCCCCCTCCCGTTCAAAACTTTGGGACGCCACACACCTTTTTTTCCTATTTGGCTTTTAAAAATACTACGTGAAATTTCATGACGATTCGCCCATTAGTTGATGAGTTAGCTCTGTATTTATACTTAGGCCCCCCCACAACCCCCCTCCCGTTCAAAACTTTGGGACGCCACACACCTTATTTTTCTATTTGGCCTTCAGGAATACTCCATGTGAAATTTCGTGACAATCCGACCAACCGTTAAAGAATTAGCTCTATATTTATACTTAGGCCCCCCCACAACCCCCCCTCCCGTTCAAAACTTTGGGACGCCACACACCTTTTTTTCCTATTTGGCTTTTAAAAATACTACGTGAAATTTCATGACGATTCGCCCATTAGTTAATGAGTTAGCTCTGTATTTATACTTAGGCCCCCCCACAACCCCCCTCCCGTTCAAAACTTTGGGACGCCACACACCTTATTTTTCTATTTGGCCTTCAGGAATACTCCATGTGAAATTTCGTGACAATCCGACCAACCGTTAATGAATTACCTCTATATTTATACTTAGGCCCCCCCACAACCCCCCCTCCCGTTCAAAACTTTGGGACGCCACACACCTTTTTTTCCTCTTTGGCTTTTAAAAATACTACGTGAAATTTCATGACGATTCGCCCATTAGTTAATGAGTTAGCTCTATATTTATACTTAGGCCCCCCCACAACCCCCCCTCCCGTTCAAAACTTTGGGACGCCACACACCTTTTTTTCCTCTTTGGCTTTTAAAAATACTACGTGAAATTTCATGACGATTCGCCCATTAGTTAATGAGTTAGCTCTATATTTATACTTAGGCCCCCCTTACAACCCCCCCTCCCGATCAAAACTTTGGGACGCCACACACCTTTTTTCCTATATGGCTTTTAAAAATACTACATGTGAAATTTCATGACGATTCGCCCATTAGTTAATGAGTTAGCACTATTTATATACTTAGGCCCCCCTTACAACCCCCCCTCCCGTAAAAACTTTTGAGCCGTCACACCTTATTTTTCTATTTGACCTTCAGGAATACTACATGTGAAATTTCGTGACAATACGACCAACCGTTAATGAGCTAGCTCTATATTTATAATTAGGCCCCCCCCACAACCCCCGTCCCGTTCAAAACTTTGGGAAGCCACACACCTTATTTTTCTATTTGGCCTTCAGGAATACTACATGTGAAATTTCGTGACAATCCGACCAACCGTTAAAGAATTAGCTCTATATTTATACTTAGGCCCCCCCACAACCCCCCCTCCCGTTCAAAACTTTGGGACGCCACACACCTTTTTTTCCTATTTGGCTTTTAAAAATACTACGTGAAATTTCATGACGATTCGCCCATTAGTTAATGAGTTAGCTCTGTATTTATACTTAGGCCCCCCCACAACCCCCCTCCCGTTCAAAACTTTGGGACGCCACACACCTTATTTTTCTATTTGGCCTTCAGGAATACTCCATGTGAAATTTCGTGACAATCCGACCAACCGTTAAAGAATTACCTCTATATTTATACTTAGGCCCCCCCACAACCCCCCCTCCCGTTCAAAACTTTGGGACGCCACACACCTTTTTTTCCTCTTTGGCTTTTAAAAATACTACGTGAAATTTCATGACGATTCGCCCATTAGTTAATGAGTTAGCTCGATATTTATACTTAGGCCCCCCTTACAACCCCCCCTCCCGATCAAAACTTTGGGACGCCACACACCTTTTTTCCTATATGGCTTTTAAAAATACTACATGTGAAATTTCATGACGATTCGCCCATTAGTTAATGAGTTAGCACTATTTATATACTTAGGCCCCCCTTACAACCCCCCCTCCCGTAAAAACTTTTGAGCCGTCACACCTTATTTTTCTATTTGACCTTCAGGAATACTACATGTGAAATTTCGTGACTATACGACCAACCGTTAATGAGCTAGCTCTATATTTATAATTAGGCCCCCCCCACAACCCCCGTCCCGTTCAAAACTTTGGGAAGCCACACACCTTATTTTTCTATTTGGCCTTCAGGAATACTACATGTGAAATTCCATGACAATACGACCAACCGTTAATGACTTATCACTATACTTATACTTAGGCCCCCATCAACCCACCCTCCCGTTCAAAATTTTGTGACATATACACCCTATATTTGTTTTTGGCTTTTAAAAATACTACATGTGAATTTACATGACAATACGACCAACCGTTATTGAGCTAGCACCATATTTATACTTAGGCCCCCCCGCCACTACCCCTCCTCCCGTACAAAATTTTGAGCCGTTACACCGCCTATTTTTTTATTTGTTCTTCAGGAATACTACATGTGAAACTTTGTGACAATTCGACCAACCGTTAATGAGCTAGCTCTATATTTATACTTAGGCCCCCCACAACCCCCCCTCCCGTTCAAAACTTTGGAACGCCACACATCTTATTTTTCTATTTGGCCTTCAGGAATACTCCATGTGTAATTTCGTGACAATCCGACCAACCGTTAATGAGTTAGCTCTATATTTATACTTAGGCCCCCCCACAATCCCCCCTCCCGTTCCAAAACTTTGGGACGCCACACACCTTTTTTTCCTATTTGGCTTTTAAAAATACTACGTGAAATTTCATGACGATTCGCCCATTAGTTAATGAGTTAGCTCTATATTTATACTTAGGCCCCCCCACAACCCCCCCTCCCGTACAAAATATTGAGCCGTCACACCGCCTATTTTTTTATTTGGTCTTCAGGAATACTACATGTGAAACTTCGTGACAATCCGACCAACCGTTAAAGAGTTAGCTCTGTATTTATACTTAGGCGCCCCCACAACCCCCCCTTCCGTTCAAAAATTTGGAACGCCACACACCTTCATTTTCTATTTGGCCTTCAGGAATACTCCATGTGAAATTTCGTGACAATCCGACCAACCGTTAAAGAGTTAGCTCTATATTTCTACTTAGCCCCCCTCACAACCCCCCCTCCCGTTCAAAACTTTGGGACGCCACACACCTTTTTTTCCTATTTGGCTTTTAAAAATACTACGTGAAATTTCATGACGATTCGTCCATTAGTTAATGAGTTAGCTCTATATTTATGTTTAGGCCCCCCCACTACCCCCCCTCCCGTTCCAAAACATTGGGACGCCACACACCTTTTTTTCCTATTTGGCTTTTAAAAATACTACGTGAAATTTCATGACGATTCGCCCATTAGTTAATGAGTTAGCTCTATATTTATATTTAGGCCCCCCCACTACCCCCCCTCCCGTACAAAATATTGAGCCGTCACACCGCCTATTTTTTTATTTGGTCTTCAGGAATACTACATGTGAAACTTCGTGACAATCCGACCAACCGTTAAAGAGTTAGCTCTGTATTTATACTTAGGCGCCCCCACAACCCCCCCTTCCGTTCAAAACTTTGGAACGCCACACACCTTCATTTTCTATTTGGCCTTCAGGAATACTCCATGTGAAATTTCGTGACAATCCGACCAACCGTTAAAGAGTTAGCTCTATATTTCTACTTAGCCCCCCTCACAACCCCCCCTCCCGTTCAAAACTTTGGGACGCCACACACCTTTTTTTCCTATTTGGCTTTTAAAAATACTACGTGAAATTTCATGACGATTCGTCCATTAGTTAATGAGTTAGCTCTATATTTATGTTTAGGCCCCCCCACTACCCCCCTCCCGTTCCAAAACATTGGGACGCCACACACCTTTTTTTCCTATTTGGCTTTTAAAAATACTACGTGAAATTTCATGACGATTCGCCCATTAGTTAATGAGTTAGCTCTATATTTATATTTAGGCCCCCCCACTACCCCCCCTCCCGTACAAAATATTGAGCCGTCACACCGCCTATTTTTTTATTTGGTCTTCAGGAATACTACATGTGAAACTTCGTGACAATCCGACCAACCGTTAAAGAGTTAGCTCTGTATTTATACTTAGGCGCCCCCACAACCCCCCCTCCCGTTCAAAACTTTGGGACGCCACACACCTTTTTTTCCTATTTGGCTTTTAAAAATACTACGTGAAATTTCATGACGATTCGCCCATTAGTTAATGAGTTAGCTCTGTATTTATACTTAGGCCCCCCCACAACCCCCCTCCCGTTCAAAACTTTGGGACGCCACACACCTTATTTTTCTATTTGGCCTTCAGGAATACTCCATGTGAAATTTCGTGACAATCCGACCAACCGTTAAAGAATTACCTCTATATTTATACTTAGGCCCCCCCACAACCCCCCCTCCCGTTCAAAACTTTGGGACGCCACACACCTTTTTTTCCTCTTTGGCTTTTAAAAATACTACGTGAAATTTCATGACGATTCGCCCATTAGTTAATGAGTTAGCTCGATATTTATACTTAGGCCCCCCTTACAACCCCCCCTCCCGATCAAAACTTTGGGACGCCACACACCTTTTTTCCTATATGGCTTTTAAAAATACTACATGTGAAATTTCATGACGATTCGCCCATTAGTTAATGAGTTAGCACTATTTATATACTTAGGCCCCCCTTACAACCCCCCCTCCCGTAAAAACTTTTGAGCCGTCACACCTTATTTTTCTATTTGACCTTCAGGAATACTACATGTGAAATTTCGTGACTATACGACCAACCGTTAATGAGCTAGCTCTATATTTATAATTAGGCCCCCCCCACAACCCCCGTCCCGTTCAAAACTTTGGGAAGCCACACACCTTATTTTTCTATTTGGCCTTCAGGAATACTACATGTGAAATTCCATGACAATACGACCAACCGTTAATGACTTATCACTATACTTATACTTAGGCCCCCATCAACCCACCCTCCCGTTCAAAATTTTGTGACATATACACCCTATATTTGTTTTTGGCTTTTAAAAATACTACATGTGAATTTACATGACAATACGACCAACCGTTATTGAGCTAGCACCATATTTATACTTAGGCCCCCCCGCCACTACCCCTCCTCCCGTACAAAATTTTGAGCCGTTACACCGCCTATTTTTTTATTTGTTCTTCAGGAATACTACATGTGAAACTTTGTGACAATTCGACCAACCGTTAATGAGCTAGCTCTATATTTATACTTAGGCCCCCCACAACCCCCCCTCCCGTTCAAAACTTTGGAACGCCACACATCTTATTTTTCTATTTGGCCTTCAGGAATACTCCATGTGTAATTTCGTGACAATCCGACCAACCGTTAATGAGTTAGCTCTATATTTATACTTAGGCCCCCCCACAATCCCCCCTCCCGTTCCAAAACTTTGGGACGCCACACACCTTTTTTTCCTATTTGGCTTTTAAAAATACTACGTGAAATTTCATGACGATTCGCCCATTAGTTAATGAGTTAGCTCTATATTTATACTTAGGCCCCCCCACAACCCCCCCTCCCGTACAAAATATTGAGCCGTCACACCGCCTATTTTTTTATTTGGTCTTCAGGAATACTACATGTGAAACTTCGTGACAATCCGACCAACCGTTAAAGAGTTAGCTCTGTATTTATACTTAGGCGCCCCCACAACCCCCCCTTCCGTTCAAAAATTTGGAACGCCACACACCTTCATTTTCTATTTGGCCTTCAGGAATACTCCATGTGAAATTTCGTGACAATCCGACCAACCGTTAAAGAGTTAGCTCTATATTTCTACTTAGCCCCCCTCACAACCCCCCCTCCCGTTCAAAACTTTGGGACGCCACACACCTTTTTTTCCTATTTGGCTTTTAAAAATACTACGTGAAATTTCATGACGATTCGTCCATTAGTTAATGAGTTAGCTCTATATTTATGTTTAGGCCCCCCCACTACCCCCCCTCCCGTTCCAAAACATTGGGACGCCACACACCTTTTTTTCCTATTTGGCTTTTAAAAATACTACGTGAAATTTCATGACGATTCGCCCATTAGTTAATGAGTTAGCTCTATATTTATATTTAGGCCCCCCCACTACCCCCCCTCCCGTACAAAATATTGAGCCGTCACACCGCCTATTTTTTTATTTGGTCTTCAGGAATACTACATGTGAAACTTCGTGACAATCCGACCAACCGTTAAAGAGTTAGCTCTGTATTTATACTTAGGCGCCCCCACAACCCCCCCTTCCGTTCAAAACTTTGGAACGCCACACACCTTCATTTTCTATTTGGCCTTCAGGAATACTCCATGTGAAATTTCGTGACAATCCGACCAACCGTTAAAGAGTTAGCTCTATATTTATACTTAGGCCCCCCCACAACCCCCCCTCCCGTTCAAAACTTTGGGACGCCACACACCTTATTTTCCTATTTGGCTTAAAAAATACTACGTGAAATTTCATGACGATTCGCCCATTAGTTAATGAGTTAGCTCTATATTTATACTTAGGCCCCCCCACAACCCCCCCTGCCGATCAAAACTTTGGGACGTCACACACCTTTTTTCCCTGTTTGGATTTTAAAAAGACTACATGTGAAATTTCATGACGATTCGCCCATTAGTTAATGAGTTAGCACTATTTATATACTTAGGCCCCCCTTACAACCCCCCCTCCCGATCAAAATTTTGGGACGCCACATAGCCTATTATTCAATCGGGCTCAAAAGAATGCTACATGGGAAGTTTCATAAAAATCCGTCCAGCGGTTTGGGCGTGATGCTGGAACAAACATACAAACAAACCCCGTTTCAGCTTTATTAATATAGATTCCTAGCACGAGTTTTCATTTGGTTTGAAGTTAGTCATTTAGTTCTCAAAGAAATAAAATACGTTGTCTTCCTATTGTTTTAGTTAGTTATTAGAGCTGTTTTGGCTATAAAGTGCTAAACACACGTTAAAGTTTGTTAACATTTATTATTAATATTGTGACGGTGTTATAAGTTTTTATATTACTAAACAGTGACAAAGACACTCAGAAGTTCTCCCTCTGTTTGGGTGAGAATGAAACCCGGCGTTTCGAAACGAGAACAGTCTAATAATTTTAATATTCAAAATTCTAACCTTGCCGATATCAAGCAAATAAACAATGTAGCCGGAACAGGTGAGATGATATCCACTTTTTTACCTGCTAAGAGGCAGCTCTCTTCAAGCTGTGAGGACTCTGGGATATCAATGGCAGTAGACGGCGGCCAAGTAGTCCCTGATAACAGAGCCATCTCCCAGGAGCCTCAGCTGAAGAGGAACCGATATACTTTACAAATCACACCCACACCAACACTAACACAGAACAGATACGAGCCACTTCTCACTCTCCAGGACGGTCAGGAGACAACCCAACCGACAAAGCCAGACGGACAGCCTACCCCTAACAGACAGACCAAGATCCCTCCAATCTTTCTTTGTGAGGCTGATAATTATCAGCTGGTCATTACCGAGTTAAAAAGTTTAATTTGTTCGCCGTTTGAAACAAAACAGTGCAACAAAAAAATAAAGATCAGCCTCACAACGACTGATGACTATCGCAAAGTGACAAAATTTTATGACGACAATAAGGTGAAATACTACACCTTCGTCAACCCCGAGGACAGGAAACTCTCCGTAATTATACGGGGAGTTCCTTACTCACTGACCGACACAGAAATAACAGACGAACTGACCCCGACATACCCTGTTATTAAAGTCACCCGGATTCTGAACCACGACAGACGCCCCACACCCCTCTGTGCAGTTGAGCTGGAGAACACCCCATCTGGAGAGGCCATATTTCAACTGACGCGGCTCTACTATACAGTTGTCAAAGTGGAGCCACGCCGACGTTCCAACCGAGTCGTGCAGTGCACAAACTGCCAATCTTTTGGTCATACCAAAAACTTTTGCCGACTGGACCCCAAATGTGTGAAGTGCGGGGAGGACCACCACTTCACAGCATGCCCCTCCAGACAGAAGAAGGTAGACTCTCCGAAGTGTGCCAACTGCCAGGGCAACCATCCAGCCAGCTACAGAGGGTGTGCTTCCTACAAGACATACGTAGACAGGACTAGCAGACAGGCCCAACCTAAACGACAAGATCCTCCCAATGCACCACCCAAAGGACAACCCCCAAGACAGGCCCCGGACCGACCGAACAGCTGGTTCGACCAAGGCAGACCCCGACCCTTCCAACCTCGACCTCAACCTAACTTACCCAGCAGCCAAGACAACCAACCAGCTAACGACATGACTGACCTCACCAACACAATAATCACCTTTCTCAAACCATTTATCCCTATCATAAAATCATTTTTATCTAATCTTCTCACCCAAGTATTTTCATTTAACAATGGTGGACCCTAATTTAAATATTTTTCATAATTTATCCATCCTTAACTGGAACGCTGACGGAATAAAAAACAGACGAACGATACTCTCGGACTTTTTAACTCGCTACAACATCGACATCATTTGTATCACAGAAACTCACCTCCATAATACCGACAAATTCAAGCTAAAAGGATACACCATATACAGACAGGACAGACAAACCAGATTTGGAGGCGTCGCTGTTTGTATAAAAAAGAACCTCGCACACTCTCAGCTTCTCTTACCCACACTTCAACAGCTGGAAGCCGTTGGAGCCACACTCACACTCAACAACAACAGAACACTTAACATAATCTCAGCATACCACCGACCAGGCATCAGAATTCACCAGACGGATTTTGAACACATTTTCACTGGGGGGCCGACTATACTACTAGGTGACCTAAATAGTAAAAATACAATTTGGGGATGTAGACGGACAAACAACAACGGGACAAGACTCTTAAACATAATTAACAATTTAGGCGTACAGATATCAGCACCGGACGAACCGACATTTTATCCTACACAACAGAGATATCTCCCAGACATCCTGGACATTGGACTAGTACAAAATTTTACTTTGCCCCTTTATCACGAACCACTGACAGAACTCGACTCAGACCATCTTCCAGTCGTGTGTACCTTCAAAGTGAACCCGAAACAGGCAGAACATCTGCCTAGACTGATACAGGGGAAAATAGATTGGGACGCGTTTAGATGGGAGATGGACAAAAACATAGACATCCCTTTGCATTACTACAATACTGAAGACATAGACGACTCACTGAAATATTTCACTCAAGCCATTTACACCTCGATACACAACTCAACATACAATCACTACAAGGACCAACGCAACATGCGACAAAATAAGACCCCTAAACGCATATTTAACATGATACACGACAAAAATACACTCCGCAAACACTGGCAACGAACACGCGATCCACAAGAGAAGCGAGAGCTGAACCGACTGACAAGACTTATACGATGGGAATTGGACAATGACAGAATCAACAGATACCGACAATACACCAGCGACTTTACGCCTGGAGACAGCAACCCTTGGAAGGAAACACGACGCCTCCTCAGACAAGACCCCGGCCTCCCGCCCCTGACAGACGGACAGAATACTGTAACAACGGACAAGGACAAGAGTGAGCTAGTGGCTCAACACCTTGAACAGAAATTCAGAACTCATGACACACAAGATCACGAAACACTCCACACAGTCCACGAATTTCTTTCCACCCCACTCCACACCGCAGAACCACATATACAGTACACAAACCCGTCAGAAATTACACTATACATCCGGAGACTCCCCAACAAGAAGGCCCCCGGTGAAGACCTCATCCCCAACATCGTCCTCAAGAACCTGCCTCCAAGAAGCATCGCTTATCTTACAGGGCTGTTCAATGGCTGTTTAAGGAGAGGATACTTTCCTGACCCGTGGAAGAATGCTATCGTTGTTGTCTTTCATAAGCACGGCAAGCCGAAACAAGACCCCAACAGCTACAGGCCGATAAGCCTTTTAAATTCATTGTCTAAGATTTTTGAAAAGATTATATCGAAAAGGCTTACTGGATATCTAGAAGACACCATACCGTCCCACCAGTTTGGCTTCAAAGCCAAACACTCTGCAGTCCAGCAGCTACAACGGGTGACCGAAATGATTGTCCACGGCTTCGAGGCGAAGAATTACACCACCGCCGTATTCTTGGATGTAGCCGCAGCCTTTGACACCGTTTGGCATCAGGGGCTGTTGTACAAACTAAAGAAAAGCTTGGTACCCAAATACATCGTTGGTCTTATATCCTCTTTTCTCCATGGCAGGACGTTCCAGGTGAGAGTCAGTAACGCACTGAGCACCAAGAGAAGGATTACAGCTGGGGTCCCTCAAGGTGCTATTCTGAGCCCCCTCCTTTTTAGTTTGTACACCCACGACATACCCGAAACTCCCACGGCAACATTAGCCACCTATGCCGATGACACAATGATCGCCTGTCAGCATAGTGTCCTCTCCGTCGCCATTGAACAGCTCCAGGAAGCCCTGACAGAAGTTTCTCTCTGGTTCTCAAAATGGAGACTAACACTGAACATAGGGAAGACTGAAGCTAAAATATTCACTCTCCGCAGATTCTCCATAGAAGAACAACGTCAGCTGCAAATTGATGACCTCCCCATTCTCTGGAATCCTAAGGACCAGGGTGTGCGCTATCTTGGAGTACTTTTAGATACACGACTCACATGGAAACTACACATTAACAGAAAACTACAGCTAGCATATTCACGATTTAACACCCTCTACCCTCTCATAAACAGAAACACGCCACTTAAACATACGTGTACTATTCTCTTATACAAGACACTCCTACTTCCACTTCTAACATACGCCTGTCCAGTCTGGATCGGTACCAGCAGCACTAACATTAAACGACTACAAACATTTCAGAATAAAGTACTCCGAATAGCAACAAACGCACCCTGGTTTGTGAGGAATCACAAAATCCACGAAGAATTGGGTGTTCCTCTTTTTGCAGCTCACATCGAGAAACTAGTGAAGAATCACCACGAAGCCCTTGTGTATTGTTCCGGGGCTGTACATTACAGTCTAGGAGCGCCTACTCCTGGGAGGCGACTCAAACAAAGACTGTACCAGGACTTTCTATTTTAAATCCTTTATTTTATATATTTGTGTATAGCACCTTGTTTTGCTGGTCCAAATAAATGTTATTGTTGTTATTGTTAGTTAGTTATTATGACTCATGCCTTGGCTTTAAATACGAGGTCATATCGCCTACTACCAGAGCGCTCTTTCGTTACTCAGGTGGACATGAGCCCGACCTAAATTTTGCCTCCCCTAAATTTTTATTCGCCTAGGACAGGGTCTCGGGGGAGTACCTGACATCGTACAGGCTCGGGATCATCGCTTAACATCCCATCCGAAAGACAGCATGCTTACGTTTATTTTACCTCTCAGATAAAATAAACTAAATTATCAGATCAGTAGTTTTATATATTATTAGTTTTATATCAGATCAGAAATGGGTTTCAACGCAACTTCCTCATCATCAGTGGCACATCTATAAATACATAGAAAATATAAATATGGAAAATTACCTAAAGAGTTACAATGCAACAACAAATAAAACAAAATGTGCGTACTCCACCCGTACAATGTATAGTCTAATTAATTACTATCTAATAGCTCAAAGGGGAGATGCTACGACGTTTATTCACTCACTCTATATACATGGAAATAAATAACTAAACATTCATTCGAAAATATAATATACACAATAACCACAAGAAATATACGTAATAATAATAATAATAAAAATATACAGATGGCGCCGGTAGCTCAGTGGTAGCATGCTAGTCTACTGAGCTCAAGATCCAACTAAACCCGGACTTTTTATCTGGGAGATAAAAAAAAAAGCTTGAGGACACCGTCCTTTTGACGGTTCATTAAACGATGATTCCGAGCCTGTACGATGTCAGCTACTCTCAAGTGAATAAATCTGGGTAGGCAAAATTTAGGACTCCTGTTCCCCAGAGTGACGAAAGAGCGCTTATATTAATTTTTGTCATATTTTGGGATGAATGTTCATCTATTTATTTTTATACAGTGTATCATTGGACTTCACACTTTATAAGTGGGGTAAGCATAATTTTGTTATTTTTTGTTGCTCTGTACGCTGATTATTCATAGATGTACCACAGATGATGACGCAGTTGCGTTGAAAATTGCTTCTGGTCGGTGGAAAGACAACGTCTTTTCTTTCTTCGAAAAATTTCGTCGTGCAACATCTTACTATCACATATGGGTCATATAGTTATTTTCATGCTAAGCTCAAATGGTACTGAAACTCAATCATTTAAGGAATTTAGTGAAACTTCACAATAACGGATATCGTTGGGAACGAAATTAGTATTCGTTGAGGACAGGCATGTTGTGAATGTATCGATGCGAAAATTACTATGAGGGTTTCTTCTTTCCCAATGCTAAAAAAATGATCCTATTTTGGATTTAAAAAATTGATTTACATACAAAAACAGAATTCAAGGGTCTGTTTTTGAAGAAGAAGGGGTTTTGGTTTGTACTCAATCAATTTCGAATCTAAAAAGATTGTTTAATTCACTATTTTTTTTTTACAAAAATTTAATAGATAAAAATTTTGCACAATAATTTTAAAAAAATAAAAAATGATCGATGCATAATTTTGAACATTTTACAGTTTTCAGATTAAAATCGATTAATTTTTACTAGGTAAAAAAGAGGGACGTTTACCCACGAAAGTGGTGCCATCTCTTATCTCAGAAAAACACTGAAGTACCTTCCCATTTCACCAGCACATATTTCGTATTTTTCTGTTTCCGTTTCATCTATTCATCCCATTTTGGAGCTGAAAAATGATTTGAACTCATTGAACTGTCTACTTTCGGCGCCGTACCTGTAAATTTAAAAAAAATGAAAAGATAACATGTAAAAAATTAATAAATAATGATATTCGGAATTTTAAAAAAAAAAAAACTGAGTGTCATATTAATTCTACATTAATTTGGAGTACAATCGTAAAAAAAAAAAATTTTTAAAGTTAAGCCGTTTAGTCAAAATACCTTAATGCTTTTCAATAATAAATTAGAGCGCAACGTGGTGGCCGAGCTGAGAACTAAAACAGAGACATTTAACCTAAATGAAGTACGAAGTACATATTTCAGTCTTCACAAAATCCACTGACAACCCTATGAGAAAGTTCCAACCTGCTTCTGCTTTTTATTTCTTCTTTAGAGTAAGAAATATTGTTAAAAAATAAACATATGTTAACAAACAATTTATTATGATAACAAACTTAATTGAATTTAATTTAAAGATCCAGGACCCTTAAAAAACAAAACAGCATAAAAATGCATCAATTAGAGCTAACCGGAAACATAAAACTGCATGTAATGAGCATTTTATCATTCCAATTTAACAAGTTAATCATGCTGGTCAAAATGTTGACCAAATGAGATTGGTTACTTTTTACGAGAGAACAGTCATCGTATATTTTTTTAACAACCAAAATGTTAATAAGATGTTTATTTAAATTATTTTATCGACATAACTTATTCAAATATTAACTATAATGTTGCCCCATGAATGATTTAGGTACACCTACGGATCTACAATGTGAATTCTGACATAAATTTATTCTACGAGTCTCATTTTAGGAGATGGGCTGGCTCATCAGTGATAAAGTCAAGCTTCTGTTGTGGATCTGAAGAAATAAAAAAATTTCTTAAAAAAAAAAAACATAAATTATTTTAATCGGCTCTGTTTATAAATATTTTGAGTTGTAAAAATGTCTGAAATTATGAAGAAATAACAAATGAAATTGAGGCTGTAATGGATAAGCGCCTGCGAGATAAGCTTCTAACTGCACTGTTGGAACGTTATAATTTAAACATTGTACTGATCCTATCTAAAATTTGAGGGCATTTCATCAGTTGGAAATTTAATAAGAAATATTTTTGGTAAGAATAATGTTTTCTACCGGACTAATCGTTTTCTCGTAAATAAAGCAAAAATCTATAACAAATTGGTTTCAAAACGATATTTTAATATGTTTCTTGGCATTTATCTTGCAAACCGGGTGACCTGAAAAAATATATATTCTTATAAAACGTTCCTATTAGTTTTCTCTACAACTTTTATCATGGTGGCTGTGAAGGTCAATGCCGTGTCCGCCACTGTAGATGTGATCATTGATCAATGCTTATTTCGGTTGCAGAGTGTGGAGGTCCGGTGTGTCCCGCTGTCACGATGACTCAAAGTCATTTGTCTGCCCTTCTAAAAAGCGCGAAGATCTTTAAGAGAACTACAATGTTCTTAGCCGTACCCCAAAGTGTAAACTTTGTGCGCAATCCTGCAAAAAAAAAACTCTCATGGTGGCTGTGCGGGCTAGAGCGTAGGGCTTTGGTCGCATGGTCTCACCATGGTTTGCGGGTTCGAATCCCGACCGGGAGTGAGTTTTATTTCGTAGATAGAATTCCCTCCCGGGGCCATGGATGTCGTAAATAATTAGATAACACATGGACGTGGCCTTATGCATTGTACATAAGGCCAAAAAGAGAAAAAAAAAAAAAAAAACTTTCATCTGTAGAGATTTTTGATTAGATCATAGACATAAGCGGTATTGTGTAGATGGCTGATGTAGTGAGAAGTGTTTATTTCACAGGTTTGCACACCTTCACAGGCTGCAAAATAAAATAAAGTCTGACCTCTCGCAGATTATAATCCTTCGAAAGTAAAAGTAATAAGAAAATTCAAACGGACCTCAACTAAGGCTCGACATCATTTAAAGATTGATAAATCAGGTCCCCCAAGAAAATTAGCCAGGGCCCACAGTGAACCAGATACTCCACAAACTTATGGTGACTTGAAGATAATGAAATTTCAAACGGGACTCATTTGTTTGTTTCTATCTATAATAATATAACTTATTTATTCATATTTTCTCTGCGAACGCAGATAAGACTACATAGATAAGGTGCCTTCAGATAAAAGAAAAAAAAATGTAATCTTTAAAGATTAAAATTAAGATTCTGGCTGAGAAAGCAGTATATTCAATATTATATTTTAATATTCAGTTTTGTGCCCATTCAGAAACTAAAAAAATAAAAATAAAAACTTGTTGAATACCAAACTTAACAAGACATTAAAGTGTTAATTGGTTTTATATATATATATATTTAGTATGTTAAAGAGGTTATATGTAAAAAGGTTAGGTAAATCTAGATAAGATATAGATGGATGAAGTTAGATAGAATGGTAGCAAGGATGTTGTCCATCAGTGCGGTAGATTAGATCAGAAGAGGGTAACCAGGTAACCAGGGTGGGGTGCTATCTTAGGTAAACATGAGGTTGGGGTCACCTGTTATCTGGGTCTGACGGGTCACTCTGGAGGGTTCTATCAGCTGGCTCTCATATCAGAAGAGGGTAACCAGGGTAGGTGCTATCTTAGGTAAACATGAGGTGGGGGTCACCTGTTATCTGGGTCCGACGGGTCACTCTGGAGGGTTCTATCAGCTGGCTCTCATATCAGAAGAGGGTAACCAGGGTGGGTGCTATCTTAGGTAAACATGAGGTTGGGGTCACCTGTTATCTGGGTCCGACGGGTCACTCTGGAGGGTTCTATCAGCTGGCTCTCATGATCAGAAGAGAGTAACCAGGGTGGGTGCTATCTTAGGTAAACATGAGGTTGGGGTCACCTGTTATCTGGGTCTGACGGGTCACTCTGGAGGGTTCTATCAGCTGGCTCTCATGATCAGAAGAGGGTAACCAGGGTAGGTGCTATCTTAGGTAAACATGAGGTTGGGGTCACCTGTTATCTGGGTCTGACGGGTCACTCTGGAGGGTTCTATCAGCTGGCTCTCATGATCAGAAGAGGGTAACCAGGGTAGGTGCTATCTTAGGTAAACATGAGGTGGGGGTCACCTGTTATCTGGGTCCGACGGGTCACTCTGGAGGGTTCTATCAGCTGGCTCTCATATCAGAAGAGGGTAACCAGGGTGGGTGCTATCTTAGGTAAACATGAGGTGGGGGTCACCTGTTATCTGGGTCCGACGGGTCACTCTGGAGGGTTCTATCTGCTGGCTTTCATGATCAGAAAAGGGTAACCAGGGTGGGTGCTATCTTAGGTAAACATGAGGTTGGGGTCACCTGTTATCTGGGTCCGACGGGTCACTCTGGAGGGTTCTATCAGCTGGCTCTCATGATCAGAAGAGGGTAACCAGGGTGGGTGCTGTCTTGTACTATAATGGAAGGGCAAAATGATTCAGTGTGAGAAGGATTAACATATCAATGAATTAAACAAAGCGTTATTTACAGTTTATGTGCACAATAATAACTCGTAATTACCAATAGTTAAATAATATTAAGGAGAATGATAATAGATTTAATTATAAACTACTAAAATTGAGTGGTGCGTTAATTATGTCCATCAGTATATATTGTAGCATGTCTACCCTATAGATAATGCTCAGAACTGGCGATGTCTACGAGAGGATCGCGATCGCTAGGAGCAAAGTATGGGTTGTGTGGTGTTGAATAAACGAGAATTGCATTTGGAAGAGCATGCTCGGAACCAATGATGCCTGCGAGAGAATCGCGATCGCTGGGAGCGAAAATAAAGAATAATAGAGACACAATGGAAAGGAAGCCAAGATAATTGTCTACATCCGGTGTATAATGAATAAGCAGTAAGGGTTTTTTTTTTACTCCAGGTTTTCACACAACTAGAGGCAGATGTTAATTGGCAATATGCGATTGGCTGGAAATAAAATGGGCGGAGTCCGACGACCAATCAGACCTCGGGATCCGTTCCCACACCACGATGAGGCACGGAAGTCACTCCCCGTTTTGGCACAGTCTTTGCTCATGTCTTGGTGGATCACCACGTTCCTTTCTTTGTAAAGTTTAGTTTGAATATGTGAAATTACCAGTCTTCGCTCATGTCTTGGTGGATCACCACGTATCTTTTCTATAAGTAAAGTTTAGTTTGAATATGTGAAATTACTAGCAGTCTTCGCTCATGTCTTGGTGGATCACCACGTATCTTTTCTATAAGTAATATCAGTTTGAATATGTGAAATTACCAGTCTTCGCTCATGTCTTGGCTGGTCACCACGTTCTTTTTATATTGTACAGTTGAGTTTAAATATGTGAATTGAGTCAGTCTTCGCTCATGTCTTGGTGGATCACCACGTATCTTTTCTATAAGTAATATCAGTTTGAATATGTGAATTAGTCGTAGAGACACACTTTGATTTTGGACGGTGCAAAGTCAGTGGGGGTGTAACTTCTGGTGTGCCCTCGAAACTACGCAGATCTTCAGGGACTATGTGAATAGACGATTTCTACGGGAAGTCCAGAAAGGGTGATCACGCCGTCATTCGCCATGGACATCGTATCGAGGTACCTCGTAATTAAGTTATAATTCAGTCCTTCAGACACACGGCCAAATTATATATATTCAATTGTTGTTTTGTAAATATGTTCTCATTAAAATAAATATGTTAAAGTTATAGATTTGATTCATTTCATTCCCCCCCCACTCATGCTTCTTCTGGTTGACAACAGTAATTAATTATTGTTAATTACTGATGTCAACTAACCGTTAGGAACTTGTAACCGTTCTTCCCGTGGGAGTGCTTTCAGCTATTCAGGCATTGTTTAATTAAAGTCGCGATTTAAATAATTTTCAATTTTAATAATTTTTCGATCTCAATTTTATTTATTTTATTAATTACGTGATTTGCACTCACACAGGGAGGGAGATGGTTATAATTGGCGCCCGAACAGGGACTTGATTTGTTTATTAATTATGCCAATTAGTATAATTAATGAACCCCACTAATCGGTCCCTTATTAATTAATTAATTTTTTTAATTAAAAAAATTTTTTTTTTTGCTTTTTAACGTAGATTCCAGCCTATTAGGCCACAATGTTATATTTTCACTTAAAGTCGGTATTTAGAATCAAAACTGAAGAAGGATGGGTGGGGGTAGGGACAATGAATGACATCATTTATTGAAATAATTTTATTTTTTTTTGTTTTTGATTTTTTTTTTTTCTTATGTAGATTTAGTAGGCATTTATTTTACATATTATAACTATTGTTGTATTGTGATGCCATCTGACAGGTCACCATAGAAATTAGGTTAGCACCAGACCTCCCGTATAATTCATTTAATTGTTTTGATATATATTTCGTTTACCAGCATGGAAGGGAAAGGGAAGTCGGACTTAGAGCCGATACAGACACGGTCTAGGAAAACTATCCGTACGCCCCCGGAGTCCCCGGTAGAAAATCCTAAATTTGACCTAGAGGCGATGTTTAAGGCCATGCAGGAACAGATAGGACAGCGGGGAAAGGCCATGCAGGAACAGATGGGAAACTTGGGAAATTCCCTAGGACAACAGACTTCCGAGATAAGGGGTGTGCGCCAAGAAATTTCGTTAATGGCAAATAATATCGAATCCATTAAACGTAATATGGGTACCGTACAATCTGAATCTAGGCAGGACAATTCAGAAGAGAGATATGATAAGCCTACTTCTAAAGTTAGGGACATGGTAGGTGTCAGTTATCATGAAGTTACAGGTGGGATCGTGTCAGAAACACAGCATCTAGATAAGGAGGTCGAAGAAATAAATTCGAACCAAAATATTATTAGTACCGATTGTGAGAAGAGATTCGCCGATATCTCGAAGAGAATAGATACTGTTTCGGGTCAAACTCAGATCTCAACCCCAAAACAAGATGACCGAATGACATTTACCGTACCCGAAGGACATAGGAATTGGCCTACGAACCAGACTTTTGCTCGCGAACAGCCTAGCAATGTCACCTTCCAAGATGTCTACGTGAAAAATTACGAACGTGGTGAGGTGGCGTTACGTAATAGCGTTTTGGATTTGCCCAACCATTTTGTATTTAAATTCTTACTATTCTGGGAAGGACCTTACCAGATTTTAGACAAGGAAAGTCCTCAAATTTTTATTTTAGGACATCTCGGCAGCGACGTAGCGGAAGGAGGAATCTTTTATATGACATCACAGAAGCCGTATATTAGCGGATAAATTTACAAGCAGGCTAGAGAAGCGCTAGGGCTCTCTTTGAGATTAACGATCTTACTTCAGCCGAGTTAAGGGGGGCGATTATTGCAGACGAGATCGCGGCCCTAGAGTCAGGGAAGAGATTTGTGACATCTCTATGGGTGTCCATCCCCAGCTATCCCAGGAACAGTTAGACAAAGTCACACACACATAAAACAGACACTATTCTTTATTATTTGGGAATTATTTATTATTTTACACTAACGGCCAACACCTCATTATACAACAACACACAAAGAATCACACATACACATTTATTGGGGACACGGGATTTATTATTTAGTTATTTTTTTTTGTAAATAGGATAAGGCAGACGGGGACATTCTGGCCCTCCCCTGGGGCTTAACATCGAGCATACCCCCCTTAGTCGAGCTCAAAGATTCCGAAATGAATCGCCAGGTTGTAAATAGTAATTTTAGATAATAAGTTAGGGTTAGTTTTTTTTTTAATTCTAGATATTAAGTTAGGATAATTTTTTGTTCATATATTTAGTAAGAGTATTTTTTAAATAGTATTAGCAATTTGTTTATGATGTTGGGATAATTTAGTTTAGATAGGTTTGTGGCTTCATTTGAAATTGACATAATTGTAGGACGGGGCAGACGGTATATGGATTGGCCATCCATGGGAATATACCTACGTATTTAAATTTGATTAGGAGACGCGGATCTGAGTAGGATGACAGCGAGGCGATGGCACACACATTTGTAGGTAGTCAGGTATGGTAAATGTACTTCCAATTGTATTTGTCTGTTTTGTTTTGTATTTTTAAATAATATTTGTATTAGTATCCGACCGTGTGTATCTATTGAAAATGTCACATTGACCCATATTTTATCTAGTGACCATGATGGGCTATGTTAACCCAATGAGAGCCTTGTAAATATATTTGTCACATATATCCAGGTATGGACCTTACTTATTATGATAGAGTGTCGACCACGGTAGGTCAAAAGGTCAATTTTTTTTATTTTAGTTAAGAAATCCTAAGGCAAGGAGCCGAAGCATACATGACTGGAGGGGGAGATATATTATAAACTGGAGGGGATACCCAGAATTGAATATTTAATTATCGTACACACGGAGAAGGGGCCACTCCATTGATGCTTGTAGAATCCATTTAAAGGGGCGGGAGTTGTTTAATTATTTTTTATGCCATGAACTGACTGTTTGAACTGAAGAGAGGGTTTCGCTACTTGATTAGTGTGGATGCCGGAATTTACATATGTTTATGAAACTGAGATGGGATTTGAGTGGGCTTATTTTTCTATTTTATATTTCGTCGTCGTTCCGGCAGAAGGTAAATACCTGTCGAAGGCCTAAGGAGGCATATGGTTAGGGTCTGGTCAACCCAAATTTTTGTCGAAGCGGATTAAGGATATGGGAATTCAGTTGAAACATTGTCGAGGCGTGGGGCCTTTTTGGGTGTTTTAACCAGTCAGTGAATGTATGCTAGAAATAGAATCGTCGTTATTTGCCAATGGAGAGGGTCAACTCCAAGAAGTACAGCGTAAAGTAGACTCATGCTTTGGTCACGCATGCATAGGCAAGCCATGCCGATTCGAAAGGAAATTTAAAATCATGTTTTGGTCACGCATGATAATGAGGTCGATACCTGAGTATTTGTAATGTATAATTATTTTATTATGACTTTGGGCAAGTCTTTTAATGAATATTGGTTAAGTGTATATGCTCAGTGAACGAGCAAGTGATAAGTGAAACTAATAAAATATGTGACTTCAAATGGTCATTTAGCCGACATATTTTATTTTAATGGGAACGGGGGATATTGTAGCATGTCTACCCTATAGATAATGCTCAGAACTGGCGATGTCTACGAGAGGATCGCGATCGCTAGGAGCAAAGTATGGGTTGTGTGGTGTTGAATAAACGAGAATTGCATTTGGAAGAGCATGCTCGGAACCAATGATGCCTGCGAGAGAATCGCGATCGCTGGGAGCGAAAATAAAGAATAATAGAGACACAATGGAAAGGAAGCCAAGATAATTGTCTACATCCGGTGTATAATGAATAAGCAGTAAGGGTTTTTTTTTTACTCCAGGTTTTCACACAACTAGAGGCAGATGTTAATTGGCAATATGCGATTGGCTGGAAATAAAATGGGCGGAGTCCGACGACCAATCAGACCTCGGGATCCGTTCCCACACCACGATGAGGCACGGAAGTCACTCCCCGTTTTGGCACAGTCTTTGCTCATGTCTTGGTGGATCACCACGTTCCTTTCTTTGTAAAGTTTAGTTTGAATATGTGAAATTACCAGTCTTCGCTCATGTCTTGGTGGATCACCACGTATCTTTTCTATAAGTAAAGTTTAGTTTGAATATGTGAAATTACTAGCAGTCTTCGCTCATGTCTTGGTGGATCACCACGTATCTTTTCTATAAGTAATATCAGTTTGAATATGTGAAATTACCAGTCTTCGCTCATGTCTTGGCTGGTCACCACGTTCTTTTTATATTGTACAGTTGAGTTTAAATATGTGAATTGAGTCAGTCTTCGCTCATGTCTTGGTGGATCACCACGTATCTTTTCTATAAGTAATATCAGTTTGAATATGTGAATTAGTCGTAGAGACACACTTTGATTTTGGACGGTGCAAAGTCAGTGGGGGTGTAACTTCTGGTGTGCCCTCGAAACTACGCAGATCTTCAGGGACTATGTGAATAGACGATTTCTACGGGAAGTCCAGAAAGGGTGATCACGCCGTCATTCGCCATGGACATCGTATCGAGGTACCTCGTAATTAAGTTATAATTCAGTCCTTCAGACACACGGCCAAATTATATATATTCAATTGTTGTTTTGTAAATATGTTCTCATTAAAATAAATATGTTAAAGTTATAGATTTGATTCATTTCATTCCCCCCCCACTCATGCTTCTTCTGGTTGACAACAGTAATTAATTATTGTTAATTACTGATGTCAACTAACCGTTAGGAACTTGTAACCGTTCTTCCCGTGGGAGTGCTTTCAGCTATTCAGGCATTGTTTAATTAAAGTCGCGATTTAAATAATTTTCAATTTTAATAATTTTTCGATCTCAATTTTATTTATTTTATTAATTACGTGATTTGCACTCACACAGGGAGGGAGATGGTTATAATATATATACATTCAGCAGACTGCGTTGAGCACGCCGTCCTTCGTTTGGGACGTTAGTCGATAGTCCCTGTCCCGAGCAGGTACGATTTCAAGACTTGATATTGATCCTTGATAACAAAACCTGGTTAGGAAACATTTAGCACTCCCACAGTTGAGTGATGCTCATGTGATGTATATATGACGTAGTTAATGCTCGAGCATCTGTCATAATAACTTATTATCTTTATATACATATTCCTTTGTTTCTCATAATATGTTATGCCCTGAAAAAGGAGATAAACGTACTCGTTAATGGCTATCCTAGGTGAAAAAGTAGGGCTCATGTCCACCAAAGCACTTTGGTAGTAGGCTCATAGTTAAAGCCTGGGCCTGAGTCACAATATCTAACCAGTAGCTGCATCATCCATCACTGCTTGTTCTATCTTTGAAGCATTGCTGTTGTCCGAGGTGGATTTGAGGAGCAATGCTCGTTCAAGCTCCACCTAGACCTGAACAGTCTCACAAGCATGCCGCTAGGTGACAGCCCCTTCCTTCGTCAGCAGGCTGCCTTCTGAAGGTGTCTGCTTAATAACTTTGCTCCCTGCTTGAGTCACAAATCCTCGCTCTTTGACACAGAAGTTCTCTTTTGACTGATGATGTTTGATCTTCACATAGATGGATTGGTTATCGAGAACTGTTTTGTAATGACTGTCGGTGTCTCGTCTCATTCTCAGCAACCAAAAACCAATTAGCAATGGTAATAGAAGTCGTTTGTAAACCAAATTAATTATTGTGCTCAATTCACAGAGTCATTCGTCAAGTGAACTTTTTCTACTGTCAGTTTCAAAATGGGGGTATTGAACTTGGATATTCTGCGAATAATTAAATGGATTCTTACAACTTAATTTTGCAGTAACTTCTTTAACCGTGATTGAATCTGACCATTACTTTTTGCTAAGCATCCAGTTGTATTCTAGTAGATGGTCGGGCTACCCAGAGAACCCGCTGAAATCCGAGGTCCTCTAAAAATAAACACAAGAAGAGTCAAGGAGAAAAAAAAACAATAAAATATCAATTAGCCCTAGAAAAAAAAAAAAAATGAGTGATACTGTGGGAGAATACCGTACAATAATAAATATAGATATAAATAGATAATAAAAATAGATAAATAATTAAATTAACAATTAATTAAATGGAAAATAGATACATAGTACAAAGACGAAAAAGGAGATACATGAAAAATATAAGTGAGGGAAGGATGCCCAGACGGTTTGAAATAATATTGATTTAAGAGAAGCAGATTCAAAAATAAAATAAAGTGAATAAATAAATAAAATAAATACAGAGATAGTAAGAATTGATGGTAAATGTAGGCAAATACAAGGAAAGGGAATGAAAGGGTAATCGGAGAGAAGGATGGCAAATCGAAGAGGAATTGGAACAGAGAGGATTTGAAGGAAGCCGCGGAAGGAGAGTGACGGACATGGGGAGGCAGGGAGTTGCAGAAAGAGGAGGCTTGGACAAGGAACGAGTTGTGGAAGGCAGAGGAGCGATGGAGGGGATGAAGAGGTCCGAAGGACGGAGGACTGGAATTGAAACATTTGGTAAAGATAGTAGAATTCTTTGGATTTTAGACTTTGGAAGAGGAAGGAACTTAGGAAGTACGTCGTAGTTTCGGCGGATGGAGGATTTGAGCCATTTCAACTCCGAGTACCAGGGCGAGATGTGAGCGTCTCTAGGGACAACGAAAACAAATCTGACGTGAGTTATGCGCTGATGGCAAATGTTCATCCTCGCCCACGCCTTGTCTTCCTCCAGCTCAGAAAAAAATCATTAAAGACTTCCACTTTTTCAATGTCAATAGACTTTGAAATATTCCTCCATAGTAAGCAAACGTTTTAAAATAAATCTTTTTCAACACCTAGGTTTTATATATTATACAATACATTTCTTCCTTCCGATAATATATCATAGCTATACCCTGTGGTAAAAGAAATTGTGTGAAATTAAAATAATTAAATAAATATATAATTCAAATAATAATTATAAAAATAATTAAATAAACAATAAATTACCACATTTCCTGTAGAAATTTTATAACTGCTCTTTTACTAAATTTTGATTTCTACGATAGTTTCCGAAAAGGGCCCTAAAAAAATATCAAAAGTTCAAGTACATATTTACAATCGGCTACAAAAAACCCTTGATGCCTGTTTGGACAAAAACAATAATAATATAAAATATGTACAAAGTAATAAAATATGAAACTTAGGGTTTTTTAGTTGAATAATCAGAAATCAATAGTTGTCGTTATGGGATTTTCGGTAGATATATTGTTATTGTCTCATGACCGGGCTTTATCTACGAGGTCATACTGCTAACAGGCGATATGACCTCGTAGTTGAAACCTGGGTAGGAGTCATAATAACTAAATAAATAATACTAAAATTAAATTCTTCCATCAGCATCAGCAGAGAATGAAGTAGTTTCTAAACAAACAGAATGCATCAGATAATAATGAGTGAACGTGGACAAATTGGGATTATCTATTGTCTGATGTTTTCTCAAGGCACAATTTGCAAATGCACAATCAGATTTGCATATCCCGTTGTTGTTGTTGTTGTTATGGTGGTACCAGTGCCAAAGTATTGGCTACAATGTGTGGAGGAAATTGGGTCCTTGTTAGCTACCAGAGAACAAATCACATAAAGCAGGTTAACAAGACGTCCAGATGAAACTGCACAAACGTTTGTTCCGACGGTACAACACAACACAAAAGTCCTCTGTGAATCACCGGCTATGTACTTCGCCACAATTAATCAATTATGTTTTCCCTCTCTTTTCAAAGCCAATCGACCGTTGGGCTCATTCTAGATCTTGTGACGGTACATTCATTACACAAGCAGTTATTAAGGTATTCAAGTCGAGCTCCTCTTCTCTGTCCCTTTAACAGATTTCATGGAAAATTAATTGGTGCCATCCTTATGAGGTTTTGAATTTAAATATAAAATTTAATGTCTACACATTCATTACAACGGTATTCATTGGGATTTTTATGTTAGTTTTGGAAAGGGAGCAAAAACGTATTCGATTCAGTCGTTCAGAGGGTGTACATGAAATTCTGTTCAAAACTCAATATCGAGTTTGTAATCAATTATATTATGTCCCTATACTGAGGTAAAATACTTGGATTTACCCTGTGTTGAGCATAATCATCAACTACAGTTGTTCTTTGATTCTTTCAGCCGCAACTAGTTTTCTAAAACAATTCATTTAAGTCAAATCGATTGGTAGCCATAGGTCTTGAGCCTACTGAAATTCCAATTGGTTTCCCATAATTCTTTCTCAGGAGGCTGGATTGTTCCTTTTTTGATCCTTTTTGTTCCTCCTCAGGGCAGACAAACGATGGGCAGAACAGAGGAGCTCTCGTCACAATGGCGGCCTATGTTTACATAAATCAGAGCTGGGAGGCCGTTTGGCGGCACGGATCAGGGGAGGTCTCCACAATTAACATTCCCCACGGGGCATACGGGACTTGCACGCATCTCAAGCCCGGTCGCTCCATCCTCGCATCTCAAGCCCGCTCGCTCCATCCTCGCTTCTCAAGCCCGCTCGCTCCATCCTCGCATCTCAAGCCCGCTCGCTCTATCTCCGCATCTCAAGCCCGCTTGCTCCATCCCCGCATCTCAAGCCCGCTCGCTCCATCCTCGCATCTCAAGCCCGCTCGCTCCATCCCCGCTTCTCAAGCCCGCTCGCTCCATCCTCGCGTCTCAAGCCCGCTCGCTCCATCCTCGCATCTCAAGCCCGCTCGCTCCATCCTCGCATCTCAAGCCCGCTCGCTCCATCCCCGCTTCTCAAGCCCGCTCGCTCCATCCTCGCATCTCAAGCCCCCTTGCTCTATCTCCTCATTTCAGATACCCTCTTCTCTTTGGCAGATATTTCTGAAATGTTACAAGTTTTGTCCTCATTAGATTTTGACTTCAAATATGAAACTTCATGTTGATACATTCATTACATTGGCAATTATTAAAGTTTTTGAGTTGAGCCTCCCCCCTAATCCCTTTCCATTGATCGATTTGACTGAAAATCAATAGGTGTCGTTGTTAGAAGGTTCTGCATTCACATATAAAATTTCGTGTCGATACATTCATTTTATCGTGAGTTATCGTGTTCACAGATACATAGGCAGACAATAATCTTTTTTCATTTTTGGAATCTGGAGGTAGGGAAACATAGGGACAATTGCGCATCAAATTGACTGATTACATAACTTCCCCTATACTTCGTGTAGCTGGAGATGTAAAGGAGTAGCGTATAATAGAGTGGAGCTGATGTTGCGTGAGTCTGAGATGGGTTGAGCTGGGTCAGAGTGACGCCTCCCAGCCTGGCACCAAGATTAGATTCATGACAAACTTTCCTGCAATCGCTAAACTTACATATTGTGTAAAATGTATTTTATGTTACACTTAAACTGAGAGACGCTTACAAAAAATATTGTTTGATTACATGCAGATCAAAACTAGTGCAAGATTTACCATGGCAGTGACCTCTGAGCAGTGGCGGATTAAGCTTCTGCGGGGCCCTAGGTGATTGCAAATGTGGGGGCCCCCCTATTTTTACCCCCCCCCCCCCCCTCCCATAAAAAACGAAAACTTTTCAGAAATTTTTTTTATGAATTTATTGATACAGTTATAATTTTTAAGAATAATATTTTCAATTCGCTGTAAAATTGACTTCATACACACTTTCTCCTGCATTTCGACTCGCTGAATTTATCGATCACATCATCGAAATAAATTTTTCTCAAAATGTCGGATTCAATACTAAGAAGACTTAACATATTTATTTAATAGTCTATTGTTTTGGGATGAGACATTTTTAACCCACTGTTGCTAATAGCTTTTAATACCTTTTTTGGGAAAACTGAAATAACATTGTGAAAAATGAAAAAGCCGATTAGTTTTATTATTTAAAAAAACAAATCATGCTTAATAGGGGGCCCCTCATACCTTTTATTGGGAAAAATAACTCGGGTCAAATTCCGTGTCAAATTTGACCTGAATTATTTTTCCCAAAAGCGTGTAGAATCATTTTAAAAGTGACAAGGTTTTTTTTTTTTTTTTTTTTTTTTTTTAGACATTGGGGCCTTCAGCATCGGGGGCCCCTTTATCATCGGGGGCCCTAGGCACCTGCCTAGGTTTGCCTATTGGTTAATCCACCACTGCCTCTGAGTATTATTTTGTGGGCGGAGAAATTCCCCCCCCCCCTCCCCTCTTCTTTTCTGGCCGACTAGACTGTGTATCATTAGGAGTCGTCCTTATGGGGTTCTGGGTACACATATAAAATTAGATAGTTCTTGTGATTCATGCCTGGGCTTTAAAGGAGAGGTCATATCCTTCGTCGCTCTGGAGGACATGAGCCCCACTCTACTGTGGGTTATTCACCTAGGGTATGGATGGGGCTCTTTAAGGAGTATCTGACATCGTACAGGCTCGGGACCATCGCTTAACGCCCCTTCGAATGGACGGCCTGCTCAAGTAATAAATATTTCATTTTCGACTTCAGTTGGTTACATTCCACGCAACATCCCCTCCACCGAGGGTCACATAGGTAAACTCAGGTAGCCCTCGACCTTTACATATAAGACATCATATCACTCACTACACTGGACACAAACTCACAACACCGTCACCACACACATCCACTCAAGTCATTATAAGGTAATTTTTTATATTTTTTAGTTATTTAGATATATATATATATATTGTTTTATATAGTTTATTACTACTTTCAAAAGTTGTATTTATTTTTATTATTTATTTATTATTATTATTTTTCTCTCTTTAATATATGTTATTCTAAAAAAACTTGTTTCTCTTTTTCAAATTATTGTAAAGTCTCCGTTTATATCATTGTCCATAATGTCTAATTTGTTTGTTTATATTCTCTAGGCCCTGAAGAAGAAAATAAATAGTTTTCGAAACTTTGGCCAAATTTTGCATTTTCTTTTACACGAAAGAACTTCGATTTCCTTCTACATTGAAAAGATACTATCGACTCTATTAATCATTATCAAGTTATTTATTGTGTTCACAGAGACCCAATTTCTGGGAACAGGGGGTCGGTAGACATGAAATTCTAGTGAAAACTCAACATCGAATTTCTGACCAATTACATAACATATAATTCTTTGTATAACTATGAACATGTTAACGCCGAAGAGAATGAATACATACTCGTACTACAGTAAACCCTGTTACAACGAACTTAAAGGGACTTCTGACGCACAATCTTTCCTTAACTCGTATGACATGAAACTGAACTGGAATTTCTGATAAGTAAACACTGCAAAAAGGGTAAACAATCTAATGACTTTAGCGAAAAACAGACAATTCCGAGTGTTTGTACATATTATGCCTTTCGAGTTCGTTGTAACCGAGTTTTTTCTCACTTAGGAATCCAGATGTAGTTCGTAGTTCGTTATAACGAAGGTTCTATGAGAAAATCACTGCGTTTTTTTAGGGGATTCTATTTTGGTTCGCTTTAACGAGGGGTTCGTTGTATCCGAGTTTGTTGTAACGAGGGTTTACTGTAGAATTAATATAAAAATTGAATACAAATAAAATAGCTTTAATGACATTCTTTTAGAACAAAAGCCTATCCTTTTGGAGGTTTTGAGTTTACTGCTCTTTCAACAAAAGAAATCAGAAAAGCAATCCGAAAAGAATCCGAAAAGAATACTTTATAAATAAAGATAAAATAAAAATAAAAACAAAACAAGATAAAATAAAAACAAAAGTAAAAAAGTAGAAATGAAAGTTATTTCTTAAATAATACTGTTACACATTTGTTACATCTTTCTCTGTTGCTGGAGAATGAATATATCGACACAAAATTGTATAAGTGTATCCAGAATCAAATAAGGAGGACAACTATGAATTTTTGGCCAAATCAGTCAAAAAGAAGGGAGGATCAGGAGGGCGCTGAATTAAAAAAAACTTACTAAATATTGATTAAAACGATCGATTGATTTTAGGGGGAAAGCAAATAATTACTTGATTAATTGTTGCTGGGGAATTAAATTAACGGTGAATCAACGATAGATTTTTTTTTTCTCTCCATTTCTTAGACATTATTTAGTTGGTGGACTCAGTAGTGGGACTGCCAGGAATGAAGTAGTAATTAATGGGGATAGCGTATAGACAAGAAGACCGACTGGAGGGGGAAGCGGATCAATGGGGGGAGGGGGGGTGATTGATACCAGGAGAGACATATAACTGTTGAGTGTCCATTAGCGAGGTCCATAAGCTCCCATCGGCCGGCTTCAAACGATCCAACCGTCCGACAGGGAGTGCCATCCAAGACAGACATATCGTCTGAAGAGGCCGGTCTTCACCGGAATCAGACCAAAAATTAAGGCCGATCTGATCAAAATTCTCTTCAAATAAATGTTGTAGAGAATAATGAGACGCACACTTTATAGGAAATACATATTTGTGAGAATGTCTTGAAACTATTTTTTTTTTAATTTGCAGGATTTATGCGAAAAGAGTTAGTTCCTATCTTATATATTATAGTTATTATAACTCATGCCCGGGCTTTAACTGCGAGGTCATATCGTCTACTACCAGAGCGCTCTTTGGTCACTCTGGTGGACATGAGCCCGACTCTACTGTGGGAGTCCTAAATTTTGCCTACCCTAAATTTTTATTCACCTAGGGCAGGGGTCTTTATCGAGTACCTGACATCGTATAGGCTCGGGACTATAACTTAACGTCCCATCCAAACGACGGCGTGCTTAAGTTTATTTTACCTCCAAGATAAAATAAACTAAGGGCCTCGTCCGGGTTTCGAATCCATGATCTTGAGCTCAGAAGGCATACCACTGAGCTACCGGTGCCGTCTAAAGAAAGTATATATTTATATAATAAAATATATATTTTACATTCTTTGGGGCGCTATAACCTATTGTATCGGTCGTATTGGCCCTTACTGTTAATGACCAACACGAATAAAATATAATTTCGTCGGAAATATTTCAAAGTAATGTTTAAATTGTATTTCATAGCAACAAATTATAAAATATTTACTTTCTTATACCTACAGTAAAATAAAGTATTGTAATCGTACAAAAATCCGGAGATGGAAATTAAAAAAAAAAAAAACATTTTTTCACGATCTCCTGAAGACTTCGATCATTTTCGCGATGTCTGTTTGTATATGTGAATGGAACTTTGTGCGCGCTGTGAACGCAAGAACGATTGAACTTTTGGAATGGAGAAGTCACATGTGCGAACTATTATTGGTAGTTTTTATTTCAAAAGGATGAAAATAAAGAAAAATTAAAATATTTATAATATATAAGCTTTATCCATGGAGTTGAACCAGATAATCTCTGTAAAATGACTCAGGCTAATTATTAAGAACTGTTCAATGGAACCAAGTAAATTAACGTTTGAGGTTGATGTAGATTTTATTGTTTCATGTTAGCCTGCTTTCGAGGTTTACCTCATCATCATGCCGTCTGATAAATCAGTTTTAAAAATACAATTTAAGCCATCTAACATCAAGCGTATCCAGTCCATAATGACCTTAGAATCCCCCTTCTCCAAATTCCACTCTAACATTTCTTCCCACGTAAATCCAGGTGCTCGACTCTTGTCATCCCATTCCCATCCAGATAATCCCCCCCGAAGACTGAGGCGGCGCTGGCCGAGAGACCTGCTACTGTAGCAAACATATTTAGGGAGTGCCGGTGATGACCAGCTTCTCCCCTCATGTAATCTTCTTACCTTCAACTCTCCCCCTTCTTGGCCTGCCTCACCCGAGCCCCTGGATCACTCGAGCCCCCGCGGCCTCCCCTGCCCCCATTAAGTTGGAGGTGTGGGGATGGCTGAGAACCAGGGGGGTTTCGAGTTGAAGGGCTTTCATGTTCATTTTATTTGTATTTTATTTTTATGTCTATGTTTATTATTATTTAAATTTAATATTATCTTTTTGTTTTGTACATATTATATTATTTTTATAGTTTTTTTCTTTTTTTTCTTTACTTTTATTTTGTACATAATCATATTCTTTTGTATATATATATATATATATATATATATATATATATTTTTTTTTTTCTCGTTCTTAATGTTTTGTCATTCATCAAATTTTCTCATGGTTTATACCATTGTACATATTCAAAAATAAAAAATTCCAACGTTGAAAAAAAAACAAAAAAAAAACATTTGAAAATGATAAAAGGAATAGATAAAATAAACAAAAATTGTATTTGAAAAATATAATTTATTTGTTCTTTTTATAATCTTAAATTAAAATTTATAATCTTAAAACATAATATGGCCATAACAGGACTTAGGGGGCTTATACCAACCACTTTTTTTACAGATCACTCTCTCCCCCACTATCTTTCCTCGTAGAAAACCAACAAAAAGTTACGCTTTGCGAATTAGATGATGTACGATCGATTTAACGCGGGTTCAGAACCCGGCCGAGGCCTTTAGATTTTTTATCTGAGAGGTGAAAAAAAAACTTCGAATGTGAAGTTATGCAATTGTCGGAGCCCCTCCAGGTGGGTAAAATTTAGGACTCCCACTGTAGAGTCGGGCTCATGTCCACCAGAGCGACGAAAGAGCGCTCTGGTAGTAGGCGATATGACCTCGTAGTTAATGCCCGGCCATGAGTCATAATAACTAACTTACGATCTACTCAACATTTACCCTTTTACTGCCTGCACGAAGAAATCTGTCTACAGGACTCGATGAGTGACAGTTGGAGAACTATACCCAGTATAGTGCTCCTTACTTATTCTATAGTTGTACTCCAACTGTCAAATCAGGTGGCCTTTTCACGGTGGACAAAGTGCTCAGGCGAAATCGTGGTTAATAACATAGCTAAGTCAGATTCAATAGAGGCCCGTCTCGGAATGGACAGAATGATGGAGTTTAAAATTGGCACTCTCCTGCCTTGAGAATGCTAATGCAGTCAATAGGCAATTGGCCAGAACATAATAGATTAGCGGACGGACGATCAAGATGAAACCAGCCGTCTGCCGCGTTGTCCAGCCATCCTTCAAAAAAGGTACCTCAAGGTACCTTACAAGGTTCTGTCGGAAAATAAATATTTTCCTGAACATTTTCGTCACAGAAAAACTTTCTTTATTTGACTGACTCATGAGTTAGTATTTTAATATTTAATAATTCTTATCACATTTTAAAATATGTGATATGGCCATTACAGGACATTCTTATACCAACCACCCTTACAGATCACTCTCTCCTTCTTCTCAAAATTATTTCATACTGGCATTACTGGGTATAAGAATGTCTACTCTCAAGATAACAATCTGTACAATAAGACCAAAATGAAATAATTTTGAGAATGGGAGAGGGAGAGAGAGAGATCTGTAAGCGTTGTTGGTATAAGAAAATCCTGTAATAGCCACATCTCAAATCTGAGGACTTATTAGCGGTTGGAAATTTTTAAGAAACAATTTTGGTTAGATCCATTTTCCGATAGGAGTAACAGTTTTCGGGTAAATCAAGGAAACGTCTAAAAATATGTGTAACCTATAAAAAATCGTATTTCTTATAAAATATTCATTTAGGTTTTTCTACAACTATTACTTACGTATTTTTGATTAGGTCTTAAACATAAGCGGTACTTTGTAGAATGTACTTAGGTCCCGAGATAAAGTGGTCTCAATTTTCGTTTCATTTTGGCCAAAATAATCAGGGCTAAATTAGCTCATGTGGTCCCTTGATTCCAAATTTGAACTTCATAGCTACAATCGTTCTTGCTAGAAAGCTCACAACTTTCCAATTATATATACACACACATTCACACACACACATACACGCACAGACAGACATCATCGCGAAAATGGTCAAAACTAATACAGGAGACCTTGAAAGCTCGATCTCGGATTTTCGCACGATTAAGGATGATGTAACAACCGATTGCACTAACCCTAAATATATATTTTGTGCGGGAAAGGACTGAGAAAGACACATGTACGTCCCTTCTTCAACACAATGAACAATTCCTCCGTTTTGAAATTAGGACAACAAATTATGAGAAATGAAATTCGTTTTATGTCCTCTAAGGTAACCCTTAGAGGGTTACCTTAACAGACATAAGAACTTATTTTTACTTCCCCATCTATACCAAGTATAGGGGAAGTTGCGTAATCGATCAGAAATTCGATGTTGAGTTTTCACCGAAATTTCATGTTTCCCTCCCCGCCCCCCCGCCCCCCTGGCCAAAAATCCTCAATGAATCACCGGCAGTGTACTTCCCCAGCACGAATTAATTAAATCATTTACAATTCTAGTCGAATGTTTGAGCTAGAAATCAAAAGTTGTCTTAAACAGGGGCTTCTGAATTCTTATATTAAAGTTTGTGTCGATACATTCATTTTATCGGCAGTTATTAGAGTTTTTGTGTTAAGGCTCTATTCTAATCCTGAAAATCAATAGGTGTCGTTCTTATGGGGTTTTGAATACAAATAAAAAATGTATCGATACCTTCATTCTATCGAGTGTTAATGCGTGTTATTTCTCACACACACAAAGAAATTTTTTTTTTTTTTTTTTCATTTTTGGTATCAGATAGTGTATTGTTAAAATGATTCAGATTTAGCTCAAACAATCGATTAGTTTTGGACGGTCAGCTTATGTGTGATATAGTTTATTTTATTATTGTTACACATGGAAAATAAAACGTATTACAGAAAAATGACAGCACATCACATTTACACTTTAACGAGAAATATGCCCCCCCCCCCCCCCCCCCCCCACCTTCCCCATTTTCATCTACGACAAGCCCCTCCCTCAAACTAAAACTGTACGATACCTAGGACTGACATTTGTTTGAAGGCTGACATGGAACCCTCATACACGTCACACATGAAACACGCTGAACCGTCGACTCAAAATACTCTACGGACTTCTATCTAGACTAATAGACGATCTAAATTAGAGATGACACAAAAACAGAACTGTTACACTTACTTACTGAGACCATTATGGACATACGGACCACAGATATACGGTTCAGCAAAAACATCCAACATCAAACGAATTCTGGTGTTTTAGTCAAAAACCCTCAGACTGATAACACAGTGACCCCATACATAAACAACAGAACACTTCATAACGATCTCATGATAACACACAGTACCCGACACAATTCCAACTACTTACATAAGGTTTTTTAGAAAACTCTACATACATACAAACCCTTATCTTCACAACACTTACCACAAAACCCCCCACGAAGGTTGAAGAGAAGATGGAAACTCGACTTACTGCCACCTTGAATCATATTCGCTCTTAATTTTTTTTTTTTTTTTTATCGTTTTCCTTTACTTTACTATCTTTACTCTCTTACCCATCCATCAAAATTGTCTTTCAATTCATTTTTATTTATTTATTTACTTATTTATTTTATTTATTTATTTATTTCTGTTCTTGTCCTAATAATTAAGATAAATTTTCGTCCCGAGGATCTACCACTGGGTGGCCTTCCTCTCACATGCCCTTCACGCCAACATATCCATACCTACCATCATAGATGCTGGTTGTTGCACCCTAGCAACAGTTGTATATTAAAATAAAATAAAATAAAAAATAAATACTTATTATAAATTCAAAAAAAAAAGTTTATTATTATTATTTTTTTTCTCTTTCGTTTATTTATAAAAATTGTCTTTTATGTCTATTGAATCTTTTTTTAACATTATTATTAAGTATCTAGTTATATCATTGTCCATAGTGACTAATTTGTTTTTTGTACCCTATAGACCCTGAAGAAGGAAATAAATAGTTTCCGAAACGTTGGCCAAATATTGAATCTTCATTTACACGACAGAACCTCGAATTCCTTCTACTTCGTAATTTAATAATTCGTTCTGGGGAAGTACATTGTCGATGTATTTTATTTATTTATATTCGCTGAGAATACATAAAATATAAAATAAATAAAACTAAGGATTCAATTAAGATGCAAAAAAGGAGAATTTTTTAACCTGACATTTCATTTTTTCTACTATCCAAGACCAGTTTATCTTAAATTTTATCGTTAGAAAAAAAAAAAAAAAAGGCAAAACACTATTATTTTTATTCGTTTCATTTTATTACAATTACTTCATAGACAATGAATCTTTAAAAAGATTAAAAAAATATATAATATTCACCCTAAGATATAGATATTTGATGTCAGTTTTATTTCTAAGATTTGATCAATATAAGGGATATCTGTCTGGCGAGCGACTTTCTGACTTCATCAATTTCTGTTATATTTCTCTTGAAGTGCTTTTTTCTAACGGTATCGCAGAGGACATAAAAATATATATATATATATATATATATATATATATATATATATAAAAGTTATTATTGTAGAACTTAGATGGAATGCTATCGATTGGAATCTAAGTTTATGAGCCACGAGACGACGCCAAGTTTCTATATCTCAAATTACACACGTCGGGTGAACTAGTTATTAGGAGAAACTATCCATAGTTCATTGTAGTCATAGTGTAGTTCCATTTTTACTTCTTCTGCTATACAAAATTATGTATCACCAGCAATATATTTCCCCAAAACAATATATTTCCCCCCCCCCCCCCCCCATAAAAAACGAAAACTTTTCAGAAATTTTTTTTATGAATTTATTGATACAGTTATAATTTTTAAGAATAATATTTTCAATTCGCTGTAAAATTGACTTCATACACACTTTCTCCTGCATTTCGACTCGCTGAATTTATCGATCACATCATCGAAATAAATTTTTCTCTAAATGTCGGATTCAATACTAAGAAGACTTAACATATTTATTTAGTAGTCTATTGTTTTGGGATGAGACATTTTTAACTCACTGTTGCTAATATCTTTTAATACCTTTTTTGGGAAAACTGAAATAACATTGTGAAAAATGAAAAAGCCGATTAGTTTTATTATTTAAAAAAACAAATCATGCTTAATAGGGGGCCCCTCATACCTTTTATTGGGAAAAATAACTCGGGTCAAATTCCGTGTCAAATTTGACCTGAATTATTTTTCCCAAAAGCGTGTAGAATCATTTTAAAAGTGACAAGGTTTTTTTTTTTTTAGACATTGGGGCCTTCAGCATCGGGGGCCCCTTTATCATCGGGGGCCCTAGGCACCTGCCTAGGTTTGCCTATTGGTTAATCCACCACTGCCTCTGAGTATTATTTTGTGGGCGGAGAAATTTCCCCCCCCCCCCCCCCCCCCCTCCCCACTTCTTTTCTGGCCGACTAGACTGTGTATCATTAGGAGTCGTCCTTATGGGGTTCTGGGTACACATATAAAATTAGATAGTTCTTGTGATTCATGCCTGGGCTTTAAAGGAGAGGTCATATCCTTCGTCGCTCTGGAGGACATGAGCCCCACTCTACTGTGGGTTATTCACCTAGGGTATGGATGGGGCTCTTTAAGGAGTATCTGACATCGTACAGGCTCGGGACCATCGCTTAACGCCCCTTCGAATGGACGGCCTGCTCAAGTTATAAATATTTCATTTTCGACTTCAGTTGGTTACATTCCACGCAACATCCCCTCCACCGAGGGTCACATAGGTAAACTCAGGTAGCCCTCGACCTTTACATATAAGACATCATATCACTCACTACACTGGACACAAACTCACAACACCGTCACCACACACATCCACTCAAGTCATTATAAGGTAATTTTTTATATTTTTTAGTTATTTAGATATATATATATATTGTTTTATATAGTTTATTACTACTTTCAAAAGTTGTATTTATTTTTATTATTTATTTATTATTATTATTTTTCTCTCTTTAATATATGTTATTCTAAAAAAACTTGTTTCTCTTTTTCAAATTATTGTAAAGTCTCCGTTTATATCATTGTCCATAATGTCTAATTTGTTTGTTTATATTCTCTAGGCCCTGAAGAAGAAAATAAATAGTTTTCGAAACTTTGGCCAAATTTTGCATTTTCTTTTACACGAAAGAACTTCGATTTCCTTCTACATTGAAAAGATACTATCGACTCTATTAATCATTATCAAGTTATTTATTGTGTTCACAGAGACCCAATTTCTGGGAACAGGGGGTCGGAAGACATGAAATTCTAGTGAAAACTCAACATCGAATTTCTGACCAATTACATAACATATAATTCTTTGTATAACTATGAACATGTTAACACTGAAGAGAATGAATACATACTCGTACTACAGTAAACCCTGTTACAACGAACTTAAAGGGAATTCTGACGCACAATCTTTCCTTAACTCGTATGACATGAAACTGAACTGGAATTTCTGATAAGTAAACACTGCAAAAAGGGGAAACAATCTAATGACTTTAGCGAAAAACAGACAATTCCGAGTGTTTGTACATATTATGCCTTTCGAGTTCGTTGTAACCGAGTTTTTTCTCACTTAGGAATCCAGATGTAGTTCGTAGTTCGTTATAACTGAGTTATTTCGTTATAACGAAGGTTCTATGAGAAAATCACTGCGTTTTTTTAGGGGATTCTATTTTGGTTCGCTTTAACGAGGGGTTCGTTGTATCCGAGTTTGTTGTAACGAGGGTTTACTGTAGAATTAATATAAAAATTGAATACAAATAAAATAGCTTTAATGACATTCTTTTAGAACAAAAGCCTATCCTTTTGGAGGTTTTGAGTTTACTGCTCTTTCAACAAAAGAAATCAGAAAAGCAATCCGAAAAGAATCCGAAAGGAAATCCGAAAAGAATACTTTATAAATAAAGATAAAATAAAAATAAAAACAAAACAAGATAAAATAAAAACAAAAGTAAAAAAGTAGAAATGAAAGTTATTTCTTAAATAATACTGTTACACATTTGTTACATCTTTCTCTGTTGCTGGAGAATGAATATATCGACACAAAATTGTATAAGTGTATCCAGAATCAAATAAGGAGGACATCTATGAATTTTTAGCCAAATCAGTCAAAAAGAAGGGAGGATCAGGAGGAAGCTGAATTAAAAAAAACACTAAATATTGATTAAAACGATCGATTGATTTTAGGGGGAAAGCAAATAATTACTTGATTAATTGTTGCTGGGGAATTAAATTAACGGTGAATCAACGATAGATTTTTTTTTTCTCTCCATTTCTTAGACATTATTTAGTTGGTGGACTCAGTAGTGGGACTGCCAGGAATGAAGTAGTAATTAATGGGGATAGCGTATAGACAAGAAGACCGACTGGAGGGGGAAGCGGATCAATGGGGGGAGGGGGGGTGATTGATACCAGGAGAGACATATAACTGTTGAGTGTCCATTAGCGAGGTCCATAAGCTCCCATCGGCCGGCTTCAAACGATCCAACCGTCCGACAGGGAGTGCCATCCAAGACAGACATATCGTCTGAAGAGGCCGGTCTTCACCGGAATCAGACCAAAAATTAAGGCCGATCTGATCAAAATTCTCTTCAAATAAATGTTGTAGAGAATAATGAGAGGCACACTTTATAGGAAATACATATTTGTGAGAATGTCTTGAAACTATTTTTTTTTTAATTTGCAGGATTTATGCGAAAAGAGTTAGTTCCTATCTTATATATTATAGTTATTATAACTCATGCCCGGGCTTTAACTGCGAGGTCATATCGTCTACTACCAGAGCGCTCTTTGGTCACTCTGGTGGACATGAGCCCGACTCTACTGTGGGAGTCCTAAATTTTGCCTACCCTAAATTTTTATTCACCTAGGGCAGGGGTCTTTATCGAGTACCTGACATCGTATAGGCTCGGGACTATAACTTAACGTCCCATCCAAACGACGGCGTGCTTAAGTTTATTTTACCTCCAAGATAAAATAAACTAAGGGCCTCGTCCGGGTTTCGAATCCATGATCTTGAGCTCAGAAGGCATACCACTGAGCTACCGGTGCCGTCTAAAGAAAGTATATATTTATATAATAAAATATATATTTTACATTCTTTGGGGCGCTATAACCTATTGTATCGGTCGTATTGGCCCTTACTGTTAATGACCAACACGAATAAAATATAATTTCGTCGGAAATATTTCAAAGTAATGTTTAAATTGTATTTCATAGCAACAAATTATAAAATATTTACTTTCTTATACCTACAGTAAAATAAAGTATTGTAATCGTACAAAAATCCGGAGATGGAAATTAAAAAAAAAAAAAACATTTTTTCACGATCTCCTGAAGACTTCGATCATTTTCGCGATGTCTGTTTGTATATGTGAATGGAACTTTGTGCGCGCTGTGAACGCAAGAACGATTGAACTTTTGGAATGGAGAAGTCACATGTGCGAACTATTATTGGTAGTTTTTATTTCAAAAGGATGAAAATAAAGAAAAATTAAAATATTTATAATATATAAGCTTTATCCATGGAGTTGAACCAGATAATCTCTGTAAAATGACTCAGGCTAATTATTAAGAACTGTTCAATGGAACCAAGTAAATTAACGTTTGAGGTTGATGTAGATTTTATTGTTTCATGTTAGCCTGCTTTCGAGGTTTACCTCATCATCATGCCGTCTGATAAATCAGTTTTAAAAATACAATTTAAGCCATCTAACATCAAGCGTATCCAGTCCATAATGACCTTAGAATCCCCCTTCTCCAAATTCCACTCTAACATTTCTTCCCACGTAAATCCAGGTGCCCGACTCTTGTCATCCCATTCCCATCCAGATAATCCCCCCCGAAGACTGAGGCGGCGCTGGCCGAGAGACCTGCTACTGTAGCAAACATATTTAGGGAGTGCCGGTGATGACCAGCTTCTCCCCTCATGTAATCTTCTTACCTTCAACTCTCCCCCTTCTTGGCCTGCCTCACCCGAGCCCCTGGATCACTCGAGCCCCCGCGGCCTCCCCTGCCCCCATTAAGTTGGAGGTGTGGGGATGGCTGAGAACCAGGGGGGTTTCGAGTTGAAGGGCTTTCATGTTCATTTTATTTGTATTTTATTTTTATGTTTATGTTTATTATTATTTAAATTTAATATTTTCTTTTTGTTTTGTACATATTATATTATTTTTATAGTTTTTTTCTTTTTTTTCTTTACTTTTATTTTGTACATAATCATATTCTTTTGTATATATATATATATATATTTTTTTTTCTCGTTCTTAATGTTTTGTCATTCATCAAATTTTCTCATGGTTTATACCATTGTACATATTCAAAAATAAAAAATTCCAACGTTGAAAAAAAAACAAAAAAAAAACATTTGAAAATGATAAAAGGAATAGATAAAATAAACAAAAATTGTATTTGAAAAATATAATTTATTTGTTCTTTTTATAATCTTAAATTAAAATTTATAATCTTAAAACATAATATGGCCATAACAGGACTTAGGGGGCTTATACCAACCACTTTTTTTACAGATCACTCTCTCCCCCACTATCTTTCCTCGTAGAAAACCAACAAAAAGTTACGCTTTGCGAATTAGATGATGTACGATCGATTTAACGCGGGTTCAGAACCCGGCCGAGGCCTTTAGATTTTTTATCTGAGAGGTGAAAAAAAAACTTCGAATGTGAAGTTATGCAATTGTCGGAGCCCCTCCAGGTGGGTAAAATTTAGGACTCCCACTGTAGAGTCGGGCTCATGTCCACCAGAGCGACGAAAGAGCGCTCTGGTAGTAGGCGATATGACCTCGTAGTTAATGCCCGGCCATGAGTCATAATAACTAACTTACGATCTACTCAACATTTACCCTTTTACTGCCTGCACGAAGAAATCTGTCTACAGGACTCGATGAGTGACAGTTGGAGAACTATACCCAGTATAGTGCTCCTTACTTATTCTATAGTTGTACTCCAACTGTCAAATCAGGTGGCCTTTTCACGGTGGACAAAGTGCTCAGGCGAAATCGTGGTTAATAACATAGCTAAGTCAGATTCAATAGAGGCCCGTCTCGGAATGGACAGAATGATGGAGTTTAAAATTGGCACTCTCCTGCCTTGAGAATGCTAATGCAGTCAATAGGCAATTGGCCAGAACATAATAGATTAGCGGACGGACGATCAAGATGAAACCAGCCGTCTGCCGCGTTGTCCAGCCATCCTTCAAAAAAGGTACCTCAAGGTACCTTACAAGGTTCTGTCGGAAAATAAATATTTTCCTGAACATTTTCGTCACAGAAAAACTTTCTTTATTTGACTGACTCATGAGTTAGTATTTTAATATTTAATAATTCTTATCACATTTTAAAATATGTGATATGGCCATTACAGGACATTCTTATACCAACCACCCTTACAGATCACTCTCTCCTTCTTCTCAAAATTATTTCATACTGGCATTACTGGGTATAAGAATGTCTACTCTCAAGATAACAATCTGTACAATAAGACCAAAATGAAATAATTTTGAGAATGGGAGAGGGAGAGAGAGAGATCTGTAAGCGTTGTTGGTATAAGAAAATCCTGTAATAGCCACATCTCAAATCTGAGGACTTATTAGCGGTTGGAAATTTTTAAGAAACAATTTTGGTTAGATCCATTTTCCGATAGGAGTAACAGTTTTCGGGTAAATCAAGGAAACGTCTAAAAATATGTGTAACCTATAAAAAATCGTATTTCTTATAAAATATTCATTTAGGTTTTTCTACAACTATTACTTACGTATTTTTGATTAGGTCTTAAACATAAGCGGTACTTTGTAGAATGTACTTAGGTCCCGAGATAAAGTGGTCTCAATTTTCGTTTCATTTTGGCCAAAATAATCAGGGCTAAATTAGCTCATGTGGTCCCTTGATTCCAAATTTGAACTTCATAGCTACAATCGTTCTTGCTAGAAAGCTCACAACTTTCCAATTATATATACACACACATTCACACACACACATACACGCACAGACAGACATCATCGCGAAAATGGTCAAAACTAATACAGGAGACCTTGAAAGCTCGATCTCGGATTTTCGCACGATTAAGGATGATGTAACAACCGATTGCACTAACCCTAAATATATATTTTGTGCGGGAAAGGACTGAGAAAGACACATGTACGTCCCTTCTTCAACACAATGAACAATTCCTCCGTTTTGAAATTAGGACAACAAATTATGAGAAATGAAATTCGTTTTATGTCCTCTAAGGTAACCCTTAGAGGGTTACCTTAACAGACATAAGAACTTATTTTTACTTCCCCATCTATACCAAGTATAGGGGAAGTTGCGTAATCGATCAGAAATTCGATGTTGAGTTTTCACCGAAATTTCATGTTTCCCTCCCCGCCCCCCCGCCCCCCTGGCCAAAAATCCTCAATGAATCACCGGCAGTGTACTTCCCCAGCACGAATTAATTAAATCATTTACAATTCTAGTCGAATGTTTGAGCTAGAAATCAAAAGTTGTCTTAAACAGGGGCTTCTGAATTCTTATATTAAAGTTTGTGTCGATACATTCATTTTATCGGCAGTTATTAGAGTTTTTGTGTTAAGGCTCTATTCTAATCCTGAAAATCAATAGGTGTCGTTCTTATGGGGTTTTGAATACAAATAAAAAATGTATCGATACCTTCATTCTATCGAGTGTTAATGCGTGTTATTTCTCACACACACAAAGAAATTTTTTTTTTTTTTTTTTCATTTTTGGTATCAGATAGTGTATTGTTAAAATGATTCAGATTTAGCTCAAACAATCGATTAGTTTTGGACGGTCAGCTTATGTGTGATATAGTTTATTTTATTATTGTTACACATGGAAAATAAAACGTATTACAGAAAAATGACAGCACATCACATTTACACTTTAACGAGAAATATGCCCCCCCCCCCCCCCCCCCCCCCCCACCTTCCCCATTTTCATCTACGACAAGCCCCTCCCTCAAACTAAAACTGTACGATACCTAGGACTGACATTTGTTTGAAGGCTGACATGGAACCCTCATACACGTCACACATGAAACACGCTGAACCGTCGACTCAAAATACTCTACGGACTTCTATCTAGACTAATAGACGATCTAAATTAGAGATGACACAAAAACAGAACTGTTACACTTACTTACTGAGACCATTATGGACATACGGACCACAGATATACGGTTCAGCAAAAACATCCAACATCAAACGAATTCTGGTGTTTTAGTCAAAAACCCTCAGACTGATAACACAGTGACCCCATACATAAACAACAGAACACTTCATAACGATCTCATGATAACACACAGTACCCGACACAATTCCAACTACTTACATAAGGTTTTTTAGAAAACTCTACATACATACAAACCCTTATCTTCACAACACTTACCACAAAACCCCCCACGAAGGTTGAAGAGAAGATGGAAACTCGACTTACTGCCACCTTGAATCATATTCGCTCTTAATTTTTTTTTTTTTTTTTATCGTTTTCCTTTACTTTACTATCTTTACTCTCTTACCCATCCATCAAAATTGTCTTTCAATTCATTTTTATTTATTTATTTACTTATTTATTTTATTTATTTATTTATTTCTGTTCTTGTCCTAATAATTAAGATAAATTTTCGTCCCGAGGATCTACCACTGGGTGGCCTTCCTCTCACATGCCCTTCACGCCAACATATCCATACTTACCATCATAGATGCTGGTTGTTGCACCCTAGCAACAGTTGTATATTAAAATAAAATAAAATAAAAAATAAATACTTATTATAAATTCAAAAAAAAAAGTTTATTATTATTATTTTTTTTCTCTTTCGTTTATTTATAAAAATTGTCTTTTATGTCTATTGAATCTTTTTTTAACATTATTATTAAGTATCTAGTTATATCATTGTCCATAGTGACTAATTTGTTTTTTGTACCCTATAGACCCTGAAGAAGGAAATAAATAGTTTCCGAAACGTTGGCCAAATATTGAATCTTCATTTACACGACAGAACCTCGAATTCCTTCTACTTCGTAATTTAATAATTCGTTCTGGGGAAGTACATTGTCGATGTATTTTATTTATTTATATTCGCTGAGAATACATAAAATATAAAATAAATAAAACTAAGGATTCAATTAAGATGCAAAAAAGGAGAATTTTTTAACCTGACATTTCATTTTTTCTACTATCCAAGACCAGTTTATCTTAAATTTTATCGTTAGAAAAAAAAAAAAAAAAGCTAAAACACTATTATTTTTATTCGTTTCATTTTATTACAATTACTTCATAGACAATGAATCTTTAAAAAGATTAAAAAAATATATAATATTCACCCTAAGATATAGATATTTGATGTCAGTTTTATTTCTAAGATTTGATCAATATAAGGGATATCTGTCTGGCGAGCGACTTTCTGACTTCATCAATTTCTGTTATATTTCTCTTGAAGTGCTTTTTTCTAACGGTATCGCAGAGGACATAAAAATATATATATATATATATATATATATATATATATATATATATATATATATATATATATATATAAGTTATTATTGTAGAACTTAGATGGAATGCTATCGATTGGAATCTAAGTTTATGAGCCACGAGACGACGCCAAGTTTCTATATCTCAAATTACACACGTCGGGTGAACTAGTTATTAGGAGAAACTATCCATAGTTCATTGTAGTCATAGTGTAGTTCCATTTTTACTTCTTCTGCTATACAAAATTATGTATCACCAGCAATATATTTCCCCAAAACGATTTAATTAATGATACTTAACATTTTTTCAGAGATATTGTGAAACACTAGATCAATTCAGAGATCGGTCTGATCACTAGATGGAACATCTGGCTGGCGAGCGACTTTCTGACTCATGAAGTGCTTTTCTCCAACACCAGATCAATTCAAACCAATCTCAAAAAATTATGTATCTTTATTTTATGTATTTTTATATATTTTTAATTGTATTCATATATTTATTACTAGCAGTATACCCGGCGTTGCCCGGGGAACTTTGACTTTTCTCCCAATATCTCCTATAAGGCTATTCAGTTCCTCGACAGTACATTCATGATGTTATAATTTTCAATTATTCATACGGAATAAGGCTTATAGTCCTTCAACTGTAGTAACGCTAGCTTTGGAGCTAAAACTAATTTACTCAAAAAGATTCCTCATTAATCGTTGCAATGGTTTTCGAGTTACAAAGATTGCGTGAATGGATGCTGGGATGGACCAGTAATGTGTTAGTGTCTGCGGTCATTGTTTCAGAGTAATTCTGACAGTGACTGTGAATTTTGATAAATTTTTTGAATTTGAGGAGGGGGAGAGGGAGAAAGAGTTTTCTGTACAAAAGTGGTTAGTATAATAATGTCCTGTAATATATATTTAATTTTTTTAAATAAAACAACTACCACTTTGTACCTATTTTCGCGTAAATCGGGCCTGTAATACACACATAGAGTCACATCATCGCAAAAATGGTGAAAATGTATTCAGGGGAACTTGAAACGTGTAATTCCGTTGATAACTCGATCTCGGATTTTTTAAAGGTTACAAAATTACATATTACAAACCAATTTGAAATTGTTTTGTTTAGATAACTGTATTATCAGTCGATAATGAGGGAAACTTCGAAAGCCGGTGAACATGAAACAATAAAATCTGCGAGAGGTCAGCCTCTTACAACCTGTGAAATAATTACTCCTCAGTACATCAGCCTCAAACGTTAATTTACTTGGCGTCCTTCATAATTAACCCGATATTAGTCGTATTACAGAGGATGTCAGGTTTACCTGGAGGGATGCAGGTTCCTCTATGCAGCCGAGCAACATTATTATTAAAGTGTTTAATTATCCAAACTAATTATACAGTAGTTAATTACTGTAGAAGCCCACATCTTGCCAGAGTGTCTTCCGTACACTGTACCTGCAGGAATCTTCTCATCCCAGGCATTAAAACAGTATCTGATACTGCGGGGGTATGATTTTATTTTGTAAAAGACCGCATTCCTCCTCTTACATCTTCACCTGTACGCAGAATACAGGAAATTATGTTATTCAGTTACTGCGACTCATACCAGGGGCGTAACTACCGCTATAGCAGTTGTAGCAATGATACAGGGCCCTCGAGCTAGAGGGGCCCCAACATGCGTAAATTGTTATCCATAGTCATATTGATAAAAGCCAAGCCCTAATAGTACCATATAGGCCAGTCAAAATGCTTTTGAAAACCCCCAAAATTCACACTGAGTTGTAATCTTTTTACGAAAAAAAACCATCACAATCCCTTATTTTCATAGATTCATCGAAAAATGTGCGAACAAGAACGGCTGGCTATCGGACTTATCATTACTGTTCATAGAAAAAGAAGAGAAACAAAAAGCTTCTTCAGCTATGGATGATATAATAAATATGTTCGCCGAAAAAAGTACCTATTTAACTAGTAGACTATTTTTTCAGAATGAAGTTTTTTTTTTATTGGGTGCCTCTGAGCCGAACTCTGGGGGAGAGGGGGTCGGTCACATCACCCTAGTTTCGTTGGGGAATAGATATTCTTCTCCCTTCTCCGTTTATTTACAAATCATTTACATGTTGCTATGGACGGCTGTGGACCAGCTCAATGGCTACGGTCCACAGTCGTCCTTGGTTTTCAGCGCTTTACGCCGAGATAGCGCGGGATCTGTCGTGGGATTCTGTTCTGCCTACTTCCGGGAGCCGAGGGCAGCCGCCGCAACGCCTGTCGGCGGTCGGCGGGGCCCCCAGTGCCGGGCTAGAAGGCTTTCTTGATTCTCCGCCAAGAGAAGAAGAACCGACCAAAAGTCAGGTAGCCAGCCTCCGTCATCAGTCCCGGCAGGTCCAGTCCCAGGTACGATCCTGTCCGATGGATCAGCGCCGCCCTGGGCCCGTCGAGAACGACGTGTTCCGCAGACTCGACGCCGCCACACGAGCACGCAGGGCTGTTCTTCCTCTTAAAGAAGAAGAGCTTGGCGCTGAAGTCGCTGTGATAGCGCCTGATAGCACCTGTGACTTCCAATGGTCTGGTTGTATCCGTGGAGAGTCAAGGCGCGTCCGAACGTCCTGGAAATAGGCGAATGTTGTTCGGCTATCTGTCGATCGCGCCCAACGCTGTTGCCATCTTTCCACGATCCATTCCTGGACAGTGCCCCTCAGGCGCTCTGGTCTCGCCTGTCCTTGCCTCTCCTCCTCCAGGGCTTGACGCAAGGCCACGTCCGTGTCTGCTTCCAGTGATAAGCCGCGTCTACAGAAGTACGAGAACGGCCCCATCCAAGACTAAGTCTATAAGTGGAGCCCCCGCCAGCACCTGCAGCGCAGTTTTAGATTGAAGTTGTTTAATATCAATTGTTGTTTTTGTTATTTTCAAATATATTTTGTTTATGCGAGTGTTTTTTTGTGTATTTTCCGAAAAAGAGCCCCTCAAGAAATTTTGGAACAGGGCCCACTTCAGGGCTAGCTACGCCACTGGCCCAAACTATATACAGTCTGTTATCTATCTCCCTAGTTTGAAATGGTAATGGTCGGTGTTAAGAGTCTATACCATTTCAGCATATCCAAGTATCGTAGCAGTAGAAAAGAGACGAAATTATAGCATTCGATGACCAATAGGGTTAAGCCTCAGGCCCTCAGGAGGGAGTTCTATTTACGAAATAAAAATCACTCCCGGACGGGATTCGAACCCGCAAACGATGGTGAGACCATGCGACCAAAGCCCTTCGTTCTAGCCCGCACGGCCACCATGACCCCAATCCCCTTCTTCCTTGTGACCGATTGGCTGAGAGTTAACGTATTCACAAAGTCACAAAGACAGACTCACAAATTTTTTTTTTCCTTCAGTCAAATGGTCGAAAAACATGAAATTTGAAGACTCGTCTGAACACTGAATGAATTTCTGATCGATTACATTACTTTGTGTATATATAACACAATAACTCCCGATAGAATGAATGTATCGACATGAAATTTTATATTTGAATTTAGAACCTTCTATCGACGACACGTATCGATTTTCAGCCACATCGACCAATGAGAAGTCGGGATTAGGGGGGAGTCTTAACACAAAAACTCTAATAACTGCCTATAGAAGGATTGTGTGGACACCGGAATTTTTTATGAGTATCTCCAGAACTCCATAAAGGACGACACCTATTAATTTTCTGTCAGACTGGTCAAAGGAATGGAGGGGATCAACCCTAGGACTTGTGATAAAGTAATTAGTGGATAATGTGAAAGGAAAGTAGTTATGTTATTCGGTAACCTGACGAAGGACGAAGACTGAGCATTAGGGTGGAGCGAAAAAAATGAATTTTTGATTTTCGGAAACGGGTACCTTTCAATGACTGTGTATGAGGCTTAGTAACAATTCTGTAAAATATTTCATTTTTACGACGTCATCTTGAGTCTGCGCATTTGACTTAAAGTTTTGAAATTTTTGAATATTTTCAGATTTTTCAAAAAAAATTTTAAAGTATTGAAAATGAAAAAATAATGACGGGTGGTTATTAAATGGCAGAAGAAGGCCTAAAATATACAAAGAATTTTTTTAAACCATTTTAGATTATGGTTTCAGTCTGCGCATTACGCCCAAAGTTCATCAAATTTCCCGAAATTTCCGATATTTTCAACATTTTTATAACTCAATATTTCCTCTCAGTATTTACTTAAAGTGTCATCAAAACTTTGTCTTATTCCTTTTGTTATTATTACCTCGCATTGTGCAAGGTAAGTTTTAATTTTTTAATGCAATGTTTTAATTGGAGTTATCTGTGACAAGTTAGACTCGGTTATGGCGTCCCCCAGAACACGTGGCAAGAATTTATCTCCTATCCTAGGTAGTGGACAGGAAATGGGTGAGTCTGTACTTCCTACCTGTCAAGATGTTTTAAAGTACTTCAATTATGTTTAGGAATCTGAAAAAGAAAAAAAAATGGCAAAAATCCTAGTTTTTTACAAGTGTCCAAGTTTGTTGTAGACAAAGTGATTTTCATATGGAACAAAGCTTCGATTCCATGTGTTACCTCTAAAACTATAAGTGATTTAATAAAAAAATAAGTTGTTTTACTTCAATCACTCAACAAATCTCACAAAGGCAAGGACAGTTTCGAAAAAAAACTAGCAGACTTTAACAATCGAAGTGAGGGATTGTTTGATGTCAGTGAGTGCAAATGTAAAGATTTTCAACTTTGTAAATTTAATCGTGATAAAAAGGTTCCAATTCTCGAACGTGAATTTTTGATTGATCAAAGAACTGTTCGAAAAATGTCTATAGGACGTGTTGATATTAAAGTGACATTAGTAAATACACAACAAAACGCAAGAAAGATGGTAGAAGAAGAAAGATTGTGTAAGAAACGTCGTGAGGTACATGACACTAGCTTCTATGACGACAAAAAGAACTTCTTGAACTTGAGCGATCCCTCTCAAGATGTAGGTTCAATTTCAGAAGATTCGGGTGTTGTTTTAGAAGAACCAGTTCCCGGCCCTTCTTCAGGTACAACGGAAAATAACCTGACAATACCATCGCTTTCCCGAGTATGTGACAGGTATGGCGTACCTGATCGTGCAGCAGCAGCTTTAGCCTCTGCTCTTTTACACGATGTTATGTCGGCTAGTTCTTTAGAAAATGTTACAAATGAGGTGGTTATTGACAGGAGTAAAGTGAAGAAACTGGCTTTAAGACGTATTATCGACGCTCGATCTAGAAAACAAACCAGCAAACAAGTGAGAATGTTTCAGATCCCAAAAATAGATTTTGGAGCATCAGAATACATCGATATGATTTCTTGAGATGATGTGGAAGTTACAGAGCCACCTCTTACACGTCATTTGACAACACAGGATTTCCAAAATTACTGGAAGCTGAGAATTTAAATATGATTTCTGAATGCACTCTTTTTGAGCTTCCATCACACACTCAAGCGGTCGAAAGAGCTGTCAAAGAGGTCACTGCCTCTTCAAAATTGGTCTGTGATCACAAGAAAAGAGAATGCTTAGTAAAAACCAGGATGTTTGATAGAAATATCCTGCCAATCTACGACACAAAGAAACAATTTAACTGTTAAAGACTTATCTGAGAAATGTAAATGTGTGCTCTCATTGGTTCGGTGGAAGGAGGGGCACGGGTGGAACTCGGAAGCGCAACCACCTCCTCGTGGTGAGTCCTGGGTACTTCCACATGAGCTAGCGAAGAGTTTAGGACTTAGAGACACTTTAAGTAAATACTGAGAGGAAATATTGAGTTATAAAAATGTTGAAAATATCGGAAATTTCGGGAAATTTGATGAACTTTGGGCGTAATGCGCAGACTGAAACCATAATCTAAAATGGTTTAAAAAATTCTTTGTATATTTCAGGCCTTGTTCTGCCATTTAATAACCACCCGTCATCAATTGTTTCATTTCCAATACTTTAAAACTTTTTTTGAAAAATCTAAAAATATTCAAAAATTTCAAAACTTTAAGTCAAATGCGCAGACTCAAGATGACGTCGTAAAAATGAAATATTTTACAGAATTGTTACTAAGCCTCATACACAGTCATTGAAAGGTACCCGTTTCCGAAAATCAAAAATTCATTTTTTTCACTCCACCCTACTGAGCATTATGTTAATGTATTCAAGCTTCTATGCAGCTTACATAGGAGCTTTACAATATATAATACATAATTTGGTCAGTCCATTGAATTTATAATGTCCGATCTGGATCTACTGATATACTGATAGATCTTACCTATTTACATGCTAACACCTGTTTAGTCATATATTACATACATAACTGTTAAGAATGCCAGTTGATCCAATATATGGTGCTCTTTTATTGCATTTCAAGAATGCAATTCTTTATGTGCATTCCCACATTCCAAGAGACAGACAACTAATGATATGCAGCTAGATCGACCAAAGGGAAAGGTTAGAGAGGGCCTTAATTTTGAAATCCTAATTACTGCTGAAGTAATGTATTTATCAACATGAAATGATGAGGATTGATAAGTAGGACTAACCATTTTGGGTAAATCAAGGAAACATCTAAAAATATCTGTTTTAAAACTACATTTCAAGATGATTTTTTTGATTAGGTCATAACCATAAGCTGTATCTTGTAAAATGTAGTTAGGTCCTGGGGGAAAGTGGTCACAATTTTCGTTTAATTTCGGCCAAAGTCTAATCAGACCTAAATTAGAACATGTGACTTCTTCATTCCAATTTCAAGTTCATAGCTACAATCGTTTTTGCGGTGGAGAGCTCACAACTTTCCAATTTTCACAACACACACACACACACACAGACATACGCACAGATAGACATCATCGCGAATGGTCAAAACGTATTCAGAGGACATAGAAAGGTGAAAATCAGTTGAAACCTCGATTTTGGATTTTCGCACGATTACAATCCTTCCGTAGTGATGTTATTCATTCATCCCTAAAAGAAAGGGGGCATAGGATGAGCAGATTTAGGGACCTGCATCTCTGTGCCGATGTCATTTCTAACAAAACTGCATTTAAGAGGAATTGTGTCGACAACGGAAATCAATAGGTGTCGTCCTTTATGAAGTTCTGGAGATACGCATAAAAAATTCCGGTGTCGACACAATTCCTCTTAAATGCAGTTTTGTTAGAAATGACATCCGCACAGAGATGCAGGTCCCTAAGTCATGGCCTCAGAATATTTAAAAAAATGGGGATAATAGAGTGACTCAAGAATTATAGTGTACTCACCCTTACTCTTCCTATTAATTTTGGTGTTTTATGAAATCATTAGCTTATGCTAATGAGGGCGCTGGTAGCTCAGTGGTATTCGTGCTTGCTTACTGAGCTCACGATCGCGGATTCTAAACCCGGCCGAGGCCCTTAGGTTTTCTAAAACGTAAAAAACCTTGTGCATTCCGTCCTTCGGATGTAACATTAAGATTAGTCGTGAGCCTGTACTATGTCAGGTATTAGTTAAAGACACTACCCTAGGTGGAATAAACCTGTGTAGGTAGGCAAAATTTCGGACTCCCAGAGTAGAGTCGGGCTCATGTCCAGCATAAAGACAAAAGAGCACTCTGGTAGTAGGCGATATGACCTCGTAGTTAATGCCCGGGCATTGGTCATAATAACTAACTCGTAACTGCTACTTGATGCTACCCTTGTGAGTCACAGACGACTCCTCGCTACTAAGAGAACATGAAGAGACAGGAGCTTACCTGTAAGTGAAAGTAGTTTGGGCTTTCAGAGAATCAATAAGATGTATTTGAAGGAAATAATATTAAATTACAGACTTAAACACAATTTAAGGATGTGACAATGACATAAATAGATTATATAGTGATATGAAGACTCACAGACAGATAGTTGAGTGGATGGTGTGCTCTGAGGTGTTGCTGACGTCCTGATAGTGGTTGGCAGTATGTGACTCACATGAGTGACAGTAGAGTCAGTTCTCCTCATCACCCCCACCCCCAACCCTTCAGAACTTGTAGCCTCAATTATCCGAACCAGTCTGACCCATTCGGATAGTTGACTTCAGATATAACTGTTAGCAGTAGAAGAAAGAAAGTCAAGGTCAAAAAATGTCATGCACTTTCCTAGAATGAATTGAAATTAACTTTTCGCTCCGCCTCCAAAGTCTGCCGTTTGGTCTAAGACTACAAAAAATAAAAACGAAGATCTTGTATACTACTTGTACTTTTGTATCAATACAATTGTTTAATTCCACAAAAAATATATACATTAAGTAGTACCGATTTCAGCTTAAGCCATATCAGCAAAAAGTTCGCAAGTATATTAAACTTTGTGCTGACGATTGGCCTAAGCCAACATCCGTACACTTTATGTACCTACTATACATTTTTGTATATCGACACAAATCGCAGAAATGTATTCTGACATTGAAAATCAATAGTTGACAAACATATGGACTTGTGAATCCTCATACTAAATTAATCCTCATACGTAGGCAGTATTAGGGTTGAGCCCTCCCCTTAAATCCACCCTTCCCTTTAGCCGATACTGAATATTGCAGTCCTTATGGTGGTTTGAATTTAAATATGAAATTTCATGTCGATACATTCAGTACATCGGTAGTTTTGGGGGTTTTTGAGTTTGAGCCCCCCTCTGATTCCCCCTTCCCTAGGCCGATTCCGCTGAAAATAATAAGTACCATCCTTAAGGCGTATTGAATTTACATATGAAATTTCATGTCGAGTTATAGTCGTTTTTTTTATGAATATTTATTATACATATAGTTTTCTAATAAATAATTATTTACATAATAATAACTTGACAGCCGAAAAAAATTATAATATAAAAATGTCCATTGCAATATATTAAACTAACATCCTTTATTTAAAAATATATGTTCAAGTTCTGTAAAAATTTTTTCAGTTTGGGATTCAAGTTATTTTTGTGACTCATGCCCTAGCTTTACTACGAGATCAAATTGCCTATAACTAGAATGCATTTTTATGTTTAGCCATCTCCTAATCCCCCCTCCCCTTTGGCTGATTTGGATGCAAATCAATAGGTGTCATCCTTAGATGGTTCTGCACACTAAATTTCAAAATTGTCAATCAAAAATGACAGACTTGTTTCTGAAATAAATGGTTTTTGTATAAATAAATAGATAATACTTACATACTTATGTATGAATATATTATGTATACATATGTATATGTACATACGTATATGTAGGTTAGGTTAGGTTTTATGACTCATGCCCAGGCTTTAACTACGAGGTCATATCGCCTACTACCAGAGCGCTCTTTCGTCAGTCTGGTGGACATGTGCCCGATTCTACTGTGGGACTCCTAAATTTTGCCTACCCTAAATTTTTATTCACCTAGGCCAGGGATCTTTAACAAGTACCTGACATCGTACAGGCTCGGGATCATCTCTTAACGTCCCATCCGAAAGACGGCGTGCTGAGGTTTATTTTACCTCCCAGATAAAATAAACTAAGGGCCTCGGTCGGGTTCGAACCCATGTTCTTGAGCTGAGAAGACAAGCACGCATACCACTGAGCTACCGGCGCCCTCTACGTATATCTATATCGTTGGTCTAAACGTGATACCTCATAGACGAAAAACTGATTAACAAAATATTCTTTATAGGAAACCTCAACTTTTTCGACATTTGTATTAAGTGAAATGTATATGAATGCCATGAATTGTTTTTGAGCTAGTTTCCAAAACCAAGCATAGAATTAACGTACTTGACGGAGTTACGAGGTTTCACCAGAATTTCGTTCCCATTTCTTTTGCAAGGTACGGTTCTTCATACCGTATTTCATGTTTTTTCGTTTTATGTCGTATACGAAGTCCTACTAGATCAATAAAGTTTTTTTTCTTGTTTTTTTTGTAAAAAAAAACATTTTTTGAAAAATGTCGCTTACGAGGTATCACGTTTAGGCCGAGGATGTGTTCATACATATTCTTCAGTTATCTAGTTTTTCACTTTTTATACAAGTTTTTGTAAAAATAAAGTGTAGTACCTACATACATATAATATTGTTTTTTTTCTTACAAATAAATTACCATTTTCTATTAAAAGGACACCTCTCTTGAGCGGACGAAACTTGGGTCCTCCCCAAATGTGTCCGCTTATGAGAGATTCCAGTGTACTGGGTCTGCTCCCACTATGTAATCAATTGAGTTTCAGCCAAAACAGAAAGCGAATTTGTATTTTATTTATTTCTAGCTGGTGAAGTAATATTATTTTCAAGCCTTGGTTAGATGGTTAATGAAAAGGAAGCCGATGTAGAAGGTCCAAGTTGATGGTCTCAGAAGCAGAGAGACTGCAGACTATGGTTATGTGAGGTGAGGTCGTGAACTATTAACCAGGTAGGACAATGGACCAGATAGTAGGAGGCACGAAGCCCACCCTCCCTCCTATCTCAGTACATCTATCTAGACTGGACCCTTCCTCTATCTTTCTGCAAATCACGTTCCACAGTCTTCCTTTCTCCATCCACTCTTTGATTCATATTTCTCTCTTCAACTTCATCCTCCTAATCCTAACAATTCCCACCTTTCCAAACGATAATTATTCACTGGCTGACAATTGATATCCATCTAACGAACGATCCCCACAGGCTGTATTAAACGGTTACTTTACAGTTCTCACTTCAATTGTACAACGGTATTTTCTCTTCAGGGAAGATGGCATAAGGATTTTGAAACAAAACGAAAACTTGCATCGGGCTTATCATAGATTTACAGTGTAGAACCAGACTGCAAAAAATAAACACTTTATTTCCACAGTTTGCAAAACAAAAACGTCATCGGTAAATCACCGCCAATTTACTTCCCCAGAACGAATTAATCAATTAATTTTTCGCTCCTTCTCCATAACCAGTCGGTCGTTTGCTAATATTCAACAGTTGACTTACATAGAAGCTCCTAAATCCTCATACTAAATGTTATGTCGATACATTCGTTACATCGACAGTTATTGAGGTTTTTGTGTTAAGCCTCCCCCTAATCCCCCCTTCCTTGTAGTCGATTTGGCTGAAAATCAATAGGTGACGTTCTTATCGGGTTTTGAATACACACAAAAAATGTCGTGTCCTTCATTCCACCTTCATTCTATCGAGTGTTAATGCGTGTCGGAATAACAGGAAACTCTGGTGAACCCTAAACATCGAATTTCAGACCGAATACACAACTGTATAGCTTCATTTAGCTGAAAAGTGTAATGTTGAAATGATTAAGATTTAGCTCAAACAATCGATTAGTTTTGGACGGTGAGTATAAACGTAATTGAATAATGATTAATAGAGTCGACAGTATCTTTTCAATGTAGAAGGAATTCCAGGTTCTGTCATGTAATATATAGTTTATTTTATTATTAATTTAAAAAGAAAAAAAGTTTATTATTATCTTTTTTTTTTTTTTTTTCTCTCTTTCATTTATCTATAAAAATTGTTTCCATCACTTTTTAACAGCATTAATAATTATCTAGTTATATCATTGTCTATAATGACAAATTTGTTTGTTGTATCCTATAGGTCCTGAAGAAGGAAATAAATAGTTTCAGAAACATTGGACAAATATTAAAAAAAAAAAAAAAAAAAAAAAAAAAAAAAAAAAAAAAAAACATTTTTATTGGCTCAGCACACTTAGTGCTCTACACATTAAAAGAGAAACAAATCATATTATATACAAGGGCAAGGGTTATATAATGTCCTGGTATAGCCGAGGTTTGAGTCGCCTGTTGGGGGTGGTCCGACCGAGGGTGAAGAAGGTAGCGGCCGGCACATCGACAAGACCATCGTGGAACTGCTGTGTAACCTGGGTGATATGGTCTGCAACTTCCGGCACTCCCAGCTCACGCCGGATTTGACTGTTTCGGACGAACCAAGGAGCCTTTACTGCCAATCGGAGAACCTTGTTTTCAAACTTCCTTAATTTGTTAATGTTTGTTTTGCTGGCCCCCAGCCAGACAGGGCAAGCGTATGTGAGCAGTGGTCGTAGTAATGAGGTGTAAAGAAGTGTAGTACATTTGTGCTTGAGTGGAGTGTTTCTGTTTATGAGTGGGTATAATTGTGTCAGTCGGGTGTATGCTCGTGTGAGTTGTTTGTTTATGTGTTGGGTCCAAGTAAGTTTAGTGTCGAAGTGTATGCCGAGATATCTGACTGTTTGGTCATTGGGTGTCCAATGTATATCTGTATTATTGACTTTGAGTGGTGTTAGTGTGTTAGTGTTAATTTTACGAAGTGAGAAAACTTTGGCCTCCGTCTTGGCAGTATTGAGCTTCAAGTTCCACCTGTCGAACCACTCTGTCACACTCTCCACACTCCGCCGAAGGGCTACTGTGGCCAAAGACAGATCCTTGTGTTGAGACACAAGCATCGTATCGTCGGCATAAGTAGCCAACAGCGTAGATGGAGAGTCTGGCATGTCGTAACAGTAGAGGTTGAACAGTATCGGACTTAGAATTGCCCCCTGTGGTACTCCGGAATGTATGGACATCTTCCCACTGATGGAGGAGTTCACTCTGACATGAAACGTCCGTTCAGAAAGGAACCCCAAGATGATCCGTTGGAGGTATAGAGGAACTCCCGTCCTCCAAAGCTTGAAGATAAGGCCGTCGTGCCATATGCTGTCGAATGCAGCAGCCACATCGAGGAAGAGTCCTACAGAGTACTCCTTCCTCTCGAAGCCGGTGACAATATATTCTGTGACTCGCTGCAGCTGGTGAACGGTCGAGTGTTTCGGCTTGAATCCAAATTGGTGGTGGGGAATACAGTTGGTGTCTTGGAGGAAGGATAACAGCCGACGGTAGATGACCCTCTCGAACAACTTTGAGAGAGTGTTAAGGAGACTAATAGGTCGGTAGCTAGATGCTTCGTCCTTGGGCTTGCCGCTCTTATGGAATACAGTGACAATGGCATTCTTCCACTGTTGTGGGAAGTACCCGCATCGAAGACAACCATTGAAAACGCTGGTCAGGTACGCCACAGCCTTTGAAGATAGATTCTTGAGAACCAGATTTGGAATCAGGTCATCGCCTGGCGCCTTCCGAAGAGGTAATTTGTGAAGTAATTGTTCGATTTCTGAAGGTGTTGTAAATTGTAAAGGTGACTCTACTGTGTGTGGGGGGTGTGTTTTGAAGTATGTGATTTCCGGCGTGTAGTAATTGCTGATGATGGTGGGTGTAAACGTGTTTTCGAGATGTCGCGCTATAACATTACATTTTTCGTCGTCAGTCACAGCGATGCCGTCAGTCCGTTTTAATGGAGGGATGGAGTTGGTCTGTCTTAGTATCCGTTTCGTCTCTCGCCACAGATTTGGGTCTCCTGGAGTTATGCCCTGTAAGTGCTGGCGATAGTTGTCAATTCGTAGATAGTCCAGTTCCCACTTCACTTGACGTGTCAGTCGGTTCAGTTGTTGTTTAGTGTTTGGGTCTCTGGTACGTTGCCAGTTATGTCGTAGTCTGTTTTTGTCTTGAATTAGCTTGAGTATGTAGTTTGGAATGGGATGATGTGGTCGTTGTCTCTTGTCACGATTTTTCTTGACTGTTGCACTGGCTATGGATGATTTGATATGCTGAGTAAAGTCAGTTATAGCTTTTTCAATTTTGTCTGTCAAGTCGTAATCTGTTGGTATGTATAGAGACTTGTCCAGTTCATATCGAAATGTGTCCCAGTCTATTTTGCCATTGATTAGTTTAGGGAGAGTTGGAGTTGTGTGTATTTTGTTATCAAAAGTGATGATAACGGGTACATGATCGGAGTCAAGTTCGGGAACTGTTGTGTGAAAAAGAGGTGTGTTGAAGTCTTGAATTAGTGCAATGTCGAGTATGTCCGGTAAATAGCGATGTTGTGATGGGAAGTGTGTTGGTTCGGAAGGCGCCGAAACGAGGATCCCAAGTCCGCCGCAAAAGTTGGACAAATATTGAATTGACACTTTTTTTTTCATATTTGGAATCTGGAGGTCGGAAAACATGAAATTCCGTTGAAAACTCCGTATCGAATTTTTGACCGATTACATAGATAATATCTATAGCTGAAGAAGTAAAATGTAGTCTGACCTCTCACAGGTATTATTATTTCATATTAGCTGGCTTTCGTGGTTGCTCTCATCATCAGGCAGTCTCGTAAAACAACTTTAAAAAAATAATCTGAAATGTTTAAAAGTAAGTGAATAAACAAGATAAAATGTCCACCATCCGTAAAAATTTTAAATAAAAAACATTTTTCAATGGTTTTGTATGTTTCTTATTTATTGGCTAATTTCATTTTATTTATTATTTATTATTACTTATAATAATTTTAAATAATGTTTTTTTCAAATTGCTTTACCAGCCTGCATGATGATGAGGGCAACCTGCACAGCCAACTAGCATAAAATATGAACATATTCTCAACTCATTATTCACTGTTTTTGTTAGTTAATTGTTACTCATGCCCGGGCTTTAACTACAGGTCATATCACCTACTACCAGAGCGTTCTTCCGTCGCTCTGGTGGACATGAGCCCGATTCTACTGTACTTTACCTACCTAGGTTTATTCACCCAGGATAGGGTCATTAACGAATCTGACATCGCAGAGGCTCGAGACCCCCATCAGATACCTATGGGTACGTTTATACCGAAGATGCATCGATGATGGAGGTTGAGGTCGCGGTCGATACCTCGATGTCATATCAAACTACCGCTTCTGAATGTGAGTGTTCATGGTAAGGATGCCCGATGGCTTTCACCCTCGCGGCTCACATGGATCCCATAAAACAAAATAGTTTGTTTTTTCATCGATGTAGCGATGTGAGCTATGTGCTGATTGGTCCTCCCTGACTGCACAATGCACATGCTCAACCCGCTTGTCAAAATATTTTATTTGTTTTCGTTTAACTTAACCTCATAGTAGTTTTATCAAACATTTTTTTATTAATAATAAAATTATTAATAATTATTATTATTATTAAAAAGTTGCATCTCAACTAACAACGCAATATAAATAAATGTCTCAATTTCCATCCTCATATATTCATGAAATCTATCAGGGTACCTTTTAAGTTGTTGAAATAAGGTGTGGTATTCGCCAAATTGTTGTCTTGCAGCATTTATTGGGTGAACCCTACATGAACCTTTAGAAATATTCGAAATTAACCACCACTTTGTGGCAACTGAAAGTTCATCACTATCATCTCTTTCACTGTTCATACTACTGTTTATATATTGAAACAAACAAAGTTTTTTTTAGCTTTATATGCTTTTGTTAGTTAAAGTTTTGGGGAATGAACAGATCAGGGATAGGTTTCAGGGAGTCAAGGTTATGTTGCAACGTCAATGTTCACATCCTTGGTATGAACACCCGACATCCACTTGAAACATCGACCTCTATGTAGAACGCGACCTCCACCTCCATCATCGATGCATCTTCGGTATAAACATACCCTAAGGTTTCGAACCCGCTATCCTGAGTAGGCAAGTCCTGGTCTACCAACACAGTTTAAGGCACCATTGATCTCCCTACCAAATCGGTTTGAGAGGAAAAAATTGAAATGTTTTATGAATTTAGGAATAAACTATGTCTTTCCACGATTTTATTTCCAACCAGGACCCTTTTTCAGCAGAACTGTGCCCTCATCTGTGACACACATGTATGAATACATTTAAAATATAAATAGGGAAGAGTAATAAAGTAAAACTTGCTTACCTCACCCGATACACTGGCAAATAGATCAAATGGGATGCATATTCACTCATTATATTAAAATACAAATTTTGTGGTTTAATATGCCTCGTAACCTCTCTTTTTTGAACTATTTGCCAGTCTTTCATTACACTCCACTCTGTACGGGTGAGGTAAGAAAATTTGAAATCCTTTACTAGTTGTAATTATAGGGGAAGTTATGGAATAGATGCAGAGTTTTCAACATATTTTATATTTTCCGACCTCCTGATTCCACATTGCAATATAAAGGTCTGTGTGTGTGCGTCTGTGGGATTCAGAGAAGGGGGACTCGACTCAAAAACCCTAATAACTGCCCATGTAATAAATGTATCAACACTAAATTAGTATGAGGATTCAGAAGCTATTATGAGTATTGAGATTTAGCCCTAACGATCGATTAGCTTTGGAGGGAGAGCGAAAACATAATTAATTTCTAGCTGGTGAAGTACATAGCCGGTGATTCACGAACTACTTTTTTTTTTCTTCATCTGTAACCCAGAACCCGTACCAGCTAAAACCATTTCCATAAATTTTTCCTTTTTAATGTTCCTTTCTTTTCATTGAATTTAATTTTATTAATCTATGGAGATAAGTCTCATCAAGGATGAGACTCCTGCCTTGACAAACAGTGATACATTGAAGGCCTCACAGAGAAAACATAATATAGTTGGAAAGTAGTGAGAAAAAAAAATAGAACCAGAGCCATTTCTAGTGTATCAACCCAGGGAAGGGAATCGTACAAAGTTCGCTGTCTGGTTTATTTGCTTATAGAGCGACTGTACAAGTATGGAAAAGCATTAAGGTACCTCTCATGTCAGACTGAGTGACGGGCGATATATTGCAAGAAAGACATCCTCACAGAGGAACAAAAAAAAACTTGAAGTCATTTAATGTCCAAGAGGATTTATACAACCTACTTCAAGAGAAAAGAAGAAAATAAATAGAAAACTGTAATTTTGTATTATTTACCCTTTATGGGATTGGCAGGAGCAATAGATTATTTATATATAATAATAATATTTATTATTTTATAACTTTTTACATTACTGCAAGTCTTTATCTTCACATTCCAATCACAAAATTCGAAATTTTATATTTTCACGGACTCCCTTAGCTCGATTCTGGCGATTCAAAATTTATGGTCGGTTGAAAAAAGCATTCAAGAATACTGACGGACTGCACAAACTACACCACATTAAGAAACAAATACAAACTACCGACTGACATGAAAAAACTACTCCAAACACCCAACGACGAATACAACGGACTCATCCAGTTCCTTCATGATGCAAAATTCTACGAGGATATGTAGACACAATAGTCGTCGCTAATGACCCTGAAGTCGATGCGAAGTTGAATAAAAACTAAGGAAAAAAAATAATTTATTTCCGTTAAACCATAACATGGTGTGATAATTTAAAAAAATATTAAATAAAATAAATAAATATAAAATTAAAATAACTTAGACCAATGCGGGGAGCCGGCTGGTCACCGCCCCGCCTCCTCAGGTAAGTGGGCCTCTGGGAGGTCCTCGGGAGGCTGCCCGGCCAGCTACCCTGCCCCATTTCTCCACCAACACCATACAACCCCCATTGTCCTATGCACACGTCACCTCCCCACCCCCGCCTCCCCTCAAGAGGGTGCGAATGCAGCAACCCCGGGCTGACCCAGTACAGTCAGGGACCGAGCCAAACTCATTCCAAGGTATCAACGATCTTCTTTCATCCTTCATTTCTCAAATTCAAAACTTGGTCACCCCTCTATTTTCCTTGCTCACTACGCTTATCCAAAAGTTAACCCTTACACATGTCTAATCCTTTCACAGGCAGGTCCCTGATAGTGCTCCTATGGAATGCTAATGGTCTTGTTAGACATTCAGGTGAACTGACTTACGTACTTCGGGAGAGGCGAATTGACGTCGCTTTAATAACTGAAACTCACTTCACAGATTTGACCCGATTTCACATAGACGGATACACGACTTACCGGACGGACCATCCAGACGGGACAGGCCATGCAGGAACGGCGGTGCTTGTCAGGAGAGGTTTGGTGCATCACTTTCTGCCTTCCTTCTGCGAGCCTCACCTTCAATCGACAGCGGTCGAAATCTCATCAGCTTCTCACAATTTCACACTTGCTTCAGTTTAATGTCCTCCACGCCACAACATTAGCCCGCAACACTTCAACAACTACTTCGACACTCTGGGTGATGACTTCATAGCCGGTGGAGACTACAATGCTAAGCACCTGGAGTGGGGATGTAGGGTCAACAACCCGCGCGGACAGACACTTAACTACGTTTTGACGGACAGACGATACAGAGTCTATTCCCCCCGAGAACCCACATATTGGCCAACTAACAGAAGAAAACTTCCCGATATCCTAGACTTTTTTGTAGCTTCGAAATTCTATCCCTATACATCAATAGAAATAATTCCCGACTTGACATCAGACCATTCTCCAGTAATTTTTACCCTAGACTCCCAACCTATTCAGAAGACACCCCGACCCTCCCTCACTTCAGGGCTCATTGATTGGGACAGATTCAGAGATATTGTGACAGACAGACTTAATCTGTCAGTCACCCTGAAAGCACCTCCTGACCTGGATGATGCAGTGAACGCTTTCACAACAACACTTCAGGAGGCGGCATGGAGCAGTAGCACCTCCGCCCAGCCTGTCCACATACACACACACAACGTACCACAGCACATTAGAAGACTGCTGGTTGAAAAACGCAGATGTCGTCGTCAGTGGCAAAGACATAGATACCCATCCATCAAAACACGACTCAACAGACTCACACACGAACTCAAAACAACTATATCACAATACAAAGCAGATACGTTTTCACTTTACACTGACACACTAGCCACTGACGATGGATCTCTGTGGAGAGC